>FN649751.1:5448004-5477404 GCA_000310025.1 Ectocarpus siliculosus | reverse complement strand
GGAAATCTGCCCCCGCGGGTTTTTTTTTGGCGGAAAACCCCAAGGGGGGGGGGGGGGGGGGGGGGGGGTGTACTCCTAGTCGTGCATGCCGTAGTCGTTAGACCATTGACCTCGCACGCCTTACAAAGCCGGGACGGAGCACGCCGGGTTCTCACCGGACCAGGCTCTCACATCACCAAGCGGGGGGGGCTTGGAGAGACAGAGCATAATGATTTTGTAGTCGTTCGCAAGATATCCGGGAGGTGACATCATGTATGTGTATCAACGAGTTCAGTGTGATCACGACGTCCCAGAGTCGTGTATCGCTCTCATTATCTCCGGGGGGGGTTGATTGAGCTGGTGCGCACTGCTGTGATAAAACACACCCACGCTTCGCCCCTTGATGGCCGTTGGGGTGTCGGGGCAAGCGATGTTGGCTGTTCTGCGCTAGTTAGCAGTAAAACAACGCGCAATTTTTCTGTTGAGAAGCACGTCACCCCAACTAAGGTGGAGAGTACCGTTGATTCTGGCTAGGCCACATGTTAATAGCTCAAAAGGTACGCACGCTTCGCCAATTGTCGATGTGTCTACACACACGGAATGCTCTGCTCAGCAAATCCAGGATGGATGTTGATCTCCTCCACTCCCATCATGAACTCCCGCAGACGCCTTGCTTACTCTCAACAAGGCCTAAACTCTAGCGACTTTTTCGATCGGAGCCTCGAGCCTTGCCTGTTGGCACCACAACCAACAGAGTGTATATCGTGTACAAACACCCCAGCGCCGCCGCCCCTGTCGTGCCCATCATGACCAAATCTCTGTGCCAAGCAATTCCTCGAGGCACTCGAAGCGCAACCCCGACTGGCGGTCTTGCCGGAAGCACGGGAAAAAATTGCCCCATGTTGCCAGCGCTTCCACATCGGATGCTGGCTAGTGGCGGAGGCACCTAAATTTGGGCCGAACAAGAGAGGACACGGGGGTGGTTCCTTGCTGAAAGACGGGGCAATGGAGCCTTTGGCAACGTTGAAGGCGCACGGATCGTGTATCCAAGGGTGATTGAAAGCCACGGGCACGATCGCAACGCAGCTGCACGTGTACACACGTCGAGCATCGCCGAGAGACGTCACGTGGCGTGTTTGCGCTTACCTCCACCCACGCGTACCCTTCGCACTCCTCTCCGCGTCGCTCGCAACCCGGGTCTGGGTACCTGAGGTGCACGGGCAGTGTCAAATCTGCTTGGATGCTTCTGGCCTCTCCTTCGCGACCGCGATCTCTCTCGGACATGTCGACCCACAGGTTGAAGTTGACGAGATGCTGGCCCGAGACCGACGAGGGTAGCTCGACATCGATCGGCCCGCCCTCAAAGGTCTCCACGCCTACTCTCCGCCCTACCGGGGGCGAAGAAAGAACGTCGAAATCGTGGCGTGCCTGTCGTGGCAGCAATGCAAAAACACAGGCAGGAGACACAGCAGTCCTGGCATAAACATCATGGTGTCGGTTACACCGTCAGGATCGGGTGGTGCCATGTGCCTGGACGGTTTGAGTACCGACGTGCCTGGTCTTGCGCGTGGAGTGTTTGTGAGTGGCTGGATCAAGAGGCCAATCCAACGATCATCAACAACGGGCAGTGACGGCAATAGCACGCACATCTTTCGTCTGCCACTGGTGACGGTTACATAGTTAACCTTCGTTTCAAGCAGTATGTAAAAAAAGCGGACGCTAGATACGAGACATTAGATACACATCGTTCTGCGAGTGCGTGATTCAATTGCAACGACAACGTCATGCTCCTGGCCACGTATTCTGCTTCGAGCTGCAAACGCAACGTGATAATTCGCACACACAAGGCCGACAAGACCAACAACCCGCACTTTTCTTTTTCTCACCTTGACCTCGTCAACGTCGATATAAGCTCCTTGCGGGACGTGCTGCGCAAGCAACACCTCGCACCACTCCGAGGCGTCGCTATCTTGCGATTCCCCTCTTTCCGAGAGACCCTCGCAAGCGTTCCCTGTGCACCTCGCGTCAAACTTGACTCTCACCTGTTCAAGAGGCAGTTCACAAGACACGGAAACACGCACACGGTGTAAAAGCCTGGATTTGGTGCTTGAAAGATGGGTGTAGTGGAGACCTTGCCGGCAAACGCGCTATAAAAAGTGGCAATTACCCTCTGGCTGCCTTGCTTGTGGAATCCACCAGCAGACATGATCTGATGATCTCCGCACAACAGCAGCGTTGTGCCTATCTGTGCTGAAACAGGGTAAAAAAACAATGGAGTACGGCGCCACCAAATACCCCTCCACCCCCAATCAGCTCTGCCCTTTCTTTGCAGCCCTTTACAGTATCGGCATATTTTCTCATGATCGCCGTCAAACGATCGTGGCTATGGTGGGCAGAGAGCACGATTGCGGATGCTCTGCAAAAGGAATATCGCACATGTCTGTGTAGCCCCCCTCCCGGGAGCCCCACCACCGCAACATCCCCTCGCCAGCGTTGTCCGACGACGTCGACCGGGGCCGTGGAGTGGTCCACAAACACAGCAGCCTCGTCCACGTTCTTCGGCCTTCCCCTATCAGGTTCTCCGTCTGAAGACTTATCGTTCCCTATGAGTGCGTTGTTCGGTGGCGCGACGCTCAAGTCGTAGCCGGAGAGAACGCCGCCGGGCAAGACGCGATGGGCCTCCGAGACTACCTCCACCTCGGCGTCGCCTAGGCTGCGTGCCGAGACTGACGCGTAGGACAACTCTTGATTACCATCGCTGATCGGCGGGCGTGCGGCGGAGGGCAGGGCGAAGCGAAAGCTCGATACTTCAAGGTTGAACATGCTACAAGAACTTTGTCGTCACAGCTGCGCAGATGAGCGTTCACTCTTGTGAACGAATCACAGCTGATGTAGTCGTAACTTTTGTCGAGATGTTCACAAACCGGTAGACGGCAGTAACTTCGTACGAGGATGGGCTACGGGTAGCAATCATGCCGGGTGCACTGCCATGTGCCGACATGCGGCATAATGGCATGACGAGGCCCGTACGACGGCAGGATTCGCCGTTGCGGCGGACGATGAAAACGGTTGCTGGCGTGGAAACACGCACATGATATTAAATGTCCGACAAGGTTGCTGTAGGCTGCGCGCGAAACTTTCTCTCTATCTCAACCAAAACTCACGACGTGAGAAGAAGACTGTCGGCCACGGCGACACCGGTACCAGAAGCCTGCGCGTCCTCCGCAAGATGCAACCACGCCACCTTCCCGCCATCTCCTTTTGCCCCGCCGCTCGCCAACTCGCAGACCAAGTTACTGGATGATGCGCACGGCACAAGGGCCCACCCCCCACGCGGTGTGCTGTCAGTGAGGGACGAGATCGCCGCGGATGCGAGGAAGCTTGTCGCATCGCCCAGCAGGCTCAGGCACGGTGCTTGCCATGCCAATCGCTTGCCTTCTTCCGCCTCACCGGTACTGAACCGGATGTCGCGCCACAGGGCGGACCAATCACCGGCCGTTGCTGCCGGTTTCCCGCCAGCGTCACCAGCTGCCGGCTTCTCGTCAGCGTCGTCAGTTGAAGGCGGCACGTAACACATTACATGGATGCCCGGTGGCAGCGCCGTCACCGCAGCGAAGGTTTGGCTGACTTGCGCTGCTTTGATGAGCAGAGCGGATTCGGGAGATAACAGTCCAGATGCAGTTCCTCCGCCTGCTGGATCGGCATCATAGCTGCTGCTAAGTTGTGGCCCGCCAACAATGACGTGAGCTGATGCCATGGTATGGGCGGTCGTACCCGGCGCCTGCGTATCAAGGAAGAGATGCGTGCGAGTGGCCGTTGGTGCGGAGCGTGTACAGCAGTACTGCCGTAGCATGGATGCGCTGCAGCGCTACCTTCTCATGTTCCACACGGCGGTGCTCTGCAGCCTACTGCTCTTCGCTCGTAGCGAAGAAGCTTTGTCCAAGGGCAAAGTATCTCCTGACACCTTCTATATTGCGAGTGTGGGCTTCATTGCTGGAAGGAGATGAGACAGGGGAGCTCAACGTAGTGGGCATCCTGGGCTCACCGGCCTGAGTTTCGAGATACCCCGCGTCTGTTGCTCTCGCGTGAGGATTGCTTGTCCATCAACAGCAAACCAGATTTTCCCATCTACTTGACGAGCATCTTGTACGTCTCCGTCATACCGAACGGTAGTCTTCGAGTTGGCGTATGGCGGAAGGTCGGAGACCATGGTCGAGTGCACGCTGTGGTCGAGTGCTACTTCTGACTTTCACTGTCACGCACGTCTCTTTGTTTGGTGCGCTTGGTCTTGCCGGGGGGGTCCTCTAGTCGGGGCGGACAGGGGGGGAGGGGTCCACGCGCGTTGGAAAGCGAACCAACTCGTAGTGTTTTCGGTGTTCCGAAGCACTACGACTGCGTTCATAGTGAACGCAAGGCAGACAAGTGGCTTGGGCGCTTCCTCTTCTGTGCTGCTACAAAAACTTCGGGACCTCTGTTCGTTCAATGTATGTAGCCTTCTCCGCAGTCAACATTTATTTACGGTCCCCGTGCCAATCCGAAACACTGATGAAGAGCTCCGATGTAGTCACACGAAACATGAACATGAGTACACACGACGATTTGTCAAGGCTTCTCAGCTAACGGCCATCACGTTAATCGGTGGATGTCCTAAACCACATCTAGGAAAACTATATTTACCTATTTACGCTCTCTTCTTTGCTGCAAACCACCACAAGTGAACTTCTGTTCAAGAAACACAACAAGAAGACCAGCAGGGTTGGCGCAGCGATCTCCGGCTGCCTCCTTTCAAACAAACCCCAAAACTGTTTCAACTCGCAAGCGTTCCGCCCCTCCTCTACTTGATCCACATCTTGCCAGCCTCGGTCTTTCCGTCGACAAGCGCCTTCCAGTGCCCGTTGCACTCGTCGATCACCTTCATCGTCTCCTCCTGCCGCCCACAAGGAAACAAGACCATGCATGCATGCGAGTTGCACCGTTTGAGATGACCGGGGAGATAAGGCGCATTTGGGCAAACAGAGTAGCCGTTGTCTTGCTGTTGTGCTCACATACCAAGCTGGAGCCGGAGGGGTTTACCAGGATGTTGCATAAGGTGGTGGTGATGCCCTTTCTGTCCAATCTCGTGGATACAAAACCTTCATTTCGGCGCCGGGCGGGCGATCAGTGTAGCTCCGGAAACTAGCATGTGCTTCGCTCAAGTAACCATGAGTTCTGGAATGCAGTAGTTTCCTCTCACAATCCCCGGTTTGGTCGTACAAAAACATCGCATACTCGACGATACCCCAGCTCTTGCCGTGCCAGTCAAGACCCCAGCACAACCCGGCACCCACACGCCCTCCACGCCAACCAGCCCGACAATCTTCTTCTCTCCGTCCAACCCAAAGCGCGTTGCTTAAATTGGCCCCGCAGGCATACGCGCACCTTGTTCAAAGCCTTCTCGTCGAAGCCGAAGGCGTTGAGGGGCTTGTCGTCGGGGGTCTTGTACCAGCGGAACCACTCCCGGATTCCGGATACGTACCCGGGGAGGAGCTTCTCGACGTCGGCGATGTCGTTCAGGTCCTTGGCCAACGGGTCGTCTACGTCGATACCAATCACCTGACATCACACGGCACAGGAGGCGTGGGTGCATTCATGCAGGGAAGTCGCGGGGCAACCACACCGTCGGTCAAGGTACTCCACTCGAAACAAGCGAAATGCAATCTGGACATCAGCGGTAGCGGATGCGCAGCCGCACGAAAGGAGGTCCAGTCGTGTGCTCGGGGTGTCTGCGCCAAGACGAATCACACTGCTGTTTTTTTCTTTTTGCAAGCAGCTCGGAACGTCATCGAAGTGGTGTACCGGGGTCAGACGAAATCTACCAATTAAGAATTGAAAAGGCGACACAACACAAGGAGAATGTGCGCGAAGATACAGCAGAGTTCACGTGGCGCGGATGTTGTGTTTTGTTTTCACCAAAAATCAAGGACAAGCGCGTACTTTGACGACAAAGAACAGCCTGCAAAATATAGCACACCTTCCAGTCGAGCTCGCCGTCGTCGATCATCGCCAAGCATCCCAGAGGCTTGATGGCCTTAACAGTCCTGCATACCCAGCGAAACACGACATCAGCAGGGAACACACCGGGAAGGGGGCGCTTTCTCCAGTGTCGGATGAACAGCCGCCAAACGTACCTCGACTATTATAGCAAGTCCAACAATATGTGGCAAGCCGAGCTTCATGCGTGGCTTCATCAACACCCTCGGATCTTCACCCAGGAGGCTGGGGTGGCACAAGTCTCACAGCAAGTCGGCGCCGTTTCGCAAAAGGAGTAAAGACGAAACAAAGCCCCACGCAGACCATTTCCTTTAGGCTTGTCCCACGCCTGACCCGTTGTCAGAGACGGCCTACGTTTGGGTATTGAATCTCCGGGAGTCTGGCATCCCACACACATGCGCAGAGAGCATTCTTTTGGTCCGGAAAAAAACAGAGGCCCCAAACTCAACGTGACGGGGCAAGTACAAAACACAAAACACGTATTTTGGTTCAAAAAAAAAAAGGGGGCCCAACAGCAACTCGGCGGGATTGTTCAGATCACCCACCCAGAGGCAAGCTTCGCGGACCCGATCTCCACGACATCCACCGGGTCACCGTCCCCGAGAACACCGAGCTGAAAGTTGTCCGTTTGTTAAGGAGGGGGGGGCGAAGAAGCGACACACGAAGGCCAGCGCCGACGAAGGTTTCGAACCGAATCATACGACAAGGGGGGGGGGAGGCGAGGGGTCGGGTGTTTGAATGGAAGCAAGCACCTTGAATGAGCCGTGAAATCGGTGCTCAAGATTGAGCAAAGTGCCTCGCAAGGCAACGCTCATCGAGAGCGCCTGTTAGGCATGCTACACCGGGACCTCTGCCTTCATGGTGACCGTGCGGTGCTGGCTGCAAGTAACCAATAATAATCCCATTCGAATACCAACCGCGGTTGCCCGGGCTCAAAAAACAACTCGCTGTTGATCGCATGCATGACCCAAGAAACTCAGCGAATGCCTTTCGACACTGGTCCTTGCCTAGCGAAGGATTCAGTGCTTCCCATTGCGCCCTTCCTTTCGCTTTCAAAGCTGAGTTGCACCGGCCGAGGTGTGACCACTAACTCACCTCAGGGTGCTTCACCGTGGGGTCCTCCCATGTTTGGGGGATGTACCCGTAGTTCCAGAAAATTGGGCCGTGGTAAAACCTCAGCTTGCCCTTCTTAGTGTCCTGGAAAAAAGGGGACGGGGGGGCGAAAAAGGCCGTGCGCGTGTCGTATGACGGCACTAGGGCCGGCCGGAAGTTAGCCAAGCGGCAAGAACACCGCCGTGAAAAATCAACACGAAACGAAGGCCTCCGCTCTATTCCAACGCCAAGCCTCGTGGATGACGCGAGATGGCGAGAATGGCGGTGTGCTGCCGCCATCGAGCCTTTGCAGCGACGCTGCGATGGGTCTCTGTTTCGCCGGAGGCGAGCTTCCACCACACGGCAGCGCACTGCTGTGGTCTTGACACGCAATGCTATTCTTGCGTGGCTTACTCCTGTGCACCATACCAAGCCACATGCCACACGCCGTGCTGCACCTACCTGGGCGATGGGGTTGTTCGGCTCCTTGGTGGCGATCTCCATCTTCGCCAAGGAGCTAGGTACACAGCAAGTCACGTAGACGGCGAAGCAAACACGATGCGGTCAACACATTGGCGTGCGGGCACAAGCTAGACATGAATGATACCACGCGAGCCCATTCCCTCGACCTGGTTAACCAGAACCAACCCCAACCCCAACCCCAGCGAAACCTGCAAAAGCACGCACGCAGATCGTACACAACGCAAGCAAACTGAGTCTTCCTGAACTACGCGAGAACAACCAGCAGCGAACGTGCTACACTCTTCCACGACAGCAGCAAACGATGCGTTTTCGGACTCACTACTTGGGGATCTCGCAAATGTAGTTGAAAGTGTCCGCGCCGGCCTTGAGCGGGATGTCGTGCCAGGGGGAGATCTCCTTCCCGCCCTGCGCGGAGGTGGGGGGTAGCACGGAGGGAGGCAACAAAAAAGAAAGGACGCCCGTAACGCCAGAAAGTCAGTCGCTTGCGAGCAGTGACACCGACGGGCAGGGGCGTCAATCCTAAATCTCACAAAGACAGCAGTCCGCGATGGTGGGGCACTGCTCTACGTAGGCTTGAAAACATTGGCCGTCGTCGCTTGTGAAAAAAAATCTTCTCGATCAAAATTTCCGCGGGTTGGGTGACAAGGGAAACGGCAAATGTAAGCCTCCTCCTCCACCACCGCGTCTACGTGTGTGTGCCGAACGCGACGGTCGAACGCCCGCCCACTGCTTGCGGGGACGGTCGGTCACGCGATGGAGAGTCTCCGTCCCTCACCGTCACCGCACGCGCGTGTCAGGTGCTCTATCTGCATGTCCCAAGCATTATCAAGAGTCCCACCAAGTTGTAGCATGCTCCGGGCCACCCGGAAGAAGTACTTTCACGAAGGGGAACACATGTCCACAAATGTGTGACCAGGGTACCATCGTAGTACCGTGGCATCTACACTTGTGCGGGATACTCGCCTGGTGGAAGAACGCGCGGTAGTCCATCGTGTTCTCCTCGCCCTTCACCTTGATGTCGTATGTCTCGGCCTGTGCGGCACGCACAACATGAAAGAAAAGCGGGTTACAGGAGAAAACACGCACGAACACATCGTTGTGATCTGTGACTCTCGCACTTATTTCTGTACATGCGCCGTTTCAAACATGGTGACCGAACCTGTCTCTGTGGGTTACCGTAAGAGTTGGAGAGATGGCACCGGTCGGAAAGCTGGTACAAGGTGAGAACAAAAAAAACTGGCATGAGTTTGTTGTATTAACGCACCAGGGTCGAGTGAGATCACACGGGGCGGGATCTCACCGACCCTCAAATCCAAGATTGTTCCGTAAAGAGGTACATGCGGGTACGTTTTACATGTGGCGGCGGTATCAGCGGAGCATCACTCCTTCATGTACGTGTGTACGGTCGGCGCGGTTCGCGCGGGATCGTCTGTTGTTTTCATGTGATCAGTATGGAATTGCAAACTGTGCGCCAAGCACACAACATACCGCGCCTTTCGAAAGGAAATCTTAAGTTCTGCTGCTTTTGACAACTGGTATTCGTAGAGGAAGACCGAAACGAAAGCGGGAGACAACCTCATACCGTATGTAACGGTACCCCAGATGCAAAACATCGTTTGTTGTCCTTGTCACGCCACAGTCCAACTCGCATTCAAACTCATGACCATTCGCTGCATGGAAAGCTGCCATGTGCTACCAGCCTACGTCTGCTTGTTGGTACCTGTACCGGTACCAATATACTCAGAGGTGGAGAGATGTCACCGGTCGGGGAGATGGCACCCGGGTGCGTGCATACAACACTGCCGAGCACGAGTAGGCCCGTGTGTGTCCATTCCACTGGGCATCGCACCGGTCGGAGAGATCGCACCGGGTGCCTTGGAAACAACTAAATTAAGTGATTGGTTTGCATTTCCGCACCGGGGTGCGACAAAGAGCACGGAGAAAAAACTTAATGGCGTAGAAAATAACGATCGCACACGGTGAGGGTGGCAGAGACACCGCGAGCTGTGAGGGTATGCACCAGAGAGAGGAAAGGAAAGGAAAGGAAAGGAAAGAGTCCAGAGCTGGAGGGCCACAACGATCCGAGACAAGAAGACAACTCTCTGGTACAAAATGCAAGCACCGGGATAACATTTACAACGGGAATCGACCGCGTCAAGTGCTAGACTAGAACGGACATATGAAGATATGTACCGGTAGAGAGATCAGAACGGTTCCATGTGAAGACAACAACAACAACCCGGTGCTATCTCTCCGACTATTGCGGTAAGGCACGACGACACAAACATGCATGGGGAGTGTTTCAGGGTTGAGAGGCCCACTCACAGGGACAATGCGTGCGACATCACCCACACCTCGCTCGTCGCATCTATACGACCTGTTCGAGGCAAGCCACCACGAAAGCCCTGACCCCGACTGACTTCGGAAAGCATTGCACCGTTCGTTGTTGGGTACGGGAAATTGGAACAACAGAGCTCGTAGGTGCTGCCGGGGCGCACTTGTCTGCTGTAAAACAGCACCTCTTGGGTACTGAAGCCGCGATGATGAGAGGCCGGTTCTACACAGGGCACACTCATGGCTCTAGGGGAAGACTACCCACTCGAGAAGGGATTTCCGGGGTGTGAGTGTGCGACACCTTATCGAAGAGGTGGCGCCGGCGGAGACGGAATGCATGTGTGTACATACGAGAGCCTTGCTTGCACGATTCTGCCAGGTCAACAACAACCCCCCCTTGGGAGAAATCTCCGGTTTCGCCATGTGACATCAGCACAAACTTTCTCTCCTAAGAAATAACAAAGGGACACATCGCACGTGTCTCTTGATAACATGGACGTGCAAGCCAGCAGGAACAGTTTGTCAGCCGTGTGCGGACACCTGATCTTCACCGCTGCCTGCTGTGTCATGACTGCTGTTAAAACCTCCACGGCAGTTCATTTCGCCACCAACACCGACTGGAAGACCGTAGTCTGGTTCCACGGGAACTCACCACGGTGGCCATCTGCAAGTTTCTCCCGACATTCCGGGTGACCTGCCTCGACACGCCCTTAGCCTGTACCAGCACCAGGAACATCGAGAGACACGCACACACGACGCGCACCGAGCGAGCGACATCAACGACCAGGCCAACACACAACGTGTAAAGCTCGTGCCAAAACAAACGACTAGCATGCTCAAGAAAACAGTCCACGCAAAGGTCAGGCTACCTTGAGAGTTAAAGACACGCAAACGCGGCCGTACGACGATACACCAGAGCACTCCTGCTCCTGCTGCTGCTGCTGCTGCTGCTGCTGCTGCTGCTGCTGCTGCTGTTTTGTATGCATACTGCTGTAGCCTACAAATGTAGTTGGTTGGCAACCGTGTGTTGAACCTGTCATCTCGCACACTTCGCTCACCGCTCGGAAGCCTGCCAGGGGGGCTGTGAACGCGGAGGTGGTGCCCAGAGCACATAAAGCCGTGGCGACTGCCCTTCCGCTAACCATCATGCTAGTAACTTCGATGGCTTCCCGGACACTGGTGCGATCCTCTGCTGGATCCACGAGCAAGGTGGTTGCATGTATGCGTGTATGCGTGCGTGTGGGGAGAGAGGCGTGGAGGGTATGTTTGACATTACACATTGTATTTGCACCCCAGTAACCATCATCCCCTACAAGCCCCAAGCTCACGTCACTTTACTACACCAAGCGGCTTGTCACTAACGTTGCGCAACTTTCACACCTCACCTTGATTGCAGCTCCTTTCACGCACGAGTGCAGCAGCGACGTGTCGTGTGTACATGAGACGGGGGGGGCTGGCGGAAGGTTCCAGAGTCTGAAACGTGCACACACACCACGAAAATTGTCGCCCGCGGTGCCGCCCGGGCTCCGAGCCGAGCTCGCTATCTCGTCTGTGTCTGCGTTGTCATCACAAAACGAATACAACAAGCGCCTCCCTTTTCGGAAGGGAGAGGGGCTGTGTGTGCACGCGTGAGATACCCCCCTCCCTTACTGTTTCGCGCCGGGCGCGGGGGCGTGGCGTTTTCGCGTGGGAACGAACAAGCGACATCATCCGGGAACGCGCTGTTTCACAAAGCCAGAAAATCACGCCTGATTCTTCTCCTCGGCGTGTGTCCGTGTGGGTGGTGTGTCGTGCGCTCCTCCTCTTTTTTGCGCCTGGCTCGGATCAGCGCCTGGCTGCCTCGTCTATCTGTCTTCGTCGGGAGGGTGTGTGCGCGTGCGACGGCGGCGGCGGGTAGGCGGATGAAATGACCTCGCTCCGGAGGGCGCTCAAGGCATCTTTGAATGTTGAGAAGCCTCCTCCTTCGACATCGCACAGAGGGCGTGGGGGCAATTCTGCAGGTGGCCCGGCGGATAGACACAGGTGCGCGTTTTGGGGAAAGGATTAAGTTTGGGGGCCAGGGCCGTGCTCGCCGTACGTCGACGGGATTCAAGGGGAGACCTGCGCTAGGATCGTAGTGGAGGCCGGTTTGTCTTCGATCAGCTCACCGCGCGTTGCCAGTGGCGGATTGATTTGAAAGTACGAAGGGGCTTTTTGCTCTTTGTTTTCGGTCCTGCACTTCTGCTCTTTTTTTGGCAACGCGCATCATCATCCAAAGTGAGGGATATGTTTCCTTTTCCGCGACGATTCGAGCTCCGGCTCCTCGCATGCCCACAGGGCAGGCACCATCTAGATCCGCCTCGCCCACTCTGTTCCGTGAGAGGGGAAGTGAGCTTTTCTGCGTGGTTCTGAGCTCGACGCACCCAAGGGATGTCGGAATGCGCGTTCATAACGCCGAAAACGGCTGTTTCCTCCCGCTGGGGTAGCCAGTTTTTGAAGCGAGGACGCATATGCATACACACCACGTGGAAAAGTAGCCGCACAGGCGTTGGGGGTGTTCCACCCGGCTCCATGGAGACGAATGGCCATCCTTCGGCTTCCGGAACGTGCATCCGGTCACGCTTTGCGAGGAGGCCCCGGCACCGCCGTACGAATAGGATTTTGTGGTATGATATATGCTCGGGTCTTGGTTATTGCTGAAGCCGACGCGCGACAAGTTCAATGTGCGGTTCTGTTATTTTTTAAGTCGTTTTCTCTTGCGCTGAAAAAAAACGAAGAAAACAAGCCGCCCCAGACACCACACGTGTCGTTGCTTGATAGTCGCACGCGCGCGTCCCTCTTGTCTGCCCAATCCCAACAGACCGTACACCTTACGCGATGGCCACCACAAGCAGCCACCACAAGCAGGGCAGGGCCGTTGTGTAGACTGGCCGCCCGAAGCACAGAATTGTGGCTTGCCAGGAATCAATCATACAGCAGCCGGTGAATCTGTCGTTTCCCAACCCGCCACCGCGGCAGTCAAGACCGTAACTGCGGACATATGCCGTTTCTTTTCCACCCCGTCGTCCCATCTCTTCGGCAGGCGTTGTGGGGACGATGTCGGAGGGGACAGGTTCGGCGTGAGCTCCGACCGGAATCGCACCGGGAGCGGGAGTAGCTCCAGGGGCCGAGCCGGACGCCGCGGACGAAGGTATGTAAAAGGGGCCTCAAGGCGCTTTGTTGGCACGGGGTAACTATTGCCGAAGGGGTTGGTCTTTTGTGACAAATGGCCGTCGTCGGCGTCACGGTTGCGTGGATTTCGCCGCTGGTGGCGTTTGGTAGCATGTGATGTTGTTTTCGGTAGGAACTTGTAGCGATGGAGCATGTGGTGTTCCTCTCTTAACCGAGGGGGGCTGCTGTGTGTGTGTGTGTGTGTGTTTGTGTGTGTCTTTTTTATTAGCATCGACCGCGCTAACCGGCGTGTGGGTGTGTGTTACTCCAGCAACCGGGGCACGTTTAACGTTCCTGCAGATTTTTCGCTCTTTGGGCTTCAGGCCCAGCGATTCCCTTCGAGCTTGTCTCTGCCTTGATTTTTCCGCCAGCGCAGATCAGCGAACCATTCTTTGCGGGTCCATTATAGTTGCATTTGCCAGCCTGAGTCGTGGAAGGGATGTTGGTCGAGAATCTGATCAGCTTTTTCAATATTTGAAGTCTGTAATCGGGCGACGGGATGTCAATCTGAGAGGCGAATAAAGGGTAGCGGCACACGTTTTTAGGCAAATCAATGCGCCGGGACCCGCCTTGATTGAATAAATCTAGGTATTCCTGCACGAGCTGCTTACGTTTTCCAAAACCAAAATCACATATTCTACGTGCAGATACATGTCATGACACAACTGCTGTACCACAAGGCTGCCGATGACGTAGTAAACTCTTCGAGACGCAGGTCGTCGGTACAGCAGTAGGAGGCATGAGGTTCTTGTATGCATTATTGTTCGGTAAAGATTTTGAATCGGGTGTTGTCGCTCGCACCAAATGTTAAGAACAGCAGTGCTGTCAGGTCGGGCTAGCAGGCACGTGAGGTGTTGTGGTGGTTGTCTTATCATGTCGTGTCGTCGTGCGAGCACATCAACGAAGTAGCGTTCGCGAGCTCCGAACCGCCTGCTGTTACTGCCACGGCACGCCTGTGTGTTGTGGCTTCCCGTGCGCCGGTTCTCCCTTTCCTTCCCCTTCTGTGGCGAGAGCGCCACGGCGATCTGTCCTTGAAGGCGAGCTCGAGTATGACCAAGACGGAGAGCCCGGCGGCGAGAGCTCCCCTGTTTGGAGCAAAAAACTCGTCTTCTTGAACACGGCCGGCGGTAAAAAGGACGGTAGAGCAGCAGCACGGGGGCGTGGGTGGGCGGGCGTTTTCCTCGCCTGGTTATGTTCTCTTCCCCCGAAAGTATCGCATCCGGTATTACCCCCGATCGCAGTCTTAAGCGCCAAGATCGGAAACCTGTACACGTTGCAATCCCCTTCGCTAGTTTTGCTCTCTAGCCCATTGGATATGCTCCCGCAACCATTCGTGAAAATCTTCCCGCCAGGCGTCGTACCTCGGCTTTTTTTTCCCGTGCTCGATGGACCAGTCCGAGTGGTGGAGCGGTTGACGTTCATCCATTGCCGCGAGACGTACGTCGCGGCAAAGACATGGGGCGTCTTGCCGCAATGAACGAACGCGAACGGCTGACCGCTTGGACTGGTCAATCAAGAAAGAAGAGCAGGAGTAGCGTTTACGACGCCTGGGAGGAGGGTTATGACGAGTGGTTGCGGGAGTATATCCTATGGGCTAGAGAGCAAAACTGGCGGATTGCAATATCAATATAGGAGGTTGGATATTGGCACTTGAGATTATGATGGGGGGATATGACGGATGCGATACTTTCATGGGAAGAGGACATGAGAAGGCGAAGAAAATACACGTGCTGCTGCTCTACCATCCTTCCTACCGCCGGCCTTGTTGAAGAGGGCGAGTTTTTCCCTCCAGCCCGGCGAGCTCACGTCCGGACTCTCCTTCTTGGCCAGCTGTTGTCCCGAGCTCGGCTTCAAGGACAGATCGCCATGGCGGTTGCCGCTCTCGCCACAAGGGGCTGCTTGGAGGAAGGAAACGGTGCGCACGGGGAAACCACATCACGCAGGCGTGCGGTGTCCGCAAACGAGAGGGGACAACAGCAGTCGGAGCTCGCGAACGCTGCTTCGCTCGGACGATGTACGACTACCACCACAGGATACCGTACATCGCAAATATCATGTGTTCACACTCTGCTGCCGTCGCTCTCTTATGCTTACTGTCGACAGCTCGGGAGATGGAGGCGACGACTCCTCCGAAGAGGCGGACAGCGACGAAATGGACGAATCGGACTCCGATGATGAAACCCCCATGACCAGCAGCCGCGGCAGGGCGACGGTACCGGACCGACGTCACGGGTCGGGGGGCGCCACGAAGCCCAAGCAGGGAGAGGCGGAGCCGGTGTCGCCGCCGAGGCAGAGCGTTATCGCGGCGGCCCACGGGGCAGAGGTGGGGTCACAGATCAAGGTCAAGTTCGACACCGGCCACTGGTACAGCGGGACTATCCTCAAGGTCGACAAGAAAGGGTGAGAGCAGAGCTTACAATGCGTTGGACGTTTGTCTTGTGCGTGATTGTTTCGGACAGGTGTGGCTCGGGAGTATGTACCCTCCACAGGCCGGAGTTAGAAGTGGCCGGCCAAACTGTCGGCAGCCAGCTCGGTCTATCGACCCCCCATGTCTATGGCCTGCTTCTGGTAGGGCCATACGGGGTGGGTGCTGGAGTTCGATCTCACCCCGCGCAGGTCTTGTAATAGTACATTGTTTCAGGGCTTTTGTGTGAAGTTATCCTGGAGACTTTCGGCATTCGTTGCGTCTTTGTTCTTGGTCGTGCCTGTTTTCCTAAAAGTAACCCCGTCGGTCCCATTCGTCACCAAGTTGTCTCTGCGCTGAAGGCTGGCTGTAGGCGTCATGCCAGGTATGTAGCAGTACCGGTATCGTATTGGTGTGCCCCGCGCCTTGTTCATGAAGCCTTGCGTCGCTCACAATTAACCACGATTTGCGAGACATTTATCAACTTGTGTCGTTTGGGGCCCGGCTTTTCGTTGTGCTCCAGGGGTATGATTCGCATCGACTACGACGACGGCACGCAAGAGGTCTCCGACATCCCCGACAGTGACATCGTGATCTACCCCTGGCGCCCGCTGGAGCAGCGCGTCCGCCCGCGGACCCTCGCTCAGATGCGGGACGAAGAGGCGGAGGCCAAGGCCAACGCCACCAAATCTGACGCCGCGGGGGGCACGACGACCGGGAGCTCGCCCAAGGTGGCGGTGAAGACCGAGGCGCGTCTCCCCTGGGCCCCCCCGCGAAGCAAGCAGGCGCAGGGCCGCCAGCATCGGCAGATGGCCAACAGCAGCAGGCGCGAGCAGCAGCAGCATTCGAGCGCGCCCGCGCGGGCAGGCAGCGGGCGTGGGGCACCGAAGGCGGCGGCAACAGCGGCTTCGTCGTCTTCATCGGAAGAGGAGGAGGAGGAGGAGGACGATTCAGAGGAGTCTGAAGAGGAGGAGGAGGAGGAGGAGGACGAAGGGGAAGACGGAGACGATGAATCGGTCCATAGCGGCGGCGGCGGCGGCGCGAGGGACGCGCGCGAGGCGAGGAAGAACGGCCGGTTACAGCAGCAGCAGCAGCAGCAGCAGCAGCCGAGGAACGGCAAGATGCTATCGGCGGCGGCAGCTAGGGGGCGCCAGTCGTCCCAGCGGTCGGCCCCCCGAAAACGACCGGGAAGACGCCACGGGCGGGGCGGGAGCGCGCCGAAACGCCGGCGAGGCGCCCTTGATGGTGAGCATTGCAGCGCGTCGCTTCCAACTTAGACCAGGATTTATTTAGTGAGAAAAAGAACTCACTTTGCCGGGACTCTCACCCATGACCTGACCCTTAGTAGGCTGCGAGGGTACCCACTAGACCACCGGGGCGACCAGTAGTGTGAACCGACGGAGCCTCCTTTATCGTGAAGATGTGAGCCGGAGGGTTTTCCCTCTGCAGGCGTTTTTGTCGGGCCGTAAATCTCTACGTGCTAGGCTTTTTACGATTTGCGTTGACGGTGGGCGCAAACCGGGCTGTACTTTGCTGCGACATGAGAAGACCGCGTGGCTATCTAGCTACGGCAGAGTGTGGGTCCAGGGCACCGGAGCGCGACGTGTTCTAATATTGTCTGTTGGTGTTAGTTGCGACAACCCCGTATGGGTGCGAACCCCCCGATCCCGGTGCGGAGATACAACGAATCATTTTGTTCTACAGCTGTTCCAACCCAGGACACCCCCGGTGAGGTAACTCAGATAGGTGTGATAGTGAAATGAAGCGTCCCTATCCCGGCCTGCAGTGCGGCACACAAGCACCCCGACGCAACGACCTTGCGATGCAATGACCTTGATGGGTGTAGCGATGATATTGGTGCTTATGTAGCAGCTTGCGTGCCAGCACATGCAGCGAGTGTTGACCTGTGATGGGGTCGAATGCGTCTTGAGTTATGTCGTGTGCCAAAGACTATCAATGGTATGGCCTCGTGCTGGGAGTAATCAGTTTTTCTGTTGGCGTCGAGTTGGCTGAAGCCCCCCCCCTTGTCGTTTTGTCTGTAACAGCGAGCACGGTAGCGAAATGGCTTCCTTCTGTGTTCGGTCGTTTGTGGGTCGCGGGATGTGTCTTGTTTATGCCAATTATTCCGAAGTGGTACGTACTTCGATACCGCGACTGGAAGCATCTTGACTCATTCCACGTGCACAGCGACGGTGTAATACATCTGAGAAGTCCCACCCCGATGGTAACCCTTGCCGCATGTGAAGTGCCAACTGCATATTCCCCCGACGCAACTCAAAAAGTGGCACGGAGACATTTGCGCTATGTATCGCGTCATCTTTGGACGCCCGAAGCGTAGGATTTTGGTCGGGGTTGCCGCATCTGGTTCAGCAGTAAACACCGATCCCGGTGTAGAAATCGAACTACGTCAATTCAGTCGTGCCGCTCTTGCTTTTTTTGCGGTCACCTGTTGTGATGACCGAGTATTGCGAAACAAACTCGCCCGTACGCCCGGAACCTGGCCCGGGCTATGTATGGCGTTCAGCCCGTGTGCAGCGTCGAGCTGTACGTTGTACGTTCACTCGTATTTTTTGGCCATTTTTTACGGAACTACGACGTACTTCGAATATGTAAGTAGGGTGTGTCGTCGTATGCGTTGTGGCCTTGACTTTCTAGAAGAATACTGTATAGCACCTCCCGACATCCATCTCAATTTTCGAGCGAGATCATGTTTTTGAAGAGTCGCCACTTGTCGAACCAGTGGCGAACCCCGGGCCCGGCGCTTTCGAAACGATGTCAAGTCCTCCACATGCCTTACGCTTTACCATGCGTGACTCGGCTCGGCTCGGCTTTTTCCTCTTGCGCAACGCGTCTGTAGTGTTCGAAGTCTTTGTCCTCTCTCTCTCTCTCTTTAGCAAGCCACGCGTTGGAGCATTGTTTCTTATCCTTGACGTCGAAACCGCGCCCTTTTCCCCGGGTACAGGTACCAACACCCCGAGCGGACAGACGAGCGAATCCGGTTCAGCTTCCGAGGAGGAGGAAGAAGAGGAGGAGCTGGACGACATGTCCCTGGGCATCAAGGCAAAGGCCCGCAGCCCGCGCGCGAGCCCCCGGAGGAAGCCGGCCGCCTCCCCGCCACCCAAGCAGCGCAAGGGGCAGAGGCTCGGCGGCGGCAAAGACGGCTCGAAGGAAGCGCCGCGGAGGGCGGCAGCAGGGGCTCCGCGGACGGGGGGCTCCGCGAGATCATCTCGCGCGGCTCCGCCCGTATCATCCCCATCCGCCTGTTCCGGCTCGGAGAGCTCCTCTTCTTCTTCGAGCTCGTCCGCTGGCTCTGAGGACGCGCGCCCGGTCGCGGCGGCGGCGGCGGTAGAGGGGCGGAGCGGCGGGCAGAAGAAAGCGTCGGGGAGCGCGAAGGGCGGCCCAGCGTCCAAGGCTACGTCCGGGGGAGGGGGCGAAGCTCGCCAGAAGGGCGAGGGTGAGCGGGAGGTGGGGAAGCCCGAGGAGGGGCGGGACGCAGCCGTAGCTGTTGCGGCGACGGCGGCGGTCAAGAAGGAGGACGGGAGCAAAGGTGTTAGGGAAGAGAAGGGAAGGGATGCCAAGGCAGCCGCCGCCGCCGCCCTGCGAAACGGCGGCGTTCAGGGGGAGGAGGGGCGCCGACCACATAGAACGCAGGAGGTAAGGGGTGGAAAAAGTTGTGTGGCTTTTGTATATGAGTGTGGTGGGTCTGGTAGACGCGTCAGCGTGTGTGTGTACCTTTGTGGGAGTGGGAACATTACATTTGGCTGGGGTGCCCCGTTTGCCCCACGACAAGTCCTGGTCGCAGACCTAAGGACATGTCCTCGCAGGCATAGACCGCTATTTTTGCACGGCTTGCTCGCCTTCGCCCGGGTCACTTCCGGGTGTCGCTCTGCGCGCGTGTGTACGCTCATTTCGCCCTTTTTTGCATGAACGCGCTCGCGACTCAATTGTCTTGCCCCTTTTCTCGTCGGCATGCACGGCCGTTCCCCGTGTTCCGCAGCCAAAGAAAAGCAAGCAGGCCAAGCCACCAACCGCTGCCGCGGCCAAAGGCGCCCGCACCAGCACCGTCGTCAAGCCGGAGGCCGTTCTGCGTGGGGGAGGGAACGCGTCAAGCGGGTGGAAGGACGGAGCGAAGCCCCCCGCGGACCGACGAGAAGCGACCCCGCCGGTGGAAGTCCTCCCGACTCCCGCCACCGCCGCCGCTGCACGGAGTTCCAACGGGGGGGGGGGCGGGTCGAGGGGGAGGGGAAGGGGCGGCGGCCGCGGGCAGGCGCGGGGGGCAGGAGGAAGGGCGAAGCAGCAGACCAAGCGCGCCGAGCCTGCTGCTATCGATGTCCGGCCAGCGGAGGGCAAGGAGCGGGGCGAGAGCACGGCTGCTGCTGCTGCTGCGGCGGCGGCGGCGGCGGCGGCGGCGGCTGGGGTGACTGCGCCCGTCTTGCAAGGGTCAGCGGAGAGGAAGGCGGGGCTGTCGACAGATGTGTCTTCGAGCACGCGCAAGAGCCCACGAAGCAAGGAGGTGAGAGCAAGGTTTTTTGGTAAATGTCGCAACAAGAAAATGAAACGTCTGGGCCCGATGGCCATCTCTCCCGTCTAGTCGCATACGTAGGGTCCATGGCGTTGTGATATGAGGGGGAAAGTGCCACCAAGTAAACCTGACACGTATGTTACCCAAAAGCAGCAAACAAGCAAGCCATCCTTATCTTCGTGCGTCCTCTCTGTTCGAGCTAAGATCTTGCGCATTCTGCTTGCTGCTGCAGCTTTTTGTGGAGAGCGAAAGACCGCCCCAGCTCTTTGAAACCGTGCGTTTGGCGTGAGGATCGCAGCTCGTCTTGTGTCCACTGGGATCACCTGTATCATTCGCCGAGTTCTTCATATGGACAAAGCGTTTGCGGTGAAATAGAAATGGATTGGTTGATACTCTTGTTTGCAACGCGTGCCGTGACCTAGAATAGAGTTAACTATTGTGTAGTCTGCCTCGACTACCATTGACAGACGGAGGAAGAACTTATGCCTTCAAGGGCTCAGTACTCACGTACACCTACCTGTTGTGCGCGATAGATGCCGTCGGATACGGTTGGGGGTCCTTCCGTTATTTGTGTGTTTGGCCGTCCTCTCCCACAGTAGTAAACGCTTCGCAAATCCAAAGGTTATTCGCGAACGAGCTCAAGAGAAAACGATCAGTCCGGTGATGCCCCGTTGGTAGGCTTGAAGGAACGCCTGCAGCCAGAACTATGTTTTCACGTTTACGAGGAGCAAGAGGAGGAGGAATCGAAGAGGCGAAGAAAGCCTTCCCGCACGTCGCCCGATGTTTCGGGGCGGCTGCAAAGACGACTGACCATGTGGAACACGTCCCTTGTTTGCAGTGGAGTTTCAGACGGATTGCGATGTGCTCACTAGTATTGCCTCCCAACTACTGTTTCGCCATAAAAATGGACGCGAGGTGGTTGTGGTGGTGGTGACGGTGGGTTTTGAACGCCACCATTGTTCTCGGCACACGCAAAGTCGAAACCGCGGGACACGCTTGGATGTTTGGTCGTGGCTACGATCCACTTCTGAACACAACATCGTCATAGCTTGGCGTAGACCCAGGTAGTGGTAGAACTCATCTACCTTCCATCCTAAAACAGCGTTTCGGTCATATGTAGATCCATACAGGCGTGGTTGCAGTTGAAGAAGTTGCGGTCATGATTTGATCCTGAGCATCAGTCATTTGAGGATTTCCGAAGTGCTACTGTACAGCTGGCGGAAAAAACCGGGGAAATGGTTCGCTGGTGTAGGTGCCACCTCCTGTGTGGTTGCGATTAACACGATGGAAGGCATTTGCCTAACCGTGAGGTGTGCCAACCAAAAGAAATTTTCACTTCTATTCCTCTTGCACGAAGAGCTAGACTTGCCGAGAGCAAAACTGCCGTCTGCAGGTAGCGCCCTGTGCCACCGCTGCCGTTGATGACGCCCGCTGCAAGACGTGGGCGAATCTAGCGAGGTTCAAGTGTTTTTCGAGACCATGTCGGGTGCGGTACGGTGCGGCGGGTCTAAGCCAAACTTCCACCGTCGCTCGTCTCGGCTCCCTTACGGAACCCTCTCCTGTACTGTGAACATTGACAACCCGTCCCTCGCGACTTTCCTCCCCTCTTTGCGGCAGACGCCCTGCTCCCCTCGCTTGGTGGGTAGGGGGGTCAAGGAGAACGAGTTCAGCAGCGGTCCCCCCGAGGTGGCGGAGGCCAAGGCCGGTCCCGTGGCGTGCGCGCAGCGGAGGTCGACGTCTCCCGCCAGTGCGTCGAGCTCTGAGGGCGTCTACGACTTGGAAGGCCCGTCAGGAAAGAGTGCGGGGGAACGAGGGGGGGGCTCCGCGAAGAAGAGCGGTACGGGCCCTGCTGCCGTCGTGTCAGGAAAGGATGCTTCGCGTGATTCGGACAAGGGGGAGGCGGAGGCTAGCAAACCAGACGCCCGGAAGGCGGACGGGGCCGGGACACGACGGGAGGACACGAGAGCGGGTGGTGGTTCGGCGGCAGCGGCTGAGGCAAGCGTTCCCCGACGGCCCTCCGCGAACAAGCCGAAGGGCGAGGGCGTCCTTGAGGCGGCGGAAGAAGGCAAGACCGGCGCCGAGAGCACCAGCAGGGCCCCGACCACCGAGGTGACCGCAAAGGCTAAGGTTATGGTTTCGAAGGCAGAGGTGGTGGCGTCCGGTCCCCCACCAGCCGCCCAACAACGCGACGCCGACGCCGTGAAGTCGGGGGGCTCCTCCCCTTCCAAGCCCGCCGGTACCGCTGCCGCTGCGTCGCCTGTCGACGAGCCCCCCCCTGCGGCCGAGGAGCTCGCCGCCGTCAGCAACGACAAGGCGGAAGAGGGTCTCCTGGCGAACGGTATCCGAGACGTGGCGAGCGGCGCGATGGAAGTTGACTCCGCGGACGAGAGCGGTAACACGAGGGGGGAGGAGCCTACCGAGAGTCGTGCCCCCGTGGCGGACCCGCCGGCGCCGAGCGCTGTCCCGTCACCCCCCTGCCCCAAGGCCCAGGATGCGATGGACGTAGACTCGGGAGGGGAGGAGGGAGGCGGTGGTGCGGCCACTCCGAAGCGGGAAGAGGCGGCGGTGGTTGTGGCCGGTCCCGTGAAAACCGGCTGCAAGGCCACCAACAGCAGCAAGATGGGCGAGACCGCTTCCGGAAGCGGTGCCGGTAGAGGCGGACGAGTTGGGGGTAGCCCTGTCCGCAAGAGGCCACGGAGCGAGGAAAAGCAGGGGGCCGAAGCGAAGAGCGGTTGGCCTCCCCCCGTGCCCTCGCGCTCGGCGCGGGCAGGCCCGGAAAGCATGGACATCGACGAGGAGAAAGGCGTGCGAGATACGAACTCGGCAGGCGCCGGTCCCGCGTCTCCGCCCCCGAAGAAGGATGTTGCATCGGGCGCTGTTGGGCTGCCCCGTTCGGAGCCAAAGCCGGCGACGCAACGGGACGAGCGTGCGCCCGCGGCTCTGGAGGCTGACGATCGAGCGTCGAGTCTGTCAGAGGAGCAGCAGACGACCGACGAGGGCATCGACTCGCCGGAACCCACGATCGACCCGCCTTCCTCGGCGGTGGGCAGCGGCGGTGCGAAGGTAGAGGCGGACGGGGGCCACCAAGGGCAGGACCCCGGGAGCGGGGGCGGTGAAAAGGGCGAGGATGGCAACAAGAAGCGCCGGAATGGCACCGCCGTCTCTTCTTCCTCGGATGCACGGCGCCCGTCGACGACGATCGGCCTAGAGAGGGAGGGGGGTAGCAAGGGCAGCGAGCACCGTCAGGTCGAGAACGGGAAAAAGGAGGGACGGCCGGCGCAGTCCGCGCCGGGCGCTGCGTTGGAGAGGGTGTGGGCGGCTGTTTCTGCTGCTGCAGATGGCACTCACACCGGTCCCCGACCGCCGCCGGTTGGTGCTGCTGCTCCCGCCGCGAAAGATCCCGACGGCGCACGTGAGTCTCCCACGAAGGAGCAGCAACCGGACTCCCCCGCGAAGCCGCTTTGCTCTTCTCCCTCGAAGCAGCCGGAATCTACCGCGAAACCGCTGGACTCGTCCCCCACGAAGCAGCAGCCGGAATCTCCCACGAAGCAACAGCCCGAATTTCCCACAAAGCAGCAAGAACCGGAACCTCCAACCAAGCAGCCCAGGTCTCCCACCAAGCAGCCGAGATCTCCCACGAAGGAGCCAAGATCTCCCACGAAGGAGCCGAGATCTCCCACGAAGGAACCAAAATCTCCTACGAAGCAGCCGAGATCTCCTACGAAGCAGCCAGAGCCCGAGCCACGCGACCAGGAAGCGTCTGTCCCGGCGGAAGCTGCTGATCGGCGACCAACTACGGTCGGGAAATCGACCGTGGTGCACAAGCCGAAGGAAGAAGAGCGCAAAGAGAACGAGGAGGAGGAGGCTCCTGCGGCTAAGGCGAAGCCGCAGCAGCAGCAGAGCAGCAGCACCAAGGACGACTCGGAAGGAGAAGAGTCTCAAGAGGAAACCCAGGCCCCCGCTTCAAAGGTCGCCCGCAGCGGAAGCGCGGACGGCAGCGACGGCACCGGTGGTGAGGAGCCCCGGCACGTCGGCAGGAAGCGGTCGGGCGTCACCCGCTTTGAGCCCAGCATGGACCCCGACCGAAATCGACTCGGGCAGCGCCCCGAGAGGCACGAGCGCCAGGCCGCGGTGCTGGCGACCAAGCGGCTCGCCGCGAGTGCCCCGATCCGGCGGGCAGGCCGTGGGCGGGGGCACGATTCCGGGGGCGGCAGAGGGAGGGGGGGGGGGCGGCGGGGGCGGGGGGGAGGAGGAGGGCGAGGCGGTGGGTCAAGAAGCGTCGCGAAAGAGCACCACGAGGTGGAGTCTGAGGAGGAGGAGGAGGAGGATGAAGAGGAGGACGACGCGGACGACTTGGAGTGGGTCCAGTGCGATAACTGCGAGGAGTGGTGGACGCTGCCGAGCACCCTGAGCGCCGACGCCCTCCCGGACGTGTGGCACTGCCGCATGCAGAACTGGGGAAAGCCGGTGGTGGATTGTTTTCTTCCAAAACAACCACCGCCCCAGGTCGCTGCTGGTGCTGCTGTCAAGGGGGCTAGGGGGGTGGTTCAGCCCGAGCGATCTCGTGCTGAGCGCGGGCTGCTGGCCGCGCCAACCGTAGGGGGAGCGGTAGGGGCAGCGGTGGCAGCGGCGGAAGCGGCGTCAACCAAAGCGGCAGCGGCAGCGGCAGCGGCGCCGGCAGCGGCGCCGGCGGTGGTGGCACCCGTCCCGACCTTAGCAGCGCCAGGGGCAGGGGCGGCGGCGGCAGCAGCAGCAGCAGCAGCAGCAGCAGCAGCTGTAGAAGCAAATGCTGCGGCGAAGGCGGACGCGGGACTGGCCATGGTTGCGGCGGTGGCGACAACAGCGGCAGCGATGGACGTGGCGAACATTCCCCCGGCTGCTTCCCGGCTCGCCGCTTTCGACCCGGCTGGTCATCATCATCTTCAGCGCGAGGCTCCTGCCATCGGCCCATCGAAAAGGTTCCCACACCCCGCCAACGGCCCGGAACCACGGCAGCAACAGCAGCAACCGGCGGCGGCGTTGCGTCCTCCCCCGGTGCACGCGGCGGCAGTAGCAGCGGCAGCGTTGGTGGCGCAGACGCGGCCCGTGCTGCAGTTTCCTCCGGCCCTCACCGCGGAAAACCAGAGGGCGGCGGCGGCCGGGACCACGATCGACGACAGGCCGACCACCACCGGCACCGCTGCCCCGATCAGACGCAAGAGGAGGCGGGAGGGCGGCGGCGGCGGCGCGCACGTGGGCTCCGGCTCCGACGACGACGGTGCCGGGTTGGCGGGAGGGCGGGACGCAGGGGCGGGGGGGAGCCAGGGAGTGCCGGAAGCTCGAGCCAGACCGAACGGCGTGGGGGTGTCGTCGTGCCGGGGAAGGGGGAGGAAGGGCAGCAGCGGCGGCGGGGGCAGCATGGGGAGGGACGCCGTTGCTTCGCTCCTCAGGGCCGCGGAGTCTAGCCGGGGCGAGATCGCGCCCGCGCCACCGAAGGTTAGGTCGGGAGGGCGAGGCGGGGCAGCAGCGGCGGCGGCGGCGGCGGCGGCGTCGGGCATGCATGCGGCGGCTCGCTCCGATGGTGGTGGCGGAGCGGTTTTCGAAGCCCCTCCGAAGGCTGACCAGTGGGTGATGTGCGACTACGCCCACTGCGGGAAGTGGAGGCGCGTCCCTCCTGGTGTGAGCGTGCAGGGTATCGACAAGTGGTGAGTGGGGGGGGATGCTCTTGCCGGCCGCGAGTGTGCGTTTTTGCTAGATAACACACCGCCTGTTTTTAGTGTTGTTGTTGGCCATGTTTGGTTGTTTTCCAAACTAGGAACGGGCTGTTGTTGGGGGTTAGGTTGATGTCGTCGCAGTAGTGTTGGCAGATTGGAGGCCATGCGCTGCGCTGCGCTGCGCTGCGCTGCGCTGCTTGTTGTTCCCAAAAAACGTGCCCAATAGTTGGTCGGGAAGGGGGAGTAGTGGCTGTGGTTTGACCTTCCGATGTCGAAGGCAGTGCGGCTTCGCAGCGAGCATCAACGCGGGCGCCAGGGGAGCTATACCGAATCGAGTGGGCTTTCCTTTACACAACAGACGGGTTGTCATCCACGTGAGATGCATGACGGCACACACACCTCAGAGGCGCGCGCGCGTATGTGTGTTCTTCTCTCTCTCTGGCAATTTCCCCGCGTATCAGGTACTGCCACATGGGCACCTGGAACCCATCTGCAAGCTGCGAGCAGCCCGAGGACAGCACCTCGATCCCAACCCCGGCGACCAACGGCACCGCGGGCGGCAGGTCCTTCGTCGTGAGAGGCGGGGCCGGGAGCAGAGGCGGCGGTGCCAGTGTTAGAGGCCGCCGAATCGGCTCCCGAGCTCGCGCTGCGTCGGAGTCGGTCGACGCGTCGGACGAGAGGGCCTGGAGGAGGGATCCGGGCTCGGGGAGCGGGCTGGAGCGACACGAGTCGGACGCCGGGTCTCGTGGCGGCGGGAGGGGTCGGGGCAGGTCGAAGAAAGACGACGTGTTGTGGGTGCAGTGCGACCGGTGCCTGCGGTGGAGAAAGCTGGCGCTCGGCATGCGGCTGGAGAACCTGCCCGACAAGTGGTGAGTGCAGAAAGACAGACCTCGTCGCCATGTGAGAGACGACGAGCGTGCTGCCACTGGACGCGACGGTTGTCGAGTGTTTTGCTCGTGGACCGCCTACGCAGGATTTTCAGAGTATCTACTGTACATGAAAGTATCTACTGTACATGAAAAATAACAGGGAGGGGGCGCACGCAGACCCTATCACTATCCCTATCCCTAACCCCAACGCACGGATTGAATACTTCATCCCATACGCTTGCTTAATCAATTTTGCTGCGTAGACTACCGCGTCGCGAAGCGAACCCAAAGCGCCTTGGGGTTCTTCTGTCCATGCGTGTTTTGGCGTAAATTGAACGGCACAGACCCGTTGTTGGTTGGTGGTCTTTACTCCGGAACTCCACTTGTTTGCTTGAAGCTGCGAGACGAGACCTCAAGACTTGTGCGAGTGACGTTAGTTTTGGTGTGCAGCAATCATTGCAAGAGGGAACCCTTTTTCCTGTTTGATCCGCCTGTGACCTTCTCGGACGGATTCTCCGGAGGATTGAGGCTCCCTTGTACGACGTTTGCTGAATGCCAATATGGCGTGGGCAAGAGGTCCAGAGGTAGAGAGACACTTGTCGTGGGTGTTAGTAGCAGGTTGCCGAAAGAGCAACAGTAGATGTATTCCTAACGCAGTGATCAGCGTTGTGCCAGCAATCGGCGATCCCATCGCTGCCGACGTTGATTTGTGTTTTTTTGTCTTGAGGTACCGTTCTGGTATTCTCTGTCGCGCTCGTGGTCATGGTGCCCCCGGCTCTCGTCTACTGAAGGGATCGCACAGTACCCTTCCTTCCATCTTTTCTGCGAATCAACCCATACACCTGCCTGCACGCACCACGCCTCCATTTTTGTTATAATAGCGAGGATGTTTCAACAGTCCCCTCCTGAGTGTCGTCGCGGGTCGAAACTTTTTAATGCCGAGAATATAGTGGTGCCATCTGTAGTTCCCCGTCGCCCACATCAACAGCATCGAACGACAGCAGTAGAGGGGTCCCTTTAGAGTAGACAAGGGATAATACACGGCAAGGCTGCCGCTACCGAGCACTCGCACAGCGGTGCTGACGGCAATGGTGCTTGCTTTCGTCGTGGTACCATGTGGCTGTTCGTGGTACGTGTTGAGTCTGAGACACCGTGTTTGATCAGGCGCAGCCCCGCCGCCGCCGCCGCCTTGTTTATCGTTCGCATATATTTATGACTCGGGAACCATATGTTGTGCGTTCAACCTTGCGGGACAGTGTTGATGACATTTTCCTGGTTCTGGTATTTCCGATGTTCGGACGCTTTACGGTGCCGGTTTGCCCTCTTGCTGGAGAGGCATCCATCCCCACGGATTTTTTTACGGCAGCCTCAACGGTTGTTGTTGGTATGCACGCGTCCATATAGTGACGGTACAAGCCCCGATCTTTTTCTCCGTGCTTGACCGTTTGGACCGCGTTCGCGCTCGGCGACAGTCAAGCCTTTTCGTGCCACCCTCCCGCCCTAGACCTCATCCACGCCAACACTCCTCTGCCCCTCGGTCTGCCCCTCGGTGCGTTCCGAAGGTACTGCAAGATGAACACCTGGAGCCCGGCGAACCACTGCAGCTACCCGGACGAGTACGACGCCGAGACGAAGCAGGCCAAGGGGGAGAGGGACCAGGCCGCGGCGGGCGGCGGCGGCGGCAGCAGCGGCGGCGGGGGCGGCGGCGGCGGGGCCAGAGCTTCCGGCGCTGGCGGGGGGGGGCTCCTGTCGAGGGGCGCCGGCGGCGGGCTGCAGAAGGCGAACGGCCGCCTCTCGTACCGCGAGATCCTGTTCAACAACGACGGGAAACTCAGGCCCCCCTACTCTGCTGGGCCGTGCGCGAGCGCGTCCGCCGGGTACCTCTTCCCGAAGCCTGCTGGCGGCACGGCGGCTGTCCCGAGGTGAGCATGTCCGCCCCGGCGTTGTCGCTTGTTCCTCCCGTCGTACGTAAGCGTGTTTCGCGGGTGGGTGCCGTGCGTGTCCTTTCGTGAGAGAGGGGACGACGTCCGCCACATGTGGTGTGAAAAGCACGGGTCGTTGTTCTGCAAAGACCGAACAGGCCGCAAGTTTGGCGGGTTGTTGTACTCTGTTTTTTTCGGTTTCCTTGCGCCTTCCGGTCCCGCCATCGTTATTGACGATACCCCGCCCCATGGCAGCGGCAGAAGTCAGCGGCGGGTACGGTGTAGTTGTGGATTTGGGGAGCTCGACTTGGCGCCAAATTTGGCGCTGGGTATCGTATCCACCGTTCCTCGGGCTACTCGTGTTTTGAGTCGTCGCGCAACCCGTTTCCCCTCCCTCTCAGCCTCTCGTCGTATCTGCGTTGTTGTGGCGGGGCATTTTACTAGATTGTCACGCCTCTTGCAGTGTAGGGGGGAGGTTCAAGAGGCGAAAAACACAAAGACCTTATTTGTTCCTGTACATCGTTCTTGTGCTCCATTGTCGTCTTTTTCGCGCGCCGCCCCTTGTGATGCGTTTTGAAGAGCGAGTTCCCGGATGGACGAGACGAGTTCAACACCCCGCAACGATTTCTACTTTTCGGAGAGATACTGCCCAGCTACGGCCACCGGCCCGGGTAGGCCTGCGCCGCCGCTTGACCTCCTCACCGCTTCCCTCAAGCTCACCGGTCAGCACAAGCTATCGCTCGGGAGGTTTCGGGATGTGGACGAGGTCGGAGCCACGGCCAAGGCCAACGGAGAGCAAGCGAGCGCCGGCAGAGCAGGAGGCGTTGTTGAGGGCGGGGCGGCGGCGGCGGCGGCGGCGAGGTGGGCGAGTTCGAACGGGAAA
>FN649751.1:5387703-5447904 GCA_000310025.1 Ectocarpus siliculosus | reverse complement strand
GGGCGGCGCTTTTAGCGGCGGCGGCTGCGCCTGATCAGCCGCGGGCGCGGCCGGCGACCCGTCGCGTCGGAACCTACGAGCGAGAGCGGCAGCAACGGTGCTCGGTGCTGCACTACCTGACGATGGCTTCTACCCCTCGACCGGCCGCCGCTTCTGTGGACGCCGGCAGTACGGTCACCGCCACAAGCGACGCCGTTTCTCCTTCGACGTCGTCGACGACACGCCCGGAAGGCGCGACGGCAGCGGCTCTGTTAGCGGCAATGCGGGAGCGGCCGTGGGAAGGCAGGCCCAACGCCGGTTCCGCTCAAGACTGGGCGGAGTGGCTGGAGCACCTGGCGCCGACCCTGGAGCGGCACCTCCGGTGGCTTGTGGTCGACGGGCTGGCGGCGCAGTTGGACGGGGCGGGCGAGAGGGAGGCGCGGTTCGTGGCCGTCGTGAAGGAGGACGAGGAGGCGGCGGTGGAACCCGGCGGGCCCGAGTCTGCCGCCCCCGGCGCGGGGGCAAGGGTGGCCGCCGCCGTGGCAACGGGGACGTCCGGCACAGCGGGGGCAGGAGCGTCGTCGATGCTGGCCGGAGGCGTGCGGATCATGAAGTCGAGGCCGATCAAGATGGTGAAGCCGTGGAGGTGACGGCGAGGCATGGGCGCGGGGGGGGGGGGGCATCCTCCTTTTTTCGGGAGGGTTGGGGGGGGGAAGGGAGGGATGCGGCGACGGGACCTATCTGCCGAGAGGAAGGATTGGTGGTCCCAAAAGTCCCAAAAATTGAATACTATACTGTGGTCATATATTGTGTCTTATTTTGTCTGTGGTGTGTTGAGACACGTGGTGTGCGTTTTTCAGAACTACTGCTTTTGCACGTGTGCGTGGTTCTTCTTCGATTCGCTTGCGTTTTTTTTTTTTTTCTGTTCCAGGGCTTTGGTTTGGCACGCGAGAGCACGCGGTGGGCGGGGCCGCCGCGACTTTCTTGACCGTTGTGCGCAGAGGCGTCATAGTGTTGCTTGATTGCTTCACCTCGAAGAGAACGCAAAATTTCGTCCACCATCCCACCCCCGCGTAGCCCTACCGTGTGTGTGTGTGTGGTTATTCTGACGTATAAACTCGTTCGTGTTGGCTTGTGAGTTTGATTGTTTTCAAAGTGCTCGGCTGGCGGGGAGTTTGTGAGAAGCCACGTGCTAGGACATCGTTGTACATGAGACGCAGTGAGATAGATTTTATATGTTGATGATTTCTGCACGAGGTACGATAAGCAGGTGATCGAATCGCAAGCTGGCTGGGAGTTTTTTTTTTTTTTCATGGAACGTCCACAGTGGTAGTATTTTGTGTCTTATCGTGGGATCTCCAGCAGCTCGATGATTAGTCGAGAGAGCGAACGGGGAGAGAAAGAGGACCAGAGAAATACGTCGGGTCCACGCGGAAGCAACGTAGGATGAGTGCACTTGGTGCGTGCGTGCGTCGTCGGTCGTTGTTCTCGCGTTTTTCTGATATTTACCCTGGGGGAAGTTTCCTGAGCATGTATTTCTCTTAGAGCGTTTTTATTATATGTCTGTTGGAGCACTGCCGTGATGGGGCTACAATGGATGTCGCGAGGCGAGCGCCACATCATCGCCGGAAAGGAACCCATCCAAACACAGCAACTGTACTAGCTTCGGGAGAACGACTAAACCTTGCAGGTTGAGCAAGTTCTGCACTACTACGACGGTACTCTCTGGGTGATCGACAGGATGCCCATCACGTGCTCTCCCGAGTCGCGCCGCCCTCACCACACAGTGAAGCGTGCGGATGCCCTTGGGAATGGTGCTGACGAGGTCACGAAAACACATCCAACCATTCCCGGCGGGGGGGGGCAACAAAATGGAGGTCCCGATTCGGGTTGAGAAGCACTTGATTGATTCTGACGTCCTACAGGACGTTCTTGCATGAAAACTTCAAAAGCGTGCTGTCACTATTCACAGGGGCGCTCCGACAGTAACGGCTTGTTTCTTCTGTCTTGAGTATGTATCCCAACAGCGACTATCTCTAGGTTCTGCTTTAAAGTAGATGTCAGGCTCTCAAATTCGTCTTTGAGTTGCTCTCCCCCCTGTCTCCCTCGCAGCGGGATTGTGGGGGGAAAGGGAAGCGGGCTTCATTTGAGCCAGTTGAGCCCGCGGGTTCCCGGGCTAGTTTTATTTGCAAGCAGCGCAACGAACCACCGTAGCATATACCGTTCGACCTGTAAATAACTTCTGTGCGAGGGTCCCAACCTCGGGTCTCTCGCTCAAACGCATTCAGCAAAAATTGTTCCTCTCAAGCTTGCGAAATGCCGGGGTCAAAGGAAGCCAGCCAAAGCGACAACACGATATACACACACACACGAGGAGGCTCCATCAATTGTGACGTGGTGACATATCTATGTCTCGTCACGAGTCGGCGTCTCCCGCAAGGTGTTTGATCCCGTCCGGCAACGCCTCGCCCTCCTCCCACAATACCGTTTCGCCTCTACTGATACTAGCTTCGCCAACAACGCCCTCCTCTGACTGGCCCCCGACACAACCACCATCGGAGGCCGGCTTGCCGTCTTCGTTTGCCGCCGCTCCAACGGCGGCAACAACACCACCACCACTGCTACTAGTATCTCGTTCTTCGAGAATGGTCAACATTCGGCCCAGCTTCGCCTCCAGGCGCGCTACTTGCGCGTTCAACGCTCCCAGCTGTGCCGACACGTCTCCCTCCTCCTGTCGGCCACCCGCAGCAGCAGCAGTGGTAGCGTTAGCGTTAGCAGCGTCGAAGGAGGGCGCTACGGAACGACCGCCGTGTTGTCCAGAGGCGGGCTCGACAGTCGGCTCCTCTGCTGTGAAGGGGCGACCGTCCCCTTCGTGCACGGCCTTTAGCCCTCTGTGGATGGATGCAAGAGGTACACGTGTACGAGGGTGGCGGCTCGTTGTGAGCTTGGGACGGGAGAAAACGCCCGGCAGCCGGTCGCCCTCTGCGCATCGCAATAGCAACGGTTACGGTGGCCTACCCCGGACGCATTTCCACGAAAGCTCGTGAGTGCGGGCCGACGCTGGAACAACCTTCAAATAGCCATTACTGCTGCTGTAAACTACAGCATTCTCATGGCAAGATAACGGGAAGCACAGCAGTCCCCGTGTCTACCGAAGAAGGACAAGCATGAGACACAAGCCGCGAAAGTTCGCGCGCCCGAAGACAAAGCGGTGCTCCTTTCGCACAGGTCAGCGTGTCGTTCCGTCGTCGTAAATCTCCGCGGCACCGCCATCGGTCCACACTCACGATCGGTAGTCTGGGAAGGTCAGCGACCGGCCACTCGCCGCCAGCAACGCACGCATTCTTTCGTTGTCCACCCGCTTGTTGCCCCCACCCCTACAAGGTCCAACAATCGTTTGAGCGGCAACGACGAATTTTGATTGGCGGAAGGAATGAACGCGTGAGGGAGCGCGTGGCTAATATTGCCCGGAGTGGCAGGAGTTGGGACACTTCGGTATTCGGTGTAGGAGGCTGCTTCTGCTGCTGCTGCTAAAACCAATGGAAAACCTGGCGGGAACAAGTCTCGACAAATTGCTATACAACTAAGCTCGGTCAAGCCTTCCTCAGTGTCAAGGGCTTCGCGCTGACTCTCTATCTGCCACAGAATTTCCATACCCTTTGACGGGACAACTTTGGGGGGAAATATTAGTATTCATACACATGCTGAGTACATACTTGTCCACAATACCTCATTCTCAAAGAGCCTCTAGGTTAATACACAGGGTGCTGGCGTAGGCAGGACACTCTAAACAGCGAGGACATTTCGAACGGGGACGTTCACCCAGACTCGCACCACACGCATGCATCCGAGGCAAGGAGTCTTGAAACGGCCGAAACAGCGGCACAGCACTCTGGTCCAGTTCTTCCCACGAAAACCTTAATAATCACACCCGCTGGCCGCACCTTCGATTGACGTACTTCTCCGCGGGATCTGGGTCTTGGCGAGGGAATCCTAACAACTTGCACCCGTACGCCAACGTCTGGGCAAGAAAAAGAAGAGCAAAGGTGAGGCATCCGACCAAATAATGTTCCGAAACGAGCAGACCGGTTAGAGGCGTTTGAGAGCGGGTCACTCGCGGCACCGAGGCTCCTTCCCTACACTGGACAATCAATCGCCAAACAGCCCTCTTTTGCTGTAGGTCTAGCTCCATGCAGAACAGAGTATCACGTAGCGGGAGCTCAGCGTGTCATACGCATACCATGCGACAAAAAATAGAGGCCAGTTTCTAAGTGCCCTCGGGTGTGGTACGTTGCTTCGACGGTCGTAGCCCGGCGTAACAGGTAACGCGTTCGAAAGGAGACGAGCGTCCACACTATGACGGTGAGCGGCCGCATCCCAAGAGGTCGTAGCACCGCAACAACGGGACACCTGCTCCCAAAAACCACAACGACAGGGCCACCACTCTGCAGGTACCCCCACACGCTCGAGGGCAAAGCACCTCCTCGCCTCGTATCTCGTAGACGGGAGATCGTCCGCGACGTTGAGCACCATGCCAGGTGCGGGCAGCTCGATCGAGGCCTCCACCACCCCAACAATGTCGGACACGTGCGTCCGAGAAACCATCGTCCCGTCGTCAGAGCCGGCCAGTCGAATGTCCCCGTTATGCCTGTGCAACGTGTTCAAGCAGGGCGTTCAATGTCTGTCTTGAGAGGGCAATAACGATTGAGGAGAGGGAAGCAGGTGTAATGTACTCGTCTGAGCGCTGGAACTTGCTCAAGCAGGGCGTTCAAATTTTCGAGAGGGCTACAACAACTACGGAAGAGGGAAGCAAGTGTACTGTACTGAGCAAGACACAGGTGGCTGTCAGGCGCAAGCTACATTAGCCGCGGCACACTTGTTCTACCAAGGAGGTTACACGACCGTGCAGAAGACGAACCGAACGTGAGCAGATACTCACAGCAAAAATTCTCAATCCGGGTGTCCACGGCGTGTTCTTGCATGAGCCAAGGCCGAACCTGCCAGCTCGCTTCACGGCCAACCAGCCGGCAAAAATCAAACCTCAATCTAACTCCACTAAATGCAAATCGAGCACACCAGCTGACGGGCACCCGACGCGTCAACAAACCTCGCGACGGCGTCCAGAGCGCTTCTGCCGGGACCGTAGATCCCGGCCAGGCGGAAGACATGCACGGGGAGACCGTCGCGCTCCTGCCGTAGCACAGCGAGCAGGGCGGGGGTCCGAGACGGTCAAACAGGCAGTGTGCAGGAAGAGCGGACGTTACACAAAAAATCCACTCAAAAACGAAGGCGACACAATCAACTGCTGTGTGTCCCTCAAATTTCCGGGTACGCTGCTTGCCGCTTGGATTATGTCCTCCCGACTTGCATCTAAGGGATGGATGTCTGGCCTTGGGAAGAAATCAAGCAGTCAACCGACAGGCCTCTCCTTCGGGGCACTGCGTCCATTCCAGTCCATCGCTGATGATGGGCTGCGAAACGATCGTGTGAGCTATGACAGTTGCTGCCAACGCCACTCGACTTCATAGCTGTCTTTCTGCCTCTCGCTCTGGCCTTCTGTGTTCACCCTTTGTCTGTTTACCCTCCCTCGTACACACTGTACCGTGCCTCTCGCTGCGAAATGTATGCACCCATTTCTCCCGCCCCTCGACACGATCACAAACTTCCTAGCCCTCTCTCTTTCTCTCACATGAAGCCGAAGCCAGGACCTCTCCGCCTTCAGCCTCGCCTTCGTCCTCGGCGCTGCAGGCCATGGCTCGTCCTCCTCGGTCACCCAACCCCCACCCCGATCCCCGTACACCCCTGGAACAAGGCCGCGAGAAGCGCGCGCCGGAACGTCATTGCACGACCACGCCTTACCCGTTGCCATGTAGCTGCTGTTGTAGCACAGGGTGGAAGGACTACAGGTGCTGTGGGTTGCGACATTGGAGGAGCTTAGGTTTTCAGCTACAGGGTTTTCGGAGGTGTGCCACCCAAGAAACCTACCCACCGGCAGGCTCTCTTTTTCCATTCTCAACCGGTGCGGTCATTACCCCCCAAGTCTGTCGTTGTTGCAAAGTCGTCACCGTCGGGGTCGCAACACCGGGTTCAAACGCACGAGCAGACGACTCAACTCCCTCGAACTGCATCTTCTCATTGTACCCCCCCTTTGCTGAGGGAGCTAAAGCAGAAGCAACTTCTGCAGGCCATCCCACCCTCTTCAGGTACTGTCCGACCTTCATGGAACTTGTTGTTGTTGTTGTTGTTGTTGTTTGTCTTCCGGTCTCCGCTCAGCACTGTAAAATATCCACTGGTCCAACTAACGCGGACGTCCGTGTTCACAAGCCAACCACCCCCCAAAGGGTACACCATTCTACATAATGGAAGGAAGTCGGAAGGAAAATAAACCAAATGGTACCCTTACCCGTGGAAGAGAGGTAGCCCACCCATCGAAGGTTACCCTTGCTACGGGCCCACTGCAGCTCCGCCTCATGCGCCACGAGGACGGGGTCTGCACCCGACCTGCTCAGAGTAAAACCAGGGCATACATGTCATTGACGCCGGTGAGGGCGCATCACAACGCAGCTGGTACCGACTCACTACTGTCGTAAAGCGCTTGCGAAGCCTCCCGCCATGGCTCGTACCAAAAAAGAAAAATCGTCGAGCCGGCGTGATACTTTTCAACAAACCAAGGCATCGGGCTCCACGATCCATACATATGAAGAAGAAGAGCAATGCGCGGCCTAACGTGTACCACAGAGCTAAGACGGGCTCACTGCAGGGCTGGTGGCACTGTGCTCAGGACACAGGTGGCGCTCGCGAGTACCGACAGAGGCTCCGGCTGCATCATCGGCCCGCTCCAGTCGTCAAAAATGAACGCCTGACGGACGCGTCCCGAAACACACCACGATAAGGCCAACGAAGAGAAGACTAGTCGATCTCAGACGTGGTCATTGGCCGACCCATTGTTGAGAATCGAACGACATCAGCACACGCGAAACGCATCTAGCAAATGACTTGTACGGTGCCGTTGCTACTCTCTAAGCACCGCTGAAGATGCCAACATATCTCGCCGCCGCGTGGCTCGATGCTCCTCTGCTGCCACCACGCAGAGCGCCGCAGGGAAGGAGCTCCATAGGCTGCAACACCGTAGTAGGTACACACGTTGGTGCGGGGTCTACGCTAGGCCGAGCAGAACAGCGGACACGCAACGACCAGTAACTCTCGCTGTGCAATCACAACAGCAGCTTGTATTGATGTCCATGGCAACATGCGTCAGCACAAGGAGTCGGACAGCATATTGCACCTTTATTCCCTGATCTCCCAGGGACTTGACCTTTCTCGGGTCGGTGCAAGTGCCGTGTACGGTCCAGCCCTTCCTCAGAAAGGTCAGGGCAACAGCCGTGGCGACGTATCCCACGCCGAAGATGAACAACGACTGACCGGCAGCAGCCTCGGGGTCTTCCGTGTCGGCCGAAGATAGCGGTGGGATGGCCTGGCGCCGTCGGCGTGCGTGGGCGTTCGCAGGCAAGCGCGTCGTTGTGTGAGACGCTGCTCGTGCCAGACGACGTCTGTTGTTCGAGCAACGCGTGGCAGCACTTCCTGCTGCTGGAGATGTTGCCCACGCCGTCTGCGCTGCGGACAGGCTTCGAGCACCAGGCGTTAGCGCGCTTATTCGAGGCTTCTTTCTTTCCTCGGGCCTAGACCAACGCATCCTACTGCCGTGGCCGCTGCTGGAACAAAACGTCGTCGCAGTTGCGCCGCTTGTTGCAGCACCAGGCGGAGATGCTGCCATCCTTCCGGCAATGAGCGAGGAACGACCCGCGTCCACGCCCTGCAACGACGCCCATAGAAGAAAAACGGACGACGTTGAAGACGGACGTCGCATCCTAACGTCACGGTGTGATCGTTTGTGACACCGTTGCGCTAACACACTGCAATGCACTGCTCTGTGTGGCCAAGTACACATGATGTGTGGCCAGCTTCGAGGACGCACGAACCCACAATAGCGCATACCCGCGAACTATGAAAGCGCTTTCCGCCGAGACCCCGATTGCGCCGCCTTGCGCCGCCGCCGCCGATCATGTCGACCTACACACCTCGCACCTGGCACACCAACGAGCCTGTCATGTGTATATAGCGTCTTAACAAAGCATGTGGCTCTATGGTAGGTGATTGTTCAGGAGAGTTGTATCGAAAACACAGAGTGTAAAGCATCATCGGCACCCACACTGCCGTCTGGAAGTAGCTGTTGCAGTATTACAGCAGCATACAACATTGCCACCCTCGGCATGGATCAGCCGTCCCAGGAACACCCCGGTGCTCTGCGCGAGGACGGCCACGCATCTGCGGAACGCGAGGCACGCATTCTAACGTGGAATATCAATGGGCTGAGGAAGGTGGCCGCGAGTCACGGAGGGGTGCAGCAGCTGTTGGACCAGTTCAACGCGGACATCGGTAAGCCGCAGACCTTCGCCGTAGCCGCGGGCCTACACAGCAGTCGCTGTACGTGGTTGCTGGGTCTTCAGCCTGCCCCCCACCGTTCGGTTGCTATTTTGTATATTTGCCACAGCAACCTAAACCCACCTGCTAACACGCTCTAAGCAAAAATCCGTTTACACTACTTGTCTCGTTTTACTCGTTTTACGCTGTTTGTTTTCCCTTGCGGCGCGAATTGTCGCTGGCTCTCCTGCCGGTTCCCGCCAAAACCCGACTTCAACCAACCAACGGACAGTTTGCTTCCAAGAGATCAAGATTACGAGGGCCGGTCTAGGTGAGATTGATCATCCACGATTCTGCCTACCACGATAGTGACGCCAGGCCGTGCCTCTTGGCGGTGGCCTCGCCTCCGAGTCTGGATGTCTACTACTGCTATAGCCTCCAGGTTTGTGTAGGTATCGGGACACCAGTCCTCCGGGTGTTGGCAGGTCTCCACAGGTCAAGTGTCGTGGATGCCTGCCGGGTACCGGAAAAGGTGGAGCGTGTTTAACTCCTCCACTGGAGGGTTATTTTCGATGTGCTCAAGGCACACTCATTTGTCTTTCACCATATTTCGGCGATGTCTACCGCGCAGTTTGGTTGTGAACGCATGATCGCCGTCACCGACAGCCTCCCACAAAAACACAGCACGATCTTCCCGCCTCGAGTCAGCAGTGCGGCGCAACTTCACCGGGTCGTGATCTGTCTCGCTGTGCCCCCGCCTGCCACCCGCAGTTGAGCACGAGTTGGCGCGGGCGCAGGGTTACCACGGCTTCTTCAACCACTGCAAGCTGCCCCGAAAGGTGTCATACTCCGGCGTTGCGACCTTCGTCCGATCGGAGTCCGGGCTGAAGACCTTGGCGTCGACGACGTCGCTCGGAGACTCGGCGTTTTTCGGCTCTCCCGGGAGCTTTGTCGGGGAGCGAAGGCTAAGCCCGGACAGACTAGCGGCGCTGGATTCTGAGGGGCGGGTGCTGGTGACGGACCATGGGCACTTCGTGCTCTTCAATGTGTACGCTCCGTGCGTCAGGTGGGGTCGGTCCCACTCTCTGGTACAGCAGTAGTGGGACCCTGCATAGTGCCGGTATATTTTACCGCCATTTTTCTGGACACCGGGACTATTAAAAAAACATACATAATGACTTGGTAGTTCAGTGTGTGCGAGCCGAAAACACGGGCACTATTCGACCGTCACTATAAAGGCCCCACTACGTGCTGTATATTCTTTTGAGTTTTGTTCTCTCTCGTCCTTCACGAAAGCGCCTCGCATGACCGAGATGCTTCTGAATCTCGCTTCGGAGCAGAGCCCCTCATGTTTGACACGTTGTTTTTACGGCACGATGTATTGGCCCTCTTGAAACCAGGAGGGCCACCATACTCCAGGCAGTCTTCCCCTCTTGTCTCGTGCTCGTTTCACAGCCCCAAGGCCCCCCGTCTTGGTGGTTTTACCGGTGCAGCTCCAGCTCCGACGACGAGAAGGAGAAGACGGAAGATCGCCGGGCCTTTAAGCGAGATTTCTTGGCCACGCTGGAAGCGCGCATCTTCGAGATCCGAAGCCGTGGGCGAGGAGTCGTGCTGGTGAGGTTGGTCTCCCTCCTAACGACCCCCACGTGCAGCAGTTTAGGTGTACCGATGGCCCACTCTTGGCAGTTTTGGTTACACATATGCACAACGCTACATAGCTTCTGCGAGCCGAGCGCTTTGAAAAACTTCATTCCATTCGTTCCATCCCGTCGCCGACTGTAGCGCAGCGATTGTGGACACTCTACCCGCCGCAAATTTGCGAGGTTGGCATTCTGCCACATGACCACTCGGAACGTGCCTGCCATCAGCGCACGTTTGAGCCTCTTTTCGGACACGTCGCAATTTTTTGTGCCTTCGGCCGCGGTTGTTCCTGCTCCGCACTCATTTTTGTTTATGTCGTTGACCTTAAGGTGGGCGATTTGAACGCCTGCGCTAGTCAGCTGGACCACGGCTTCACCATGACGGATTCCGAGTTCTACGCCTCCAACTGGTCCAAGTGGATCCGGGGGATGCTGGGGTTGGGCTCGCCGGAGCCGCCGAGGTTGGTAGCGCCCCAAAATGCATTGGTTTTGATTTTGGCTTGCCTTGGTCTTGCCCGCTCTCCACAAGGTGGCCTCTCGTTTTGCTATCTGCTGGTGAAGAAGTAAGTAAGGCCTTCTTTTGTCTTACTACGGGCGGGGGAACCAACGGCTGCGGTCTCCGTGTTTGGTCGACGGCTGGCGTCTCGACTTTCGCGAAGTAGGGGGACGGTTTGAGGGTTGATCTTCCAAAAGATCTTTGCCGAGGGGGAATGGATGTTCTTGTTGTGTGTATGGCATGTGTTACTTGTTGTTGCTCTTCTTTGCGCTCAAGCATTTTCCTGTTGTAATCTTGTCGGTTGACGTGCTTCGTGCCTTTCGATGGCGCATGCATCCCGACCCTGACTCAAATATTTTTTGGATGCTTCGACGCGCGTAGTTTTTCGGCACACAAAGCTGTTGTTGTCGGTGTCTTCTACAAGTATACTACTGCTTGCCGTGGGTATCAGCTGATTCCACCCCCCCTAATCGCGTTTTGGTCCAAAATCATATACGCTGTGCTAAGGCTAGTGGACTGCTTCCGGCATCTTCACCCGGACCGCAAGAGCGCCTTCACATGTTGGAACACCCAGACAGGGGCGCGTGACAACAACTATGGCACGCGCATTGACTACATCATCGCGGGGACGGACTTCGCAGACCGAGCTCTCCGGGCATGCGACATCATGCCGGACTTTCTGGGATCGGATCACTGCCCCGTGCGCGCGAGGTTCGCGTTCCCTTTGGCGGCGGGGTTGGCGGCGGATGCCCCGGGCGAGAGCGAAGGCGACGAAATCGCAAGAAGCCGGTCTGCGAGCGAATGGCCGGAGCACCCGCCCGAGTGCTCCTGCTTTTACCCAGAGCTGACGGCGAAGCAGGAGAAGCTCGCCAAGTATTTCGTGGCCGGCGGCCAGAATGAAGAGTCTGCCGTGGGTACCGAAGGGAAGGGGGCTGATGGCAGGTTGGTAAGAGACGGGAACGGCGCCAGGGAGAGCGGCGCTACGCGGCCTGCCGCGGGCGGCGGAAAGGGCGTGGCCGCGTTCATGAGGGCTTTGCCGGGTGCAGGCGTAACGGGGAAAGACGGTGCCAGTGTTGCTGGAAGTTTGATGATGCGCGGGAAGAAAGTAGGGTCTGTGGGCCGTACATCGAGCACTAGCAGCAGCGGCGGCGGTAGCTTGACGGCACGGCGGCCTGGCTCCGGTGGGTCTCGTCAGAGCAAGCTTGCGTTCGGGCCCGCGGCAAATGGTAATGTTTCGACCTCCGCGGGCGCCACCAGTCGGGAAGCGACTGCGGGCGGCAATGGCGCGGGGTCGGGGACTAGTAGAAGAGCTGAAGGCACCGTGCCTTTACGCACGTGCAACCAGCGAGGTGGTGGTGGTGGTGGTGGTGGTGGTGCACAGACCTCTCAGGCGATTCAACCACCCCGTTCGAGGGTTCACGCATCGGGTGGGGGGCACGACACAGCAGGGGCCGGTGGGGGGTCAGGCAGCGTTAGCACGATTGGTAGTTGCAGACTAAGCAACCCTGGCGGTGAAGGCGGGGTCGAAACAGGGCCAGGCGAGGGGCCGAACGGGGGTGGTGGTAGTCGGGACAGCGCGGAGGCGTGGAAGGCCATTTTCGGACGGAAGAAGAGCGCACCGACCTGCGAGCACGGGGAGCCGTCCATCCAGCGGACCGTTCTTAAGCCCGGTCCAAACCACAACAGGAGGTTCTACACTTGCGCTCGTTCGGCGGGTAACTGGCCGACGGACCGAAACGCTCGTTGCACTTTTTTTCAGTGGCGAAGGGACGGGGTTAGGGGTTACAAGGACAAACCTCCCCGCGCTGAGGGCGGTACGAATAGTAATAAAAAACGACGCACGTGAAGAACCGACCTGCTGTCTATGCATACCGTTGAAGGTAGGATTTTGACTCGCGAACGTTTTGCTTCGTTCCTGCTGCTGACCTGAATCCCTTCTGGGTGTCCACACTCTGTTCTACATACGAGTGCTTCGATGCGCCATTTCGAACGAAAGGGGGCGCGTAAAAAGGCAAAGAAAACAAGAAACATGCCGAACACACAGCTTTGTACTGAGCTGAGAGTTGAACGATGTTTTTGCGCTATTGGTTGCTCTTGTTGTGTTGAGTGTATCATAGTGGTCGCACGACACTGATGCAGGTAGTCTACAGTAGTTTACTACGCCTTTACAGCCGCCGGGGATCGGATCAATTTGGCCATCTTCCCGCTTGACCCCTCAGAGGAGCGTTGCGCGCTATGACTCCGAACTCCGGCGCAAGATGCGGCGCAACTACAACGTTGCTTCCTGCTTGATCATCCCAGACACCGCCGGCCGCGCATCACATCTCAGCTTCGAGTACCACAACAGTGGAAATGCATCCAGGTTTTGTGCTCCACCTCGCCGCCCTCCCTGGAATAGCCCACGCCTTCGTCGGGGGATGGGCTTCTTTCGTGGTCGGTGCTGACCAACATCGACAACAGCAGCATCGATGTGCTGTTGGTGAGCCCTTCGCTCGAGCGGGTAGCAGTAGCAGGTTTGCTGGCTCCACGAGACGGCCCCCTGCTGTTGCGGCGCCTGGAGCAGCACGTAGGAGGCAGCAGCTCCGGCTTATGCCCAACGAGTACGAAGCGTTTTTCAACAAGGCGTCCAGGTTAGGGGCGGACGCGACGAGAGACCTCGCACCCGAGGAGCGCGCGCAGAGAGCTATGGAGGCAAGTTGACGCGCTGCTGTCATGTGCACAATAGTGTACATCAGTGTACATGACAAAGGTGCAACCAGCCCCCACCTCTCTGCGCTGCTGATGACCTTCTTTCCTGAGCAGATTAGTGCATACCTTGAGAGAAAAGCCTTGTCTGGGGCATGTGTGGTAGAATGGTTGAGGCAAAACGGTATGTCGCGCTGTTGCACATGATGACACAACATGCTCCGTGCGTCGCGCCGATATTTTGAGGAAAGGTTGGCACCACGTGCATACTGCTGTCTCAGTAGGTAAGTTGTTACAGCAGTAACTACATACAGCAGTAGCAGCAGTTACCCAGCGACATGTAGGCAAAAGTATCCTGAGCTTCCTGCGCCAGACAAGAGCTGTAGCTTTCAAAAAGGCCAGCGCTGGCACGCACAGATATTCCCACGGAACTTCCGCTGCAGATGGTACGCGCAGGTAGAAAAATATTTCAAACCGCTGTGCACTGCTTGTGTGCTGACGAACGCTGCTGCTGTGGTTGCTTGCTGGTGCTGAAGGGGGAGAAGCTAGAAGACGAAATCATTGAGATCGCGACCGTGTTGCGAGAGAAAGCGGACGAAATGGTGGCCGAAACGGGCGCCATTAACTTCGAGATCATCCAGCCGATGATCGACGAGATCGCCGTCCTGAAAAGCAAGTACAAGTGAGTGCCGAACACTATTAATACACACAAGAGACAAGTCTTTCTGTGAGGTTTTGTTTACTTTCTAAAAAAAGAAAAAGGCAACCAGAAACGTGTGCAACCGGAGATGTTCGCGCAGTCACAGGGCAGAAAAGGGAGATGCCGCGCAGGACGTATTTGGGAACTGTAGATATCGTTGCTTACACGTTCCACGTGGGGCTTCTCGTGCTGCTACTGCGGCTGACGCTGTCAGTCCTTCTGCTCTCGTCTGTTTTTTTCTTCGTTGTTCTTGTCTATTGTAGTTTCAATTTTGCGTTCAAGTGATTTGAACCTCAGTTTTCAGCCGTCTTTGCATACCACACCTCGAAACATCACACCAAATTCGACGATTCGACACAATCCCTGGTGGGGACCCATTAGCACTCATCGCTCGGCGAGCTCGGATGCACGCACACGCTGCTCCACGCTCTCGCGCATGTTTCAACCCCGACTGGTTCTCTCTACGGAACACTTCAGGGTGGTGATGGGGGCAACTGAGACCGCGGACGGAGACGGAGCTCCGGATGCCGATGATGGAGAGGATGCCAGCTCTTGTTGACCTAGACCACTCCTGCTAGACGCCCATTGTTTCCTCTACGCTGCTAGGGCCGGAGGAAAGCCGTGCCCGTGGCGGGTGGCTCCCTCGCTTGAAGCATTTGGAGAGGGATGGCGGGGGTTGCCGAGGGGGGAGGTGGTAACCCCACCCGCTTGGACTCGCTAGGGCCGGGTTTCAGCTTGTTTGCTCTGATCGGACTGTCGTTTTGCGCCCTCTCTTGGAGCCTTCGTGCAGTCGTCCGAAGGTTACATAGGATGTGGGGTGGCCGGTTTGCGGTCTTGTTCGCGTGGTACTCGCTTACTATATGTATTCCTTTCACTCGGGAGCTATAATAGTTTTGTCGTTTCATCTTGTTCTACTGTAGTGTTTTCGTTTCGAGAGTGTTCATCTGGAGTGTGCAAGGAGTAGTATTGAATAGATATTATATCTCACTGCTGCTGCATCGCAATCAAACCGTCTTGGGCCGCTCCTGGCTTGACTGGCTTCGGCATAAGATGCGCAATAGAAATGACCCACGTGTTAGACCATACCTTCCGTGTGGGAAATGCTTACATTTCGCACCTAGATCTAGCTGGACAGGATACGATGGACTCCGTCACAAGCACCGCACGGGAAGCAGTTGATGATTGTGCGAAACTGCCGCAGGGCTGAAGGTGCTTTGTCGCACTCGGATTCTCCTTGTCCATGCTGGGACCTTTCAGAATGGGGACACAACCATGCGTATGAGTGCCGAACACCTTGAATGTTATCCGTGTAGCGGTCGGTGCCACCCTACACTGGTGTAGTAGTGTTACCGTTAGAATGTTTTGTGCTTGCTGCCCCGCTTTTGGAAGCGGTTGTGTGTTTCGACAGAGCAGCTCGGTCGTGGAGGCGACTGCAGCGTGGTGTTGATTTGTGTCACGAGACCGTCGTGTTTGGCTTGTTGGCCCTTGAAATATCCCCGTTTGATTGTAAAATGCAAGAAGCAATTTAGTAACCGGTAAAATGATGAGAGGTCTCTTGTTTTTGTTATGAGTGTTAAAGAAGCGAGAACCACGAAGGGCACGTGTCACTCCATCATGGTACGGACATTGCTTCGGTGCCGGGTGTAGGGCGTGTGCATCTCGAGACGATCGAACCCAGGCATTCCCGACGTCGCGCGCAGCATGCCGACAAGTGAGCATGGAGCTGGTAGTGTCACGACAAAGTCAGTTGTTGGGAAAATAATCAAACCTTCAGATCAAAAAGAGGTCTTGTCTGGTATCTTAGCCACGACTGCAGCGCCTCTTTTTGTTCTTGATATTTTTCGATGGTGTGATACGCGACGAACTTCACAGCGAAAACGGAGCAATCTCAGTGGTGCCACCACCGCACGTCGCATCAGAGGAGATGGGTCCTTGCACGCAGACAACCGTCGCGCCGGCCCTCCGTTCGGCCGGAACAGCTGCAACAAGCGCCGAAAGCATAACCCCCGATCGTGAGCTTTCCACGCACACCCGCGTGCTGCAAGACTTGACGGGCGTTTTTAAAACTCAACCGTATATCATGTATTATTGTCGTCGCCATGTACCCGTGAGAGGAGATCATGTGAGATCGATTAGCTTTATTGGACACGATTTCATCAATTTACAGCGAAGCCCCCCCCTGTGAAGCGTTTTACCGCGGAGGCGTGTGCTTGCGCCTGCATCTCCGCCGGGTTGTTGTTCATCGCCCGCTGCTCGTCCTGCATCTCCCTCAACATCTAGAGAAAAGTGACACATCACGCCGAAGGAGATAGGGGGGGCAGATAGATCGGTTTCAAGAAATGAAAACGATGTGCGAGGGCACAGAGTTAGGACGGGGGCAAGCGGGAGCGACGAAACAAAAGTAGATCATCAAGGCAGGCACACAAACGCCACAGAGATTATGGTGTAGTCAACCCGGTTCCTGCTCCACCTGCACGATATCACCACCAGGCCCTTTCGCAATGTCAATGCGTTGTATGGGTGTTGCGCTCGAGACGATAACTGTGGAACACGAGGAAATAGTTCAAAGAATCGTAGGATACGACACGTTTTCCCAGGCACACGTGTGAAACTAACATGACGAGCCGTTGCTCTTTCAAACGTTACTAAACAGCCACGCATCACGCTTTGATGGACCGCTGGCACGCACCTGCTCCCGGCGCTTGTGTTCGTAGTGCTTGCGCTTGGCGTCTTGCAGCTCGCGGGTGATTCGCTCCATCTCGTACTTGTACTCGTTCACCTGCACACCGCCGTCGGAAAAAAGTGAGGAGGTCGGAGAGAAAGAGTTCGCAGCGTAGGCAAGGGCGTAGCAAGAGTATTCCGTCCACGATAACTTGTGGAGAGGGAAAGGTCCAAAATTGTCTTGAAATAACCTAGGGACGAAATAGTTATGGAGGGTAACATAGGATGGGTGGCGGTGGATCTTCTCGAAAATTGCTTGGGAGTAGTGTGTCGAGCGTGGGGTTGACGTCTAGTGACCTCGATACGATCACGACAGACTGTGGGATTGTGACAGAGGGAGGACCATTCTCCTCCGTTCGGAAGCTACCGTCGTCCCTTCACGGCCACTGATCTAATGACGCGCTGGTCTCGCGAACATCGTGCCGCTCTGCAAATTCTTGCCACACGCATGTATGGGCGTTCCCTCTCTTCCTCGGAGGAGGTGGTCCTTGCCCTACATCCTCTGAAATGTGTCTTCTTCTGGCCCCTCCTTTGTGACCGTGCACAGGGCCGAAGCTGCATCACTTGTGTCTTTCACGGCCCAACCTCTGACTGGTTGGTTCGAGATCAACGCGCGAGGGGATAGCAGAGATTCTGTCCGATCCCAGCAAGCACAGCCGTTCGTCGATCCACTTCCAGGTTGTTCTTGGTCTTATTCGAAGGGCAAAGAAGGAGGCATCTTTTAGTTGTTTCACGAGGAGAGAAAAGCAATGGTGGTAGACTCGAGGCTACCTAACCGACCCCACCTGTGCCTGGTACATGTTGAGCTCCGAGGCCATCGCTTTCATCTGCCTCGTCTTCTCCTTGAGGCTGGCCTGATACACCGACAGCTGCTCCGCGACCTCGGGCCCGGGCTATTGTGTATCGGAGACCAGTTCGTTTTTGCGGGAAAATTAGGCATGATTCGGGGTTTGCTTGATCTTGTGAGGTGTGGCGACGCAAACTATCTGGCTGCTGAAACCTTCAACAAGTTGGGTGAAAAAGCTGCTACACGGGGCCCGTTTTCCTCACTGAGATAAAACCTACAACCACTCGCCAAGAGAAAAAGGGGATAAGAAAAGCAAGCGAGCAAGCAAGGCATAGAGCGCCTGAATGCCGGCGATCGCCCCCCCCGTAGAAGTACGAAAACGGTGCTGCTGAGTCTTGAACGGGTTTGACTCCATTCCCTTTCCTGGGATCATTGGTGAGGAGCCGTACCATACACACAAATGTTCCGGCACAGTCGCACCAACACCATGGTGTAAATATCACCATACGCATTGGTCACGCCGGCTTTTGCCGAGGGCTCGACTGCCCTGCAGCGCGTCAGCAAATAGATGAATAGTGTGCGCAGAACGACCAAATAGCGATAAGCGATCGCCTTGCCTTCATTCCTACACCAGCATTGTACCTGTCCCGCAGTAAGACCCGGGAAACGGGGGAGAACCCCGACGATGCACGCGTAGTAAATGCGTAGACGATATCGTAACCACAGCCATGATCATGAACCGCAACGCTATCAGATTTCCGTCGACTGCTTCTTTGACGGTGTTCCCAGCACCCTCTCCCCTTGACGGTGTTCACAGTGTGCTCTTGACACATCAGAACGGATGGCAAGAGATGTCTACCACCCTCGGTCAAACCAACCAGCAAATAGCTATAGCTATCTTTGGTAAAGTCACGTGGTACTTGACGACGGACGCAGACATCCTGTGAATCACCTGTCGTGCGAGGATGTCCTTCATCTCCTTGTACAACTTCTCCTTCTCCTGCAGCAACAAATCTCTTTCCACCACCTTCAGGGAAAATACGGGGGAGGGGGGGAGGGGGCGTACTCTTATGTTTTGCATGCCTTAGCGGTTAGACCATTGACCACGTGTCCTCGAGAGGACGGAGCATTGTTCCCACAGGGCCCATCACCGATGGCCAATCGTTCCTTCCTACTTTGCCAAAGGTGGCTCAAAAATGTCTTCCCTAGTCTGTCTATCCTAACGGGGGGGGGGGGGGCATCATAGTGATACAAGACCGTATACTTGAGGCCGTACATCTTGAGCCAAAGCGAAAAGGCTCGGCGGCTTATTCACCCTCTGCTCCACCATGTGACCAAAGCGACCTGGTGAAAATCTCTCCGCACCGTCATATGACCAGGCATCATGCCAAGCGCGAACCTCGCGGGGAGGTGCCCAACGAGCCAGGCGCTGAAGAGGTACTCGTATGTTGTTACACTAAAGTCGTATGCGCAAGGACCACGAATATCCCCTTTCAAAAACAAAGGATAGCAGAAACATGGCCAACGGTCCACAGCTCTTGTACGTTTCGTCTGTTTCGTTCACAACAGTATCTTGCATATCTTGCGCATCTCATGTACCTTGTCCCTTCTGTGGCGTTTGTTGCCAGAAGGAGGGGGGTCGGGACATGCGAATTCGTCGGTCTTCCGTAGCAAATGAGACGTAATACAATACGAGAAGTTGGTTGAAGCAAACGGGGGAAATGGAACGCCCCAACAAAGTTGTTGGTGTTAGCCCATGTCCATCTGCGACGATGGTGCGCAGGCGGTGGGGTTCTGTGTGCACAACGAAGGCACAACGGTTGGCTGTGAGCACGTGGGGTGTGATATCCATGTCGTTTGTTTGAAGCACGGCGCCCTTTTCAAATGTACGTCTATTACACCAACACTACAATAAACGTAAACGTACTTGCTTCGTCAAGGCAACAAGCGTTAAACGGCGATCTTTAATCACCACGCGGGGTTACCTCTTCCGTCTTGGAGATGAGGCGTTTCTGTAGCGTGTGAATCTTTTGGATCATCTCGAACGTCGTCGGGTCGCTCCCCTCGAGCTTCCGCCAGCGGTGCACGTTCATGGGGTTCTCCAGCTCCTCGCTCAATGCCTTTACCTTGGCTTTCTCCTGCGAATCGTGCGAAACGTTTGTGTTGCTCCTGGTTTCATGTTGTAGATGATGCATGCCCCCCCCTTGCCTTCAGCGGAAGGCTCGCGGACGCGCGGAGAGGGTGGCGTGGGGGTGCTACTCACTGCCCTACATCCGAAAGGCCCTCACATCGGAACTTGACCGACTAGGTTGTCGATGGGGGTGAAGTACTCATGACCGTACATGCTGTAGTCGTTCGGCCATGGACATCCCGCGAGAGGCAGACGAGGGGGGAGGGGGTGCGGCAAAGAGCTATATTCCGTCACATATTGTTCGCACCCAGACGACCGAACGTGAAACTATGGACGGAAATTCGTCGTGGCAGATGCAGTCGTAACGGCGGGTTGTCGACGGGCGAGGTAGCAGTACCTGCAGCAGATCCCTCTGCAGCTGAAAGACCTCCCTACGCAACTCCTCCATCTGGTTGCTCGAGCCGCGAGCTATGGCGAGGTCCCGCATCAGGTCCCCGCACTTGAGCTTTAGAGTGCGAATGTCCATCAAACGCATGCTGTAGCCTGCCTCGCCCTGTGAACGTCGACAATTGTTGGCAGGAAGAGAGAGGGGGGGGGGGGGGAGGGGAGAGGGACAAAGGGACAAAGAGAGATGACACATGCATGAAAAGTCAGTCAACGTGGCAGGGGCGGCTACACTATGCACTGGCGTACATTTACTAATAGCACTACTTTCTACCTTTACCGATTGCTGCTGGCTGCATTTCGTTGAACGAGAGAAGGGCTGAAGGGCCGGATAGACCTGGACAAAACGATGACGGCGAGAAACGACTGGCAGATGGGGAAACTCTGCGTGGTTCCTTCAGGACGGGTACTTTTTCGGAGTATGTATCGCGCACCAGCAGGTGTGTACGCGATGCACACATGTTGGTAACCCAAAGGAGAAGTATTGCACACTACATACGTGTTTCCTTATAACAGGGCGATTTTCTGACGAGCAAAACGAGAACACCGGCTCGGCAAGAGGAAATAAGATAGAGTCTGAAACGAAATGGCTGCGGTCGCAGGTCACAAGCCCATATTACCCCGACCCGACGCCTCTCCGAACGTTTCGCTGGTCGGTGCGGCCCACCTTCTTTAGGGTGCTCTGCTGAATCTTGAGCTTCTCGTAGAGGAGGGCCAGCTCGTCGTTGCGGCGAATGAGCTGCGTTCCCAGAATGTCCCGTTCGTTTATGACCTTGTGTGTATTTTGTCGCGTTGTTGACAACAAGGATCAAGAGAACAGAGCCCGCCGCGTGTTGTGAGAGGACGTCGAAACTGGGTGGTTGTTGTTCGTCGTTGTTGGCGTTGTTAGTCATCGCACCGAATAGGAACAAGGCGGTGGTTGTCCTCTCCGATCCGACGCATTACTAGAACGTACCTGGTACTGGGGGCCCGGTGTGCGCTGAGATTTTGTCCCATGTGGTATACAGTTAGGTCCCGCACTCAGGAACTTGGCAGCTATGAAATTGTCTCGAAAAGCCCAAAATCTGAGAACTTGCGCACTATTTGTGCGCCCGGTTAAGAACCTCTAGAACCTCTAGACTAAAAACCTCTATAGCGACCATTTGTAGCGTAACCCTACAGCATAGTGACTATGTAAGAGCCCCAGCCTCGGCCAAAACTAGCGGTTCTCAAGTGCCGGCGCTAACTGCACATACGGATATCTCTCGTGTTTGCAACACAGGATGTTGGCCTTCTGTTGGTGTGGCCTTCAACGTGGTGTTGGCGTTTCTTTCGTCAGAAACTGTACATACGGATATCTCTCGTGTTTGCAACACAGGATGTTGGCCTTCTGTTGGTGTGGCCTTCAACGTGGTGATGGCGTTTCTTTCGTCAGAAACTGTACATACGGATATCTCTCGTGTATGCAACACAGGATGTTGGCCTTCTGTTGGTGTGGCCTTCAACGTGGTGTTGGCGTTTCTTTCGTCAGAAAATGAACGAAGCACCACAGAAGGACCACTCGTTCGAGCTAGCTTCCAGCGAGACGTGTTGAAACATTCACGGTGAAAATTATTGATCGGCACGTGCCGGATACTCTGGGCTTACGAGGTGCGTCCAACCAAAAGTCTTTGCAACAAGGACTGTATGATGCCAGATAAAAAAAAGGCTTCTTTGTGTTGTAGTCAAGCCGGTTCTGCTGAGTCAGGCTCGCTCACCTGATCATACTCTTTCCTTTGCTTGAGCGCATCCTCGTCCATTTTGCTCAACATCCCCGCTAGCCGCCGCACTTCGGCATCCTAGAAAAAAGTCGGTTATGCTGAACGCTTTCAGTTGTCTGCGAGTACTCGATTCGATCTGAGTTCAACGCACACACAAGACAATCAGTCACATTATGTGACCGAGTACACACCGAAGTTTTTGCCGGTCTCACCATAGCAAATGGACATCATTGCCTGACAGAGTGTGTAGAGAGTAGAGTAGTATTGAGCGTTGTTGTAGAGATCCTCTTCATTGAGGGGATAACCTCTCCAACGTCTGTCTAGGACGATTCCTTCTGTTCACATTGTTCTTGTGCTATAGTATCGCGCCTCCATTGCACCCGCGCACGGCCTTGTCCATTCCACGTATTTGACGCACGCGAGGAACTGTTTAACCGGCGCCCAAGCAACCCTAGAGCACCGACATCGTGACTCTAAACAAGACACACGCGAGAGGAGAACATCCGCAGAGAAATGCAAGGAACGAACGGCGGAAAAAACTCTGTAGTTTTGGTTTACCTGCTTGTGCACGACGGTATCATTGTTCTCCAGGAGGCGCTTCATGCGGTCGATCTCGTTGCGCATCTGCTCCCTTTGCGTCTCGGCCTTCTGGTGGTCGAAATGCTCTTTCACCAAGGCGTGGTCCTGCAGTACAGCACGTGTTCACGTGACACGTCATTTAGCGTCGGCCCCCTTTCGGGTGAAAAAGTGAAGGAAGGGAGGCGTGGTCTACGATAGCTGCCGGCGGTTGTTGTTGTTCCGCTGTGTTGCTGCGAATCGCACCCCGGTCGTGAAACGCAAGACCGCTGAGCGGGTAGAAACCGCGAACGACGATTCAAGAATGGGGCGCCCAAAAACCAATGTTGCGTTTTCTCCACTTGGACGAAACACGACTAACTCGGGCAAGGAGAAGCGAAGTGGATTGCTGCTGCGGCGGGACTTGCTGGCTTGCCCCCATGTCTAACCGTACCTAAATTAAGTTTGCACGAGAAGGCACTCACCTTGGCGGTGATGTCTTCCTTAAGCTGCTCTATCTGGTGGTTCATGATCTTGAGCTTGCGCTTCATCTCCGCAATCTCATCCTGCGCCTCGATGAGGTTCTTACTGTACAGGTTGCGGTCGCTCCTCACGCTCTCGTAGAGCTGCTGCTGCTGCTTCAGCTTCACCTCCCAGTCGCTGATCTTGTTGCCGAGCTCGTTGATGCGCATCTGACGGAGCTGCTCCCGAGTTTGTTTGTGTTTACGGAGGAAGACACATAGAGTGGTTGATGCAAGCAGCGAGGACAACCAGTTGTTCGCGCAATAGAGCAAGCTTGCGGGCTAACCTCTGTCGGTCGTGTACGGTGCCTTCGTGAACGTGTTAACCTGCTTCGACTGTGGGGCCGCTCGAAAACGACTCCTGCCTTACAGCATGGCATCTTGAAGAAGATACCGTACGGTGCGATAAAACCGGTGTATTCACAATTTATTTTCGTTCTCGTCCTGTTTGTTATCCGTCGTGCGAGGTTCCGTTCGGTCTCGTCTTTCTGTGTTTAGAGTTCCGAACTATTTCGTTTAAAGTACTATTGCAATATCGAGGAAGGGTCAAGCGGAGGGGGGGGGGTGTTGATCATAGTCACAATTAAATGGTTTGTCGTACACAACGGGTAGGAAACACCATCTCCTTCAACTCGGTTCGACGAGCCGGATGATGCTCTGGATAGAGTTCAGAGCGTTACTTGGCGTGAAGACAACAGCAACGACAGCAAGAACAACGTGGAAAAAGAAATTTCACGAGCATCTTGAATACGTCTGGCTTCTCCTCGAAGGTGGGTTGGCGATCTTCCTTGACAGTCAGAATCTAGCCTGTCGACGGCTACGAATGTAGAGCGACTTAACTACAGTAATTCTGACCAGTCCTCGAAAATTCACGGATATTGCCGTATCTCAAAGAATAATGTTCGCAATCTTGACACTCTCCAATTGCGGCGTGTTTACCGTGCCCACTGTACATCCATGCAGGTGAAAGACGCTGGACTTCCTCATCGTCGTGTCGGAATCAACGCATGACTTACTACGTGAGATGATGGTGAAAGTTGTACGGGAACAATACAAACGAAAACCGCGACAGCAGCAAGAACAACAACAGCAACAACTAGCTAACCTTGACGTCCTCCAGAGATTGCATGTAGATGTTCTGCGCCTCACTGAGCTCGCTTCCCAGCTTCTCCCTCTCTTGCTCCAGCCGGAACACGTCTTTCCGCTGCCGCGACACCTATTGTTGCATTTGCGATGCAGTCCGACGGGAGAAGCAAGGTTCACGTAAACGCAATTCATGACAACGCAAAACAATTGGTGTAAATCGTCTCGTGATCGCGGTGCAGAGGGTGGGTGGCCAGAGAAAGAGCTAGGGGGGGAGGGGGGCAGATGGGCCAGCGTTGTTTGTACCGCATGCGGGCTTTCCCCGCTGCTTATGGACGGTACCTGGACGTCCAAAGCGGCGTGGAGAACGGCAATGTCTCTTTTCTGGGAGTTGGGACAGAGTTGTAAATCGCATCGTCCATGGCGTATGAGGGCTTATTCCGCGTTGGTGTTTCTCGCTGTTGGCACAACTATTTTTCCGGCTTTGCGCTGGCATGCTGTGCCTCTTGCTTTCGACAACAAGTTCTGAGTCGTTTCTGCTCAGACACCGATTGCGTCTGCTAACCCTGTTTCTGGTATTCTCAGGGATGAGGAAATCAACTCGAAAGAAGACCACACGTTGGTGGTCTACAGCCACGCACGTACCTCGTTCTTGTAGGAGGTGAGCTCTGCCTCTAGCGAAGAGATGATCATCTCCCTCTCCTTGACCAGATCCTCCGTGATCTTCATGCGATCTTCCGCCTTCTGCGTAGCCTACTCGCCATCGTTTCAGAGTCAGAGAGAAACGGTGAAGCCGGTACAGAGAGAGGGCGACAGAGCGGGAGAGACGGAGAGACAACAGATAGAGGTACAGAGACCGGGGTATAGCGAACGGGGGCGCGGGGGGGGAGGGTGACTCGAGGACATACGGCCGTCCGCCTCAAGTGTTGATATCTCATCCACGTCTTCCACGCTACTGCTATTCTTCACCGCAACCGTTGGTCACTCTCTCGTCCGTGGGACCCCAAAGAACATTACGCTGGGTATTCAGCAGCCAACACCCCACACCGCTCTGCCAACGATGAACCCTGCCCAACGGGCAGTTATTGCCCAAAGCTGCTCTTGCAAAGCGCGGATTTGTCGTTGTAGGCGTCGTCATGCACACCTGCAACTGCAGCCCCTTCTCCCTGGACGACGTGTCCGCCTCTTTCCGCGCCAACTCCTCTCGCTTCCGCAGCACGCTCATTTCTTTTTCCAGGCTCTGGATGCTCGTCTGTGGCCGCCGGCAAAGTAGAAACGTCGGGCCGTGAGAGAAGCAGTCCTTGTGTGTTTATCATCCACAATTCGAAGAAGATCGATCATCACAACGGTCGAAAGTGCTAGTTTATCCTTCTTGCTAACGCTGCGTCTTCCTTGAAATGTCGCTGATCGTACCGTTGGTCTGGAGATCGAGGAGGCGGAGGAGGTGGTGCATGTCCTTACGTTGGTGGTGGTGCGGAATACCATGGTACGAAAAAACGAAGATCGCAGCACCCTCTCCGAGATCAACACCCAACAAGGCGCTGAGCAGTCGTGGCAGGTTTCACCTTCATGATTGCAGATGATAGCAATTTTCACACTGGTCCTAGACCAGTGTGCGGCAAAAGCGTCACTGGTCTATCCCCTTTTCCGCCTTTTGCTCATCTCTCAAAGTTTTTTCTGATGCATCTATCACGTGATACGTGATAAAAACCTCAACAAGCAAACAATTGACTTTGGTGATGATTCCTATGATGCAGGCCGGAAAACCGGTTACGTTTGGAAACGAATCCAAGGGAATAAAGTTACTCGGCCTGCATAGGATGTCACCAACAAGAACGCGCGGGGGGGAGCTGGCGGGCAACCACCGCTCCAACTAGTTGTTGAGGTGTGCACCCGCGACGAACCAGAAGATGACGAGGGGGGCAGGGTTAGGGGGGGGTGCTTGAACAAGTTGCATTCCGCGGAGCACTATCGCGTCTGCCGCCCCCGACAAGCGACACCAACAACGTCCACCCACTCTACGTTTGTTCCGTGCTTTGGGGGGTGGTAGGGTCGTCGGGGGAATCAGGTGACGTCGACGTTCACCTGCGCGATGGCGAGCGGGGTTTTGCTCTCCTCGAGCATCCTCCGGTACCTCTCGGTGACGTTCTTCTCTCTTTCCATCTTGCGCTCCCACTGGCCCAGCTCGGTGAGATGTCGCGCGATCTCGTTGTCCTGGCCAGGGGGGCGGGGGCGAATCAGGGAGTCGTATCACGACCTTGGTGTGGATTCCTTCCTTCGAGATTCCCGGTCCAGTCTCTCAGAAAAAGTCGAAATGAACAGTGGACCAAAGTGCCCGGTGGTTGTTGCTCGACACTCGACAGCGGTCTAGATTGCGGGGAGGAGCTTGGTCAGCTGTCGAGACCTGATGAAGGTGAGCGTGAGGATGAACGCTTGCCATCCCGTGGGAAAACAAAACCTGGCGGCCCGCGCTGGGAGCTAGTCGCCTCCTTAGAAAAGTTCTTACCTTCGTCTTTATTTCCTTGTCGGCGTTGATGTTCTCCAGGCTAAGCTGGCTGTTTTTGTACATCTGCAGGGGGGGGGGGGGGGGGAGAAGAGAGCGAAGACCACGCCATCGACAACTCGCCGGAGATAAGAGGCTGGAATCTGAGCAGGGCCGCGTGGGCCCCATAGAAACCACGAGACGACTCTACGGCGGAGCGTTAAAAAAAAAAGACTTCTCCTCTCCCCGTTGGCCGGTTTCCGCTCAGATTGGTTGAGCAGAGCGCATCAAGCCGGTTGTTCGGCCCGGCAGAATTGGTCCGCAAACCACCCCCCGCACCAAGAGCGCCCCACTCTTTGCGCACGAACGACAACTACAGGTCTTCTCCTACCTCTCGCCGACCTGGACTACCGTACACGGGGCAGAATCCAGTGGAACCCCAACTAGCCCGCCACAAGACGGCGACCCGCGTGGCTGCACTCCAGCACAGCTGGAAGCAACAACCCAAAAGAGTGCTGATCAACAAATAAACCAGCCCCGTGTGGTCCTCTACGGGGTACTGCCTCGCGACTGGGTTGGGGTGAGTGATACAGCAGTACCTGATCCTCCAGGTCTTCGGTGAGCTTTTGCGTGCGGTTGAAGAGCGTGTCGTAGTCTCGCAAGTACTTTTCCATCGTGGCTCGAGCCTCGCTGAGCTGCTTGTCGAGAGTCTGGCCGGATCCCTGGGCGGTGGCCAGCTCCGCGCTCATCTCCGGAGGTAGGCGTTGCAGGATTCGTGGCCACGACAAGGGGGGGGGGGGAGGGCGTTGGTGGGCGAAATAAATCACGACAGAGATCTACAGGAAACCATCTATCAGCACAGGGGGCGAGCGGCTGATGCTTCCACGGTTTTGAGGTCTGTATCAGCAATGCCATGCAATTGCACTTGAATGAGCGCTTCCGGTAGAGCCGCCGGTCGCTGTCGGTCGACTGTGTGGTCTACTTCGTCCACGGATATTGCCCCGGGCCATTGCGGTGCGCCTAACCGTCTATCTGTAAACGGCATCTATCTATCTGTACACTCTAGAAATGCCAAGCACCCCCTTTTTTTTCCTGGAATAGTTCAACTGGACTGTTTCAGTGATCTAAGCATCGTGATATGTCCCAGGTCTCGTGGTTTGTCCTCCTCTCTACCAAACGATTTACACGGCACTACACTATTATTTTGGCGCTGAACTGCAATGCGCATACGCAGGATATACCAGTGATGTATCTTGCATGTACCTGTTCGTGCTCGGCAGTTTTGAGGTCCAGCTTCGAGCGCACATCGCGCAGCTCTTTGTCCGTCCTCTGCCTCCGGCGCTGCTCTCGCGAGATCTCGTTGTCCTGGGGTGAAAGGTGGACGCCAAGAGCAACAGTGAGCCGCACAGTGTGTTCTACCAGTTTGGTGCCGCTCAACTCCGCGTCTCGTTTTGTCATGTTACGTAGAGATGTACATGTAGGGTAAGAACTTCTCTGCCGTCGTCAGACCTTGCTATTGATGATGTCTCGAGCTTCATGCAGCAAGGCATCCTTGGCACCGACGTCCGCCGACAGCGACTGTGTCTGGTTGCTCAACTCGTTCAGCTGTGTCTCGTAAATCTGTGTTGTCGTGGGAGGAGGGGCATCGCGTGTGTACAATGCCAACTTGCGACGGAAACATGGAGAATCACGAGTTCAAACGACCTCGGTGATTGGCTTCAGTTGCTCCGCATGAAACTCACGAACGTAGGTTACAACATACCGGTAGTTGTGTGCATGACGAACTGCGCAGCTGCCCACATTTATGACGAAGTCCGTGAAGCGATTCTCAGTCAGCGAGATATTGAGGTCGTGATAGGGGACTCGCTCGTTTTCTTGGTAAAACCCGTGGTTGGTCAGTACTACATGCAGATTCCCCCCACCGCTATTGTTTGGCCTTGTTCGTCGGTCTTCCGGGTGAGGTCGTCCCTGACCCTGATGAGCTCCTTCACCATGTTTTCCTGCCCAACGCTCAGGCCCGCACCCTTCTCCACGAGTTTGCTCAGGTTTGAGATTTCCTCCTTCAGCTGGTTGATTGTGTCCTTTGCTCGAACTGGCAAGCGGGAATTAACGTTGGCGATCTTGGCGTTAGCGTTAGTTCTGAGAGGGCATTCGAGATACCATATGATTTATGTATGCTGCAGGTCACCACCCTCTCTGAACGGGGTAGCATGCATGTAAAACGCAAGTAGGGGTGTTTGGGAGCGGCAGTACTGTATCGTGTTTGGGTGCGGCAGCTTCCTCATAGATAGGCCGAACGAGAGAAAGAGGGCTAACTCAAGACCTTCACGTAGAATAACAAGCGACAAGACATGCGGGATGCAAGACGATCCCCGCGCGGCATGTCCATCAATGTATACCCCCCGGAGGCCCCGTAGACAGTACTCTGCCGAGCACAAACCCCCAAAAGGGGCGTGTCCTGGAGGACGAAAAGGTGTTGTTGGGAGACAACTCCACCTTCTTTTTCGTGAGCGACGTCCACCATAGTCCAGGCTTTCTCTATTTCTTTCCGGAGAGACCCGATGGTGGCCTGGTCCTCCTGCGAGAGCTTGAGGGCTGTCTGAACCTTTGCTGCGTTGTTGACGATCTCCCCATTTAGCTCGCGACATTTCTTGATGAGCCGCTTCTCTTGCTCGTGCGACTTCTTGAGCGCTCGATGGAGTTTTTCGTACTCTAGCCTTCGGTCCACCGGAGAGGGAAACGAGAAGTATGACATCATCATCCGACACGCACTTCCTACCAGTTTCAAGGCTTCTCTCTGCTACAGTGTGGGCTCGCAGTTGAGAAAAATATCGCTGAGAAAAAATAAAGACTCATCTGTCCCCACGAAAAACATGAACATTGGGTGAAGAAACACAGCTCAGCCGAGGATCTTACCCAAAACTTACACAAAGAATATTGCTGGTGCTCGACGGTGGTGGCGAACTGAAACTAGAAACTGAAACGTAATTTATCTCCGGGTCCCTACTGTACACACTCAATCACGATCGTATTGCTGTAACAACTTGAAAACCATGGCGCGCGCAATTGGCCTTGCACCGCTGTATACGGTCAATGCACAGAGTGACGACGACCTGCTGCTGCATGTTTCGCCAGTCCAAGTACACCTCCGACAAAAATCTTTCCACGACCATTCCTTCACAATCCACGACACCAGCCTGGATATGGGGGGGTGAATCGCCCCCCCCCGTCCCGAAATATATCTCCCGTATGATCACCTGAAGCGCTCGAGGCTCTTGTCCCCTACTAACTCTGAGAGCACTTCCTGGAAGTCGCGCTCGAGCGCCTCAAACGCGGACGAGTTGAAGTCAACTTCCATCTCGCCGCCTTTCTTGCCGCCACCGACTTGGCCTCCATCGATGGTACCGCCATCCTGCATGGCACGCAGAAGATTTTTCCTCTAGAGGTGCAAGGAGTGGTCTCAGGAGCAGAGGAGGTAATGCCTTCTTTGTGAGTTGCGTCCAGGCAAGAGGTTGCGTCGTTGTGTCCATAGACCGAAAGAAGAACGACGGTTACTACAATAATGTTCCGAGATTTTGAAAAAAAAAAAAACAGCCCCGGCTCGACTTCTGCCACACCACGTAGGAAAGAGGAATTCTTCCACCACTGGCTGATACCACCAACACTTGTATCTCCCGGCGTCTAGCGACATGGCCTATCACAAACAAGGAACCACCAACACAAGATGGGGTGGCAGGCGCCAGAAAGTGCGTCTGTCGAAATGCGGACAGTTTATTGACGGTTCACCGCAGAGTGAACCTATCGCAGATCGGACGAGTCATGCGTCATGCGTCATGCGCGCATGATGGAGGAGCAGGACGCGCAACACGCAGCTACTGCTGTAGCTCTGACAACTGCACACATAATCGATTGATGGAACGTATGCATATTTGTCTGTAAATTGCCGCTATGGGCGACTCGTCAAGATCTACTGCCTGTATGCAGTACATACAAGTCTATTCTGCCGTGCCTCCCGTACGTCGCGCGAAGATGGAGCTGGGAGAGTCCCACCTCAAGCTGACAGCCTCCGATAATCGGCCCTTGATCACGCCATGGAGTGGCAAGAGTCATGGAGAAGATCGGCACCAATATTATAGACCGCCAGCATACGTTCGAGAAGACGGAGCTAGCGATCACAACTACGACCCACAAGACACGAGCCTGTTCATAGACAGACAGACAGACGTGGCCACCGTAACGTAGCCTCAAGACGTGCTTCCGATCCTACGTGCTCTCCCTGACAAGGAACACTCGCCGGATTCAAGTGGCAATGTTGAGAGTGCCCACGAGAAAGAGGAGGCTAGATGTCAGGGTGAAGGGCTGCGCGAAGATGTCTTGATGCGACCGGCATTCTGGATATCGACCCTGGTGACGAGATCCACCTACAGCAGTGGGGGGGCCGGTATAGCGACCCCTGGTCTGGTGTCACGACGAAATAAATGTGTCCGCTAATAAGGGCAGGTCGCAAAACCGAACTACTGAAACAATTATTATAGCAAACAGTTATACTGTACCGGGTTGCGGTGGTGCAACGTGATTTTGTGGCCGCTGTACAGGGCATGTTTCTCTACAGGGGTCGCAAAACCGAGAACCCCACTCACTGTAGACTTGTGTAAATCTCCGATTTGGCCCTTCCCTGTTACATAAATAGCAAATTGGCAGAGCTAGCTGGAGGTAGGTGTGGACTGGCTGAAAAGAGACCATCACCGGACAGGCCCCAGCACGCATACACCACCTCTATGAAGGCAGTGTTGTATGGACCACCTCTATGAAGGCAGTGTTGTATGGACGGCTGCGGCATGTTTGCATCGTTATGCTGTGGTTGGAAAACAAGCGGTACCAGGTACTCGAAGCGGACGGGTTGGAGGAATGTATATCGGGTGCTGCTGATGACGCGTTGCGTTGCGATGTGGTACCCCGGAACCTATCAGCGGCAGGAGGGAAGGAAGGGAAGATTCTCCAAGAAGGAGATAGAGGACGGGGGATGTGGGGGTAGTAGCGATCGGAGAGGGGTGTTCGTTGGAACAGCGTACCAAAGACTCGATTCGCGTTGTGTGGTCGGAGCGATCGGACAAACAAGTCGTGGACGCAGGCATGTGCGAAAAAAGTGAGAGATAAATCGCACGTCTGTTGTCCTGCGGTGCAATCATTCGCACTTTTGCGGTATACATGCATATCGTTTCTGTGTCTACTCGCATGGTGTGCGTGGCTCAACACGTTTGTCTACTTTCGTTGTTTGGTTTCGCCCTCTCCACTTATTATAGTCTGGGGGGCAAAAACAAAACCCGACGGATAGAACACTTCCTTCCTCGGCTTCGTAGGGGTGCAAGGATAGCTCCCTGGGCTTCTTGAGTGGCCCAGCTTCTGAGCGAGTAACTGAGCTCTACAAAGTAGGGTTGGGGGGGGTCCCTTTGCCCTATGTTGCGTCTAGTATTTTCGTCGCTTAGTAAACTCTCCGCCACACCTGAGTTGCGGCACCTTTCGCCACTGCTCCTTCGAACACACAACAAGAACACACCCCCTCTCCAGAACACAAGAAACAACACCATTCAAAAACAAATTTATATGAAATATGTAACGTTTATGTTGTATCAACCACTTCACGTATGACCTCCGCTTGTCGCGTATAGAACCTTAAAACATATAAAATACGCAGCAGCAGCGAGTGGCGCACGCGCAAGAAGGACAACTAAAAAACTCAAACAGGCACAATGCCTTCCACCTTTTTTGTGTTCACTGGTAATGCAAAAAACAAGGGATTGCTGCGATTACTATTTAACAACGCGACAAACGGGACACCGGTCCAACCTACACTACGAAAGATACGAAGCGGATCCATCCGTCACAGTTAAACCACCCGCGAAAAAAAAACACCACTCAAACTTGCTTTGGATATTTGGATACTGCCACCCCAACAACGGACCAACACAATCACAGGCGTGTCAATGGCAGACGCGAGGCCGGGGGCAGGGGGGGGGTATGAGCTTTTTTTGCTCTCCGCAGGCCGGCAGAGTCTAACAATATGAAAAAAAAAACGTCACGCAAACAAGAGAGCCAAGACAAAATACAGAAAAATATCACATGCAAAGCGGCAGCACGGATATCTGTGACATCAAACGCTTTGGGACAGCACGCACACTCTTTCGCACACAGGAATTAGTTGGTTGCGTGCGAATCTTGTCTCGTCTGTACGCGCTACGCCAGCTTGTAGACTAGGCAACGATTGTCCGTATTTTTGCTCACCGCTTTCCTCATGACAAAAACCGTCCTCACTATACGCACCGTGATGCCAACAACACCACCTAAACACATAATAACCAGAAGCTCTTAAACAGGACCAGCGCGGTTGCCTCAGGTAAGTTACGTCGCCAGTATACAAAAAATTCACGCTCAAGGTGGCAGCATTATCCCCTACATTCACCGCTCTCTTTTTCTCCTCTGTCAAACGCGAGAGGGATCTACAACAGTTCTCCTTTCTACTCATCTAGCCTCCCACGAAACGCACGGGCTGAATACGTACTCGGCGAGACACACAAAAAAACTGGAACGGTTGTAGCGGGTTCGCGAAACCAAAACACCGTGGGGCCCGCCTGCCTGGGTCTAGCAACCGTAAACCTCGACCTCGGAAACCTTGAACTTGTTCCCGACGTCGTTCCCCAGGCCAACGATGTACAAAACGTTGACACCCGTCTCCTCGATGGTGAAAGTCTGGAACGTGGACACAGCTTCGACCACCTGCCCCGTCAGAACGCTTGTCCACTCCTTATTTGCCGCGGCCCTCTTGTACAAGTCCATGTGGTAGCTGGCCAGGTGCCCATCAAAGAAGGCAATCTTGACGTACGACACGTTCTGGTCCCCCTGGAAGTGCAGCCTGATCTTAGCGTTTTCCATGGGGTTCTCGTTCTGGGTGTTTGCGGACGCCCACCAGGTGTGGAAGTTGAGGTCGAAGATCGACCTGACGTTGTTGGAATCGCTGCTGTCGGTGACGTGGGCGTTCTGCACGGCCAGCTTCACGGGCTCGACGCACACCGAGTCGCCCTCGAGCTGCGCGAGCTTCTTCTTGGCCGCTCTAATTCCCGAAAACAGGGCGTTGGACTCCACTTCCTCCCCGCAGACCTCGAACTCGTTGAAGGCAGACCAACTGCGTGTCGATATCGAAGGGAGGCATCGGGGGGGGGGGGGGTTGAGGCCAAGACAGGGGGAATGAGAGAAGGGGACCAGTACACAAAAGTTGTTCTGAGCTAACGGGGGATTTCGGGGGGTGCATTTGGTGTATGGAAGGACTCCGGCCGGCTGCTGACGTACGGGGCGCTAAGATTGATTGCCTACAATACTAGGAGAAAAGAACTAGATTGTTCAGGGAGCACAAAATCACAGAAGGTATATTGTTGCGGTGAGCATGCGGCCAACAGGCTTAAAGCTCTTGTTTTCGCCCTCAACCATCTCTAAAACAAATGGAGCCAACCAAGCAAACACCTGCCCCGCCGCCAAGACAAGCCAAAATCGAATTAATGTCTCCTCTTTTCTTCTTTTCTTTCCCACGCAGCACACGCACGAGAGAACAACAACCTTCCACAACAATAAACTTGTTGTCAACGCCCCGAAAAATCCAAGGCTCTTTTTTTTTTTATGTTTGTTTCAGCACGGCACGGAGGAGGAAGAAGCGAAAGCCTTACTTGTTGAACGTGTTGCCGTTGGTCGTGAGCTTGATGTACTTGGTAGTCGTGCCAGTGAACGTGAAGTGCTGGTGGACGTCCTTCTCGCCGGACGACGTCCTGTCGGAGATGACGGTCGTGTACTCGGTGTCGTCGGCGGCGCGCACGGAGACGCTGAAGGTCTGGACCCGGTCCTCGGAGGGGTCCTTCATGAAGAAGGAGATGGAGATGCCGTCGACCTCCTGCTCCACCTCGAGCTCCATGATCATGCTCGTGCTCTCGCGGTTGATGGAGAAGTACGTGTCGATATCCCCGTCGAAGAGGTTGCTCGGGCTCGTCGAGGGGTCGATGTTGTCCACGTGCTCGACCTTCACCTTCCCGATGGACGCCACCACCCCGCACTCTCCCTCGCCGGACGTGCCGGCCATGGAGTTGGTGCCGATCTCGAAGATCTTCTCCTCCTCGGCGGTGGCCGCGCGCACGCCGGGCAGGCAGTTCACGCCGGCGCAGAGGATCCCGACCTCTGTGTCGTCCGCGAAACCTCTTACCGTTTTTGCGTCGTCGTCGTCATCGTCAGCCTCGTCGTCATCGTCATCATCTCCGTCATCTCCGTCATCTCCACCGTCGTCGCCGGCTCCCGAAGAGGAGGAGGTGGTGGTGGCGCCGACAACCTGGTCGTCCCAGTCATCCGGGAGCTCGCTGGAGGAGAAGTTTTCGATGTCACCGGGCGTGCTGCCGTCGGGGCAGTCGGCAATCGCCGCTTCGGAGTCGAAGTTTTTTTTGTAGTCGCCCACGAACTGAAGCCCGACACATACGACACGACGCAGCAGAGTCGGTGCGCGGGGTGGGGGTTCGAGATTAGACAGGAGACCGGAGCGAAGCAGAGCGACTAAATACATACACCGCCGTTACACAGCAGCAGCGGCCGAGTCGCTTCCGAACGTGGACAACTTCTGGCCGAACATAGCAGGGTCTCAAGGCTGGCATTTCCGAACACTGGGTGTAACAAAAACGAACATCCGCTGCTGCATCATCGAGCGGCGTTGTGTGCCATCTTACCACACCACGACAATCAGGGAACGTACCGTGCGTTGTAGCCAGCCACCGCTATTCAAATGCTATGCCTTCTAGCGAGGAAGACAAACAACGTTGGGGGGAGGGGGGCAGGCGTTGACTCACTGCATAATCGATGTCGCTGTGCTTGTTCTTGCAGATCTGTCCCTGGGGGTACGCCATGACGTTGTAGGCCCCGTACGCCGCGTCGTTAATCTCGTTGCCGTACGCGTTGTTGTCCACCCCGTAATCCGCGTCACCGCCGAACCGGAAGCCGGCCCCCACGCAGTGGCTGATCTTGTTCCAGCGGAAGGTGTTCGCCGAGCCACGGGAGCCGAAACACCCCGAGTTGGCGTCATGCTGTTGCTCACAGATGTTGTACTCGACGAGGTTCTCCCTGCTCCCCTCCTTGATGTCGACGCACTCGTTGCCGTACGTGCGGAAGGTGTTGTGGTGGATCCAGTTGTGCTTCGTCACGTCTGCGTCGATGTTGTCGGCCGAAACGGTCCTGAGCTTGGGCTCTGGGGTCTGTGTGCCGATCGCGGGGTTTGGGGTGTAGATAGCGGCGGCGGGGGTAAGAACAGCATACGGTCAGCGAGGAGGAATCAAAGCAGGGCAGGAGCAGCGAAGAGGGCGGCGGTGCTGGTGCTCGCTGCAGACGGGGGGTGTAGGGAGGGCCTCTTGTTCTGTCGGGTACTTCGATTTATATGAACGACTGGCATTGTGTTGAATTGAGCGACCACCCCCCAATCCAGCGCAAAATTCATCCCCATGTGGTGCAAAGTACAGAACATTTGGCACGGCCTTTTGAAAACGATGCAACAACACTAACTAGAACCGCACGATACAAGAAGCTGTTGGGAGAAACACGGCGGTCGTCGGCTTTGAACGCGGATACACTGTTGAGCAGCAAACGGTCAAAAACAAATATATGTGGTGAGGCTTCCTGACGATAACCGGTGGCTGGAAGGGTCAAGCCGTTCCCGATTGAATCCCTCTGCAAAAGCACCCTCATGGCGGGTACATAACTAGGCCCGCCCAGCTACAGGCGCGCCAGCTAAGGAATGAACTGCCTCCACATAAGCTGGGAGTGAGTTAACCGTGCCCTCAGTCTAAACGATGATTCCTTGCGTCAAGGAAGCGGGGTCGACTAAATACTGCTGTACCCCACAAGATACGGGCATGTAAGATACTGCTGATGATGGGAAAAGGTGACTAGCTTTCAATGGGGTGATGCAGAAACGGTTTTCCGTGTTGAGCTTTGACACGGGTCGGCGGCAGACTATTGACCTTCACGCACCCTTCGGGAAAAAATATGAAGACACGCGTACGCTTGCATCGATACTCACGGAAAAAGTAAAGCAGGATTGATTATGAAACGATTGGTAGACCAGACACAGAAACAAGAGCACATGCCATGTAAACCCGTCATACATCACCCCCGCCCCCCCTTTGTCGGGATGCGAGGTCAATGGTCTAACGACTACGGCATGCAGGGCTATGAGTACCCCCCCCCCACCCCACCCCCCTCTCCTCTCCTCCCCTCGAAAAGAACAAATGTGCATAGCCACATGCCATGCCATGGGTGGGTTTGTCGTAGATCTCGGCTCACCTTGTTGTCGTCGACCTGGTCCAGAGCAGTGCCGATGTAGATACCTTCGCCCACCTTCCCCCCTCCTCCTTCCTCAAACGAATGCTTGCCGCAGTGCTGGACGGTGCATCCGCTAACCTCGGTCTGGGTCACGAAGTACCGGAAGTGAATGCACTCTTCGTCGAAGTTCTTGATCTCCAGGTCGAACAGCTGAGTCCCGGTGACGGAAGCCTTCTCTCCGTTGCTGTCCTTTTTCCTGGCCTTGTCTGCCCCCAGGATGTAGATCGCGCTCGACACGTACTCGTCGTCGTCTTCGTGGTAGCCGTCGAAGCAGATGTCCTTGACCGTGTAGTAGTCGTGGGCGATCTGAAACAAGCGGTCCTGGGTGTTGGAGCCCTTGAGGCACGCGTCCGAATCTCCGGTGAGGGTGATGCGGTTTTTCTCCGTCCCGTGCACTTGGGTCATGCCGTCAAACTTGTGGTCGCCGGAAAGGAAGTAACAGGTGTCTCCGGGCTGAACCATCTTGAGGCAAGTTTCCTCGTAGTCATCGCCTGGGGAAATCTCATAGGTTGTCGCCGTTGCGGGAGCAATCACCTGCGGTTGGGGGGGGGAGGGGGGGGCGAGAACAGGAGACAGGGAGGGTACACGGGGCTTACGTGAGCGACAAGTCATGGGGCATGTATGTGCAGTTTGGGCACAAACAAGTTGCCTCCTCGAAAAGAGTGGTTCTAGCCTCTCTTCCCCGCTCTACAAGGCAATTAATTTGCCGTTGGTTACAGGCGAACGCAGTTTGAGGCTATTACCCTATGTAGGCACTACCGTACTACAGCAGTACAACAGAAAACAAAAATTGGAGCAAAGAGGATAGACTAGTACGGGCGACTCTGTCGATACCACGGGATATTATGCATAATGCGAATGAAAACTCAGAGCATTCCACGGAGGACGGAAAGTAGAGATGGTATAGTTATTGCTGTGTCTACGGAAGGCCGTTCATATCGTTTACAAATCCGGCAGAGAGCTCCCTGGCATAGCTCGCTTGATTCATTGTTTTCGAATCCCGCTGGCGAGTGTTCGGTCGGGGCAATGTGGGCTTTCTATTCGTTGTTTTCACAGAACGTTTGTGCCTGTTTTCTCTGTGAGGCTCACACGTCGTCCTCTCGCTGTTGTTTTGTTTTCTCCTGCGGTGGAGCTAGCTAGTTGTGTAGGTTCTTCGCGAGTGAGTGCTGGAATGCATATACATACTTTACGTGTGTGTGTCCTTTTTCGTCTTGTGCTCCCCTCTCTCTGCTTGGAATCAATCTACGCACGCACGTGTACGTACGACCGTTGTTTGGGCCACCTTGTGGCCACGGACAATGGTTTCTGTAGTAGACTAGGCAACAAGAGAGAGGTACTACTGTACTGGATATATGTTCTGCTTGAGAGGTACTGCTACTACTGTAGGTTCAGAACGGTTCCAACAACAACAGAAACACACAACGTTAGTATTCTCACAACGTTTTTGGTGTTGGTTAGCCAATACCAGGTACAAGCTGGTTCACGCAAGAAAAACAAAATTTATTCCCCACAAATCCTTCGTTCGTTTTTTTGGAGATAGGTCACCCAATTTTGCACACTTGTCCGCAAGATCGATACCTAACTTTTCACGCGTGTTTTTTTTTTTTTCTTAATATGACACAACGAAACCATCTCTATCATAGAAAAGAGTCTGAGACAGATTAGACAGAGTTTTTTCGATTTTTTTCTTATTCACCGAATAATCGGGGTCCCGCACGTTCCTGGCACAGAAAGGCTGCGCTGGACCCTGAATATTCGGTGAATAAGAAAAAAATCTAAAAAAGAAAAATCCCGTTCGTAAAAAGTTTGGCATCGATATTTATTGCGGACAAGTGTGCAAAATTTGGTGACCTATCTCCAAAAAACCGAACGAAGGATTTGCTTGTTGTAACAAGAACCTGAAATTTCCTCTGTGAACCCCTCATTTACTTGGATTTAGACTAAAATGAGCTGTTTGGGCACAACTTTACGCTTGAATCGACCGCTCTACCTCAGTTTCGCTCCTTGGGCAACGAAACTTTGTACAATCCTTGCACACCCTACACCGGAGCCGACCGCATTCGATTTTTTTTATTTGAGGCTTACTTACCGCCTTACGGGGGTCCTATCCGTTGGACCCCAATAAGCCGGTAGGAGCGCGAAAACTTCGTGATTAGTGTTCAAGAATATTGTTTAAGATTCATAGCATCAATACCTGTCAAGCTGCCAAAGTTGGGGACGATCTAAGCTTTTCCTCAGATATGTACGACGGAAACCGTTTCGATGCTGTCTGAGCGGTTGCTTCGTACATCCGGTGTCTATCTGACGACGCCAAAGGGCCATAACACCGGAAATCCCACCTTTTTGGGCGTAACTCGCTCCAACGGTGGCCGTTTTCACTTTTGTTTTTTTCGTTGGGTTCCCTAGAGCTCGAAGGTCACTTAGGGGTTGAACTACGGCCGGCCGAAGAAGGTTCGTGTTGTATTGGGTGGTATTTTGAGTTTTTAATTCTCGAACAGCTTGAAGGCCGCTGATTGGCCAGACACATAATAAGTGCGCCTAACCACCGTAGAAAGGTGTTTTCGGAAATTCCAGCTACTATCTATGTCAGTCACCGTCTTCGGCTAAGCGTGGGGGTCACTATATATAGGTATAAAAAGTGTGTTGATTGGTGAGTAATTGCGTTAATTATCCGGGGGAACACATTTAGTTTGGGTTTCTTGCGTGAACCGGCTTGCTTGTAATAAAGGCGTGGATGCGGGGACCGATTCGTGGGTCGCAGACCAGAACGAAAGAACCACAGTTAGTTGCTGGTCCACGTAGTAAGTCAAGAAAAAAACCCTCCTCATCATTACAAAGCGGTTGAAGAGATCTATCTATCTATTTGGTTGGGTCGGTATACCTTTCTCTCTATCCGACGTTTGTTCGCGAATCGTCGGATGGGTGTGTAAGAAATACAGTATAGATAGGGCAGGCGCGTTAGACTCACTCGCTGGTCCACGTTGTAAGTCAAGAAAAAACCCCTCCTCATCATTACAAAGCGGTTGAAGAGATCTATCTTCCGTTGGTACTCTATCTATTTGGTTGGGTCGGTATACCTTTCTCTCTATCCGACGTTTGTTTGTTCGCGAATCGTCGGATGGGTGTGTAAGAAATACAGTAGTATAGATAGGGCAGGCGCGTTAGACTCACTCGCCTCCGCTCTCTATATATTGTGAGGGACGACCACAAACTGAAGACACCTAAAGCCATGAACAACACACGATGGATGATGATACGACTGACTAACTGACTGCTGTGGCCTTCGTATGTATGTATGAACTCCGGAATATTTATTTTCCCCGAGTGAGTGAAGATGATGATCTGTTATTATTTTATTTGCTGCTGATGATGATGATGATGACGCGATGCTACAAAGATTACAGTATACTGACAGCTGCTGCTGCAGTGCTGCTGCTGTGGTGCTATACATAGCGGGCCGCTCGGTATTGCTTTCATTCTCTGTCTATAGATGATACGTAGACTATTCGCAAGGCGCGTATGTATGTATGTATTCTATTCTATAGATATTCTATAGATAGATACGTAGACTGTGACTACAGTATTTGCAAGGCGCGTATTGTTTGTCGACATGGAAAACGGTCGACTCCATTTCGCAAAAAGATATTTATTATATTGATACTACTGCTGCTGCTGCTGTTGTTATGAAAGCCGACGGTAGAGACAGGTGGTTGTTGTGCCTCCTCGCCTTCTCTCTCACTCTGTCTGTCCTCCCTCATTCTGCCGCGCGCGCGCCGGTTCTTTTTTATTGTTAAAAACGCAACGAAAAAAAAACGCTTTTTTTCACGGAACGAACGGTGAAAAGAAGATTGCGAAGGTGTACCGATTCTGGTAAAAGTCAATCGACGGATACCCTGCGAATCGGGTCCTCCTTAACACTCTCCACCCACAGAATTTACCCTCAACTGGGAACCTCTTGTGGCCAGGACGGGTAATTCGATGGAAGTGTCACAAGGTTCTTTATAGGATCGATTCCAAGAAGAGGTGTTCTCAGGACTGACACACATGGTGTCCATGGGAAAATGTCCAAGTCAGGAGAAAAAACGTGCACCCAAGGAGATTCGAACCAGTATCCAGCTGACGCCATATGCGAAGGTGTACCGATTCTGGTAAAAGTCAATCGACGGATACCCTGCGAATCGGGTCCTCCTTAACAAGATCCGATTAATTATTATTTATTTAGAGACATGGAGGCTCGTTTATTTTCAGTGGGTAGGGGACGCGCTTTTCCGTGAAGTTTCTTGTAAACTTCCCAAAATATAGCTCGGTGCACCTACAAACAAACCTGGGTGTTCTGTCTTACTTGTGTAGGTCAAATACTCCTCCTATAGGAAACTTTTGAAATCGGAATATATATAATATATGATGAGATGAGTAAATAACGAATAAAAAGTGAAATTAGCGCTAATTTAGCCAACGCATACACTCTAAAATTAATCAATGCGAAGAAACGTGGTGGATGAAAGTTGCAACATACTAAACGCATATCAACGGCTGTTCGCCAACAACGCGAGTGAGTGAGTGAGTGCGGCAGGGCCCGCCACGCACTGCGCAGCAGGCGAAGAGAAAGAACAAACTCCACACGTTTGGTTTGTGCCTGAGGAATCTCGTATTCTGTGTGTGAGGATGGATGGATGGATTTTCAAAGGTGGGACGTCTGTCTGTCGTTATGCACGTACGTACGTACATGGAGGACGTCACACAAAGTATAGTTATTACGGGAAGAGGTCACTAAATTTTCAAAGCGAGGAGGGTTGGTTCTTCTTCTGGTGGTGGTGCCAAGATACGATGGACAGACCAATATCCACCACTCACTCACCGTGGATCAAGTGGTGGTGCATCGGACCACTATATATACAACTAACAGTTATTTATTATAGTTGTATGGAGCCGTTGACTGCAAGGTGAGGGTTGTTGGTGGTCGGTCGTCCGGCGGCGGCTCTCGTCTCTCGTATCTTTTCAGGCTCTTACCTTCTTTCCGTCTCTCAAGGTTGCCCACCACGCGGATTTCACCAAAAAAAGAAGTGTAAACGATTCGCATAAATCAAATAATAAACAGATGGACAACACAAAAGACTGTTACCCGCAGGGGAGATGTCCCTATATGCTGTCTGGGAAATCGTAGACATACAGGTACTTTTCTGACGCTATGAATCCATTGCTAATCTGTCTCAGACTCTTTTCTATGATGGAGATAGTTTCGTGGTGTCATTTTAAGAAAAAAAAAAAAAGGCAGGAGGAAAGGAAATGTGCGCCGTTCTGTGTGTTCGCATGTATGTTGTGTATCTTGTAGACCACCATCTAGCTAGCCAGCTAGGCGAATGGTTGATTCAGCAGGCGTTCGGGGCCGTAATAAACAAACAACGTGGTTGGAAAAAGACTGACTGACTGAACTGCGAGACGCAACAACAACCAAATGATGACTGGAGTTGGAGGACACTACGACGCGGAAAACTGATCTGAATTTCCTTCTCTGCTGGAGACCGGCGTTAGTCTGCGCAAAAGAAGACTCACCAAGCCTGAAAAAAGCACCGCCGCCGCCGCCGTCCGGATGGACCTCATCATGGTGCGTACTGCCGTCACCACGGAAAACGGGAGCTCGTCCTCGCGTAGAAGATGATGAGGTTGATATCTTCCGCTTGCGCCAAAGGGGGGAAGGTCGCTGCCCGGTGTGTGGTGCGTGACAACCGGGGAAGGAGACGGAAGAGCTATGGGTGTGTGTGATGGGGAGGAGGGGGGGAGGTAATCCCTAAATATCCATCCGGTGGAGAGAGAGGGGCGGAGAGGGGGATGTCGAAAAAAAAAAAAGAGCGGTGATGCCACGCCCCGACGTTCTCTCTCTGTGCTCTCTCTCCTTCCCTCGCTTGCTGTCTGTCTTCTCGGGGAGCAGCAAGAAGGACACCTCACACACACAAGCTACTATGCTGTGTGTGTACTGTGTCGTAGTGACCAACGGGCGGGCGGGGTGAACAGAGAGCGAGCGAGAGGATACTTTGAACTTGTGAACCTTTCAGATCGGAAAAAATATTCTTCTTGTATGTACGTCAGGCACCGGCTGCCAGCCAAGTCTGTTTCGTTTTTTTTGTTTTGTTTACCCGCAGGATCGAGGACTAAATAAAACACTTGCTGCTATACTTTGACAAAGTAACATTTAGTCACTCAGGACCACAAGGCCGCAGATGTATGTACGCGCATGGGTTTCAATAGACCTGGTCTACACCACACCACAACGCAGGACTGACTGCTGTGTATCACCTCGGGGTTCGTGATGTATGTGCTGACAGCGAACCCACCAATTTTGCGTGTTATCTGCTGAAACGCGGTGGTGTTCACATACAACGGACACCTCCATTGATAGTCTATTTGTGGATGAATATATGTATGCACGTTGGTGAGATCGATATATCAATGTGCAGTTGACATGGATGGGCGTGTGACTTTAGGTACTCCGGAGTGTACCCTGGAATATAGGCAGGAGGAGCTCTGATCCAATCTACTGCTGTCGGTGGGACAAGTGAATTGATTCGATGGACGTCATCTCCCCCCCCGTCGAACCTGTGTCTATGCACCGATTCGCATGTTCAACGCACAGCACATGTTTGTAACCATGTTTGTAACCACACCTTTCTTCAACAACACGAAGAAAGTGCGTGGAAAGTAAAGCTGGATATGCGCACGTATCAACACCAAACACGACAGAAAAACAGCCCCCCAAAACTATCCTACATCACCCTACACTTGTCAAGGGCTCTTGTACGCGGGGGTATTTTGACTTGAAAGACGGATGGAATGTAGTACACTGACTGGAGTAGTTTTAGCTTTGGACTGGAGACGGGCAGACTTGCGTGTTTTTCTGTGCGCCCTTTTTCACAGCGGTTGGATCCCCTGTCCCAAGGGGAATTTCGACACGGAATCACTTGCCGCACTCCATTGGGAAACCGCTGTTGGCTTTTGTTCCGTGAGAAAACCTAGAGCAACCAATGGTCTACACACACACATGTTCGCCCACATTTTCGTCACACAATCCAATGTACAGCCGCCAAGACAGACACCCCACCGGGGATTCTTGGACAGCATCAATCGTTTGGTCGGTTGATTCTCGCAGGAAAAACCAAACAAGCAGCAGTAGATTATTCCTTTTGAGTTGAGCTCCGGAGGTCACAGTTTTACCGATGTTTTTCTGGACAAGATTCTCTTGTGGGAAAGCTGCGGCTGGACGTTGGGCTCCTCAACCGCCGTGGTTCCTACTTCACGACAACCACCACCAAACCGCAGACCGTACAGCTTTGGTCGCCGTGCGTGTTAGACCCTCTGTGTGTTGACTCCGCTGACTTATTCCGCGACCCATCAGTTGCGCCGCCGAACCTCCCCCCCCCGCCGAACTTTGTGGTGTGCAGGGACTCGAGCAAGCGCAAGGCTTGCTGACGCATCCAAATCTACCGCAACTTACGCAGCGCACAATCGCTTTCGCTACCCCAGTCTGGTATCTATTGCTTGACGTATTAAGGAAGTGGTCCCATGGTCAGGCAAGAAACAAACAACGTCAGGGGATCGCCCGCATGTCTACTTACGAGCACACCTGCCTCCCCCCGGCAAAAACATACGCGGGGCCCCAAACCAGTCGAGGTGAGAGCACCACGCTGGTAGAGACAGCAGTAAGTAGTCTACGACACGCTGCTGTGAATCGGTTCGAGCATTGGCCCATCGGTGTGCGTGTGTGGATTCGACAATCACGCGTGACGCACGGAAACCAAACGTGTCTTGTCCTGTCAGCCGATCACACCTCCTGCATGCAGACCATATCACCCTCGGACGAACCGTCCGGGGGACAAGGCCCCGCGCCCCCCTCCACCCAACCACCCTCCCGAAAACAACACCAGACAACGGAATCCAAACACAGCCGGCCACCAACTCCGCTCGAAAAACCACAACGCTTGGCACGCTCACGACGAGCTGCAGTCGAGCAAACAGCAGGACGCACGTACAACCACCATCACCCGCCGCCACCTCACCGAGAACAATCAAACCCCGTCCTGCCGCAGCAGGCCATCTAATGTCAAGGAAGGGCGCTCCCAAGTGTAGCGGCCACAAAAGGAAGACTATCGAGCGCCCCCGTCTAGTCCGAATCCGAGTCACTCGAGCTGTCGCTGCTCGACCCGCTACTAGAGGACGACCCACTCGAGGACGACGAACTCGAGGAGGAAGAGGAGGAGGAGGAGGAGGAGGAGGAGGAAGAAGAGGAAGAGGAGGAGGAATCGGACGAAGACCCGTCGTCCGCCTCGGCCGCCGCCAGCTGTAAACGCCATCGCGCGGAGGTAGGGGAGGGACAGGGGACGCAGGAGACGGAGGGTGAACGACAACACACGAGCCAACAATGAACACCATACCAGGTGTGCACCTGCGGGGCGTAGAGCAAGTGTCTTCGGTACCAGACATATGTGCTGGCGTACCCGGCTGTGCACAAGCACACACAGCAGTGACGCTGCCTTTGTGAAAGCAAAAATAAAAAACGACCAGCAAAGGCTCCTCCTACAAACTGCCAAGTAGCTGGCGAGGACGCATACCTGCGCTTCCATGATCATCTTCGGTGCGTTCTTGAGGTGCAGGCGCAGGCCATCCGTCAGGCCACCAAGTCCGATGGCAGTGAAGAAGTTGATGGCGAAGCGGGTGTTGCGGGGGTTGTCGGTCGGGAACATCCCCTGGAACACCTCCGCCATGTAAGGGTCGTTGTAGCGCTCGCGGAGGTTCTTCAGCCCCATGTTTTCGGAAAGCTCCTGCGTGTAACGTAACAAGGGTGGGCGCAGAAAAGGGAAGGGGGGGCGGGGGGGGGGGCGACAGACAGGATAGACAGATGGTTGGGCGAAAAAAAGCGGTTTGAGTGACGAAATCGACGGCCGAATGGTACTAGAGACTACAACCGATCCTGCATGCAGCGCGCAGAAGGCTTAACTGCGGGTGTCAGCGAGATCTTGACCGGTCAAAACAGCAACGCAGGCGTTGCGCCGTCAATGCATGCAGGGCACTTGCGCCGGGACAGCAGTTGACGAAAGCGGCCAATGGTAAAAAAAACAAAACAAGCGACCGCCGCAAAGCACTCCACACAAACAGCATAAACCGGCCGGTAAAATCGCCCCGCGCCGTCCCAGAACCAAACGCAGAGAAAAGAGAAAAAAATACATGACACTGGCACAAACAGCAGTCAAAACACACAAAAGAAACCACTCGATGATGTCACTTGACACTCGCACAAACAATCCTTGTCGCAGCGCACCAGCACGAGGATCTTGATGAAGATTCGGCTAGAAGACGTCGTGGCGTCCTCGCTGAGGCGGATGGACTCCAGACACGTCCACGGCAGGGCGTCCGTGTACAGCAGGTGGGCGAAAAACTTGGCCACGTTGCGCAGCTTGTTGGTCTCCAGCCTGCGAGACAAGTGTTTTTTTTCGAGGGGGGGGGGGGTGATTAGCAAGTGTCCCCGCCGCCGCGCGGGAACGGAAACGGGAGGGGTGGTAGGCGTGGGAAACGAGGGGAGCAAAGGCGAAACCGTCGGACATAATAAGGCGCATCTTTTTTGACACAGAGCAGCATCGAGCGAACTGCGACGGAAGGTGTACGTGGAAGTGTGCGTGCTTTAGCCATCCGCTCTACATCGCGGTGGACGTAAACGTCAACAAGGACGGGGTTCAGCAGGAGGGGGAACCACACAGCGGACGCCTTGGAACGAAAAAAGGAAGGTGTCCGAAAAACGGCACGTAGGCAGCAGCACAATCGACAATAGGTTTGAGCCAAAACCTCGTGCATATCACGCAAGGGTGAAGCTTCGGGTAAAATTTGTCGGCGCCTATGGAGAAGCCCAACCTTACACGTTCGACGCCGCGAACGGTTGTCCTACACCAGGGGGTAGGAAACGTTTGATTCTACTCACCGGTGGATGGTGTTGTAGTTGGTCTCGAAGCACTCGGTGAAGGCGGCCTGCCAGCGGCGGTGCATCATGCAAAACCGCTGCCCGATCAGGCCGTAAAACGAGCGCCAGGTCCGCTCCTGGCTGCAGCACTCGATCATCATGTTGCACAGTTCCTTGTGCGCGTAGACGGAAAAAAATAAATAAAAACGCGCGGGAAGAGCTGAGCGGGGATAACGTATTCGACAGAGAATCGGAAAACGATCGATGGCGTGGTGGTTGTTAATGCGTTTACACCCTTCGCTGTCAGGACTTCAAAAAAAAAAGTCGTCGGGTTGACACGAAACGATGTGGTCGCGCGAAACGTTTCGTGCTTCTTCCCAGAATTTTCAAGGCTCCATCGACCGAGGGCGTACAGGTGTATCAAAAACGCTTTACAGCAGAATACCACGGAATTCGGGCAAGAACTAGCCACAACACAAACGGACCGTGCCATGTAGAATAGATGCTTCACGGAGTTTGATGCGGGGATCAGAACACATGAAGCAGGACTCACAAAACAAACGCTAACGCTACGATACGCACACACGACACCGGGACGGGGCATATGCTCACTGGCCTGCCGTCTAGCGCGTCCGAAAAGCAAAAAAAATAAGGGGGAATTGACAAAATGGAGGTATACCCGGCGTGCTTAGGCACAAAATGGGGTATACTTTTTTTTTTCGGTATGGGGCGCAACGTCTGTCGCCGGGTGGGCGCCTTTAAACCGCCTAGTTTTTGGGTGTGGGACACACGGGGACGCTCGCAGCCTTCAGACTTCACGCACACGCTCGGAGGTGTATTGTATTTTATTTTCGGGATTTTTGGTCCCCCGCTCAGACGCGTGTCATTCTCCATTGTCCATGCTTGTCGAAGAACAAACACAGCAGTCACAACACACACAAAAAAAAAAACAGCGTTTTATCAACACGCACTGCTGTGAAGATTTCAACACATCCCTTCACAGCTTGGGTTTTGTCTCGAACGGGTACACTTTTGTATTCCTTTCTGTCATTTGTTACGTCGTATGTTTTCTAAACAGTCATTGACACTATTTAGCCGCGTGATGTTATACACATAAACTCAAAGTCATTGACACTATGTAGTCGCGAGCCGCCGGACTTGCCGACAGAGCCGCCACAAGTTTTGACCCACTCTTCCCCCCCCCCCCCCCGCCCGAAACGCGGCGGCAACGAATCACCTGTATACCTATGCCACTTACGACAACACAACGTTCGCCTCTCACCATCTCGTAGCCCTCCTGGATATCAAGCTTGGTGAGCTTGTGAGCGCACTCCTCGAATCCTGCGCTCGACATGATGGTCAGGTATATCGTTCGGCGGAGGTTGACCAGGTCCTGCTCCGTCAAATCCTGGATCTGATTTTTCGGTTGCGTCCAGGGGTGGGGGGTGGGAGGAGTCCCTACAAGTTATTTGACCATCGGCCACCCCGCCCTCTCAGTAGCTAAATCTCCTACGCCTCTAGGTCTCAAAAAAGACTTCGCCCACACTCGGGGGCACTTCTACGCTCTCTCTCTTCTGACATACATACCGTAGGTTGCATACGTAAGGTACCACACCCTTGAACCGATGTTCATAGCTTGATTCCTCCACGACGAAGAGGAGGAAAAAAATCAAACGACACGTTGTCCGAAAGCTCTCTACGATAACGAAGGTTCCCACGCCCTTGCCACGTTCGGCACCGCCGCTCTGTTCGCTGTGGAACAATAGAGCTTTGAAAATATGTCCAGAGGGTATGGTATCTCATGCCACCTACGGTTTTCATTGCTTATCTCCCCCTTTCCATTCTGGCGTTTCCGTGTTGAGTGGAAGGGGGGCGTACCGAGGGCATGCTGGTGGCGAAAAAACGAAGCAGCTCGTCGTAACAAAAACGAATGGAAAGGTGCAAGGGGGTGATGGCCGAAGCAGGCAGAGGAACGCATCCGAACAGAGCGGCGTCAACACAACAAAAAAACTCGCGCTACCGTAGAGCCCTAAAAGGTCACCCCACCTCCTGAGTCATCTGCGGCTGACCCTGTCCCGAGGCGGCGGCGGAAGCATCGTCATCGTCGCTGTCCTCGTCACCATCATCGTCGTCGTCATCAGAGTCATCAGAGTCAGACTCGCCCAAGATTTCCCCCTTGATCTTCGCCCACATGTCCTCGTTCTCCTCGTACCTGTCACGACAAGCAAGCCGGAACGTGTGTTACGTGCGTGTGTATGTCTTGATGTGTGTTGCTTAGTTGGCACCACCAATCGGCTGACCAATCAAAAGACGTCAGCCTCTAGGCTTGTGTGTGAGCCCCGCAACATGCGATGCCAGTACTCTCTACCATGGATGCGTACCAGGCGCACAAGGTAGTATTGGTTGAATTAGTTGTAGCACTGCTGTACTTCGGGAGACATTGCACACACACAAACGGGGATATGTTGACACCAGCCGCCGCTATCTTCACTCCTCTCCGACAGAATCAACATACAACCACCATCATCCCGCAAACACAACAAACATGACAGCAGCAGCAGCAGCAGCAGGAGAAGACCCAGTGCTTAAGGCCCAAACACGGCGATAGCCGCAACAACAACAATAACAACAACAACAACACACCAACAACGGCGACGCCTCTCCCCCCCGCTCTCAACTCACTTCTCATCCATGCGGAAGATGTCGAGCATCTCCTCCTTCTCCAGCTTGTCCTCGAGCCCAATCTCGAACGTGATCTGGTCGTCCCGCTCCACCAGGTCCAGCTCGGGAGGCACCGCAGGGTGGTCCGAGAACCCGCTCTTGCGGATCGCGAACAGGGTCTCGATCGTGTACTGAACCCGCTTGTCGATCTGCCCCTCGTGGAGAATGCCGCGAAAGCGCTCGAACACCGCGTGGAGGCCCTGCGGCGAGAGCTCCTGCAGCACCTGCAGGAACACGCGCACGAAAAACACGGCACACGCGTGCACAAGGGCGCGGCACGGGGCAAAGAAGCGTTACAACATTGTGTTTCCTCGGTCCCGGGATCGGCGCGGGTTTTTACCGTGAAGGCATCGAGTCAAGGCCAGGCAGTTTCTCAAGGCGGCCAAAACACAAAAAGCAACAAGGAACAAGAACAAGAGCAAGAACAACATCGCACGACATAATGGTGCTGATGTGACCATGGTCTTCCGTTGCGTGACAGCTAATATATCATATACCTGTCCAATCTCCTTGGTAAAGTTGACGGCGATCTCGACCGAGTCGTCCGTGGGCTCTTCGAGGAGCACCGTCAGCAGCTGAAGAGCCAGCAGTTCGTGCGCGACCTGAAAATTTCGCGCAGAGACAAACAGGAAGAACGCCGCGCGTGGATGCGCGTGCGGCTGCGGATCAGAACAAGCTTGGTCGCCTCGAAGACACTTGCGAAAACCGACAAGTAGCCAATCTTGGACAACACTCTGCCTGCTTCAACGCAACAGTCAAAATGACACGCATTTCAACCAAACTGCCGTAGTTGGCGTAATTCATCACCCGTTTTTCTGTGGGAACATGGCCACGGGACGCCCCAGAATCTGTCAGCAGTTGCTGCCGATGGTATCTACAAACATGTATCAACCAAATATGAAAACTCTGCTGAATCGACCCCCAAAGGCATTGCGTGGGCCCGAGCAGGCGCTGGTCTCCTCACCTGTTGGTTCACCATGTGCGCGATGAACTTGGCCAAGGCAGTGGCCACCACCTTGTCCCTGCGCTTGTACGCGCGGCGGAACGCCACGATAACCCTCTTGAGGATCAGCTCCCCGTTCTCGGGAAGCTTGGTGTTGACCACCGCCACCAGCGCCGCGAAGACGGGGGTGAAGCCCGGTGACGCCAGCTGCGCCTTCATGACCGCGCGAGCGAACAGCCCCCGGCCGCGCACGAGGTTGAGCTGGAAGAGCTCAGGCGCGATCATCTTGATGTTGGTCGTGTTTACCTGCAACGTAAGAGAGAGGCCGCCGGGGGCTGAGTGTGCAGAAGCGTTCGTAGAGAGGATGACGAGCGCAAGATAGGTTTGAGCACGGTGGTGTGGTCGGGTGCCCCCCAGTTGGATGGGGAACGCCGCACGCCCGCTTGGTCGAAGAAAACGAAGGAACTTCGATTCTTGCCGCTTCCCGATGAGTTCCGCCGCGCCCGAGGTTGGTTTAGATTGTAGCGCTACGGTATTATAGTAGACACAACGTTTGATCACAGCAACCTACTCCCTTGACTCACTACGAGAATCGCCAGCGTCAAAAGTCGTGCACACTCGCTCCACCATTTTCTCCATCACTGCTGTGCCTCCACTTTCTGGGTCTCTTGTCTTCCAACCGGGCGCAAAAGGTGAGCATGAACGCGGCATCGGCCACCAGATCTCACACAGGCGATGCAAAAACCTGTATCATAGCTCCAGCATTGCCCTTGCTACAACCTTAACACCACAACGCACATACCGCACACAATAGTACGCGGCAAGTCTTATCTTTTGCCTGAACAGGGCCGATCACCCAACACCAGCCGAGAGGAGAGTAAGCAGAGATAGCATACGAGAAAACCAACAACACACCAGCTACTGGTGGTGTTGACACGTCTGCCATCGGTCGTAGACTACACCACCACCCCCTGCTGTCCCACTTATAACGAGGTAAGCAAGGGTCAAGCGCCATCTGGTGAGCGAGCGGCACAGCAGTGGGCGCAGCAGTCACAGACTCGCCTTGTTGATGAGACCGTTGATGCTCTTGCGCAACGCCTCCCAGGCGATCCTCTGGTACTCCTTGGTCGCCTTGCCCATCGTCTCGGCGTCCTTCTGCATCTGCGCGAGCTTGAAAGGCGGGATGTACACCCCGCCCGTCCTACCCGTCACCGTGGCCGGCTGATCTACCAAGACGTTGACCTTAGGTTCGGCCGCTGGCTTGGCAACGGCAGCAGGTGTCCCCGCCCCCCCCCCCCGGCCGTCGCCGCCCCTGGACCGCTCCTTGTCGCCCTTCCCGGAGTCTTTGCCCCGACCCCGTTCCCGCGAGCTCTTCCTTGCCTCTGCCCTTTGTCCGTTCTCCCTCCCCGTCCCGCGCTCCCTGCTGTTGCTCCTGCTCCTGCTCCTGCTGCGCCGCCGCCGCTTGGAGTCGCGCCGCGTCTTCCCGCCGTCGTCACTGCTGCTGCCCCTGCTGCTGCGAGGACGGGTTTTGCTTCCTTTTTCGGATCGATGGTCCTCCCTCTTGCGGCCCTTGGGTCCTGCTCCCTTTGAGCCTTCGCCATCCTCCCTCGATCTCTTCCCCGCTGCTGCTGCTGAGGAGGAGGAGCGGTTGTCCGAGGTTGCCTTGCGGCCGGCCCGAGAGGAACCCTCATCCGAAGACGAACTGGAGCCAGAGGAAGACGATGAGGAGGAGGAGGAGGAAGAAGAAGAGGAGGAGGAAGAGGAGGAGGACGATGACGCCGATCTTCCACGTTTCCTCCTGCTCTCAGACATGCTTCACCCGGGAATACACAGCAGCAGGGCGTTTTCTACACTCTGCGGTTGTTGGGGAAGCAAACGACCGCCCCTGCCCGCTTGCTGGGGTTGTTGATGACACCAGAGAGAAAAGAATTATGGTGTCTGCATGCAACCCGACCAAGATCGCGCAGGTTAATCCTTCCTGGCTTGAGTGTCCGTTCTTCCCGCTTCCTTTGCTGAGGTGAGTGCTCGCTGCTCAGTCGCTCCCTGGCACAGGCAGAGCTGCTGCTGGGTTGCTTGGTGCGCCACCTTGCCCGAGGGGCTCAGTGCATTGGATCCCTGGTATCTTCCCGGCCGAATCTACATTTTGCGGAGCCCCGTCTCCGGGGGGCACATGCGTTTGTGCCGCTGCACGACGACGCCGTGCTGGTCGGTACATTGTACTCCACGCTCTGCACGTGCCGTGAACCGGCAGAGCTAGGGCGCGCCTGGGGCCACCCTCAAGCATGGCAAGGCGGTATGTCCTGCTCATTTTCGTGCTGGAGGGTATCTGCAGAAGTACAGCATCAGACAGCGCATTTGTGAGTTACGAAATCCTGACCAAGACGCCGGTAACAACGTAGAATGTCGAACGTAGATCTATCTATCCACGGTGTAGCCGTGCTGCAACTTGTTTTCATGTGCGGAGATGCCTCTCCCTGATAAGCGCCCGAGCACTCGTCCAGCATCATCATCATGCCGACTACATTCGCATGCATCAGGTCCCGCTGCTTGTTGATGCGTCAAGTTGAAACACATGCACAACACTCCCCTTTTGCACAGGTAATGTCCAAGCTTTCAAGCAGACGACAGCAGTGGGCATGGGCAGCAGGGACGACACAGCGGGGGCGGAGAGACTCCGCGTGCAGCATGCGTGCCGGCAGCGGTGAAGGAGGAGGGGGCGAGGTCGTGAACAAGGCGGTTGTGGCGGGGTTGTTGGGCTTGCAGTTGCTGTCGCTGCCCCTTGGCGTTGTCTCCAGACAACCTCGAGGCGCGGCCCTGCCGCGGCTAGACGTACTCTCGGCTGCTGCGGAGGTGACGGCGCCGCAAGCGACGGAGGAAGAGAAGTTCGGTAAGCTCTCTATCCAGTAGTGTGCAAGCACTGCGCAGCCACTGCCCAAGCACCTGTAATAATCTGGCCCAAAAAATCGTTCTTCCGGTCGTGAAGAGAGTTTACGAAACCAAAAGAGCTGGGTGCGCATGTTTCGTGAATCGGCGGCGCGTGCCTTGGGCCTTTTTCGTCCGGTAAGAACTTACATCAATCTGCTGTAGCCGCGGACAGGACATGAGATTCGTCTGCTGCAGAGCATTCAAAGTTGTGGAGCCTACCAAGGTGGTGAACATGTTATTCTGATGGTCGCGCTATAGAGTAGATCACTCTTGCCCTCCTAATTGTCATGTACTACTGCTGTACTGCTGTAGCCAGCTACTAGGGGCCCGGGAACATGAAAAATGTGAAAATTTCGGGTCGAGGTTCAATTTAGTCGCATACAGATTATAAATATTGTAGCGTCTAGTGTGTAATTCCTCGGAGTGGTGTTTCTTAAGGCTACCCCCGTTTCCTCGCAACAACGAAAAAGGGAGATGCACACGTGGAGAACGGCGGCGACGCCTCAACGAAACCACAAGATCCGGCACTTCGGCGCAAGTTAGGGCCGCTGCAAATCGCAACAATTCCTCTATTAATAGAGTTACAATCAGGCTGTCTTCTACTGCTGTGAAGGCATGTGACGCTACTCACACACCGCATCGATTCTCCCTGGCAATTTGGAGCAATGGTCGCTTGTTGTGAGCTGTGGCTTTCCGCAAACTGGAGCCTACAGCAGTAGTTTACTGCGCTTGTTAACCAAAATCTCAACGCGGAGATGGTGTTGAAAATCGTAATTTTCACGCACCTCAATCTCGCGCTACTGCTGATGAGGCGCACAGCAGTAATTTGACTCGACGGGGTTGCTCAAGCTCGTATGACTTCATGACACAAAGATGCAGAGGCTCGTGTCTCCCAAGGCTCAACAGTAGCGAGGCAAGGGAGGATTGTTGTCTTATCTGCAAGCCCTTGCTGCTGCTGTACGTCGGGTGTTTCGTGTCCGGGTGGCCGCCAGTCGAAATCGAGCTCGAGAAGTTCGAGCGCAAGACTCAGGTGGAGGGAAACCTGAAGAAGCAATCTACGGCTAAACGAGGTGAGAGGTGGCATCCAACGGCGTGTGCGCCGATACGAGTATCGCGACTGCTGCGCCGACGACGAAGCTACGCGCTCTATAATGTCCCGTCGTCTCATTTGTTCGTTGTGTGGCCCAGTGAGATGCGTTCGAGTGTGCCGTAAGGATGCGAGAGAACGCACGGGGGTGTTACGCGTTTTTCACAAGAATGGTTTCTCCATAACCAGTTGTTCATAGAGTAGTTTCTCGACAACCAGGAGGGTGCCCCTGCCGAAAAAGTGGTTTTGGAGATATCTCGTCGAGGGCGTTCCTGAGAGGTATCGGTTGGTGTCGCACCCTCCTGGTTGTGGAGCAATCAAGCTTTGAAAAACGCCAACACGCCATTGCGTTCTCTCGCATCCTTTCGGTAGGTACACTATATGCATAAACGTAGCATCTTGTTTCGGAACTGACGACTAGCCGGCTGGTCGAGGAGGAAGCACTCCGCCAGGGAAGATGGGAGTTTGCCTGTAGGTTGGGTGGAGAACGAGAGCGGCACCGTCGTTGCATGCATCATGGTAGCTGTGGTGGTCTTCTTCGCACCGGTTATGGTCTCAAACTATTGGTTGATGCATATATTAGCTCGGCCGTCCTTTCGAAATTTCGAGGGACAAAAGCAGCCGCACACCCCAACTGCCACCAGGACTGCTGCAGAACCGCTACTGCTGTTGCGCCGTAAAAGCAGCAAGAGGAAACGAACAAGACAATTGAATGCCTCACTATGTAATATCTGGCCGCTTGTGTACGGCGAACGGATGCTGCAGTCCCCTTGCCGGACGAGCTACAGACGCCCAAGAAAGGGAAACAGTCTCCTCGAGTTAAGCTGGTGCCGGTGTCTGACGAGAAGCTGGCCAAGTCTGTGGAGACTATCCAAGGGCTAGCTCCTTACTTGGGTAGGTGTATGCCGGCTACTGCTGTACACCGTCGTCGCCCGCCTTTGCTGTGTAGCATTACGATGGCTGTACATATGCATATCGCCAATGGTGACGGTGCTGTCGTTATTTGGTTGTTTGGTGTTGCTGTTGTTTCTCGCCGCATCGGCTTATCGATAGATTGTCTTGACCGCGGTGGCAAGAAAAGCGCTGGAGGCATGTGAAATAGATGCAGAAACAGAAACTGCTGTATGCCTCAACTGCACCGGGTGTGTATGTGGTGCTTGCCTGCCGCGCTTCAAGACATGTACCACCTGCTGTCTGTGGGGCCGTACCCTGTGTGGGGTATTCTAGCGGTGACGTCCCTTCTTGCCCGGCGGCAATGCTGCCGTAGAGCCGAGGTTCTTGTCGGTTCCTGACGTCCGCCGGAGAATCGTGTCCCATTCATGTAGGGTTGCAACACCTCGACAATCATGCAGATTGTCACATGAGGTCGCTGAGGTTCGAGTAGCAACGTGAGCAATGCCGTTTTGTAATGCGAATCGACTCAGGTACATGTTTTGCCTAACACACCGGCTTTGAGCGATTTCCCGAGCCGAACCGACTGCAGCAGTTTGTGGGACACACCTGTGTGTGCGCGCCGGCCCGTGCCGTGCGTTAGAACCCCCCCTCACTTCAAACCAACCGATGAAGACCCTTACTAAAGACGTGCTGCTGCCGCGTACATTCGCTACGCCCTATCGCCGCCGCCCATGTTTTCAGACGAGGTCGAGTATCTCATCACCTCGCGGAGCTGGGACTACCTGAAGGGATTCCTCGGGGTGTTTGCGACGTGCGAAGGGGATTTCGTGGCCCTCATCGACGGGATGTACCCGACCGACAAGCCGGTGGACGTGAGCTCCCGGGACTCGATGCAGCTGGAGGCGCAGAACGTTTTCCTGGCCGTCGATGACTTGTACCAGGTTTGGCAATGAGTTATGGGGGATGCTCCAGTTGGTGGCTTGTTTCGAGGGCCGGAAAGCGGAACGTGTGTTGTTTTGTTTTTGCTGTCGCGGCTTCTTACCGGGCGAGAAGCCGATACACCACTGCAGTAGCGCCATGCTGAGCGTGCCCGTCTACTGCTGTTGGTCTTGCCACGCTCTACACAACATATGGCGCGCGGAAAACGGTTTAATCGAGAGGGAGGTGTTCGGTCTCTTTGTGGCACGTATGTTCCCATCGTTCTAGGACCCTCACGTAACTGGGGGCGGGGCTTGTGTGCGGATCAAAGCTATTGGTATTCGGGTCCTGTTTTTTTATGTTTTTGTGGTACGCGCCAGATTGTACCACGGACTGGCACCTTCTCGCTTTGCCTCGCTTTGCCAAGTAGGGGGAGTGTTAGTGTTCGGAACAACATCTCGCAACACGAAAATGGCACCACACTTCTTGTACGCCTGTTGAAATCTCGGTAGTGGTTACGATATAGGAGAGTGCGTGACAACCGAATTTTAGTTACAGGCTTTCTTTTCAACCCGTGCTATGAAGTACCCCGTTTTTCTCGTGACAGGGACACACACGCCACTATTTACTCTCTTGTATCCGCACGAACTCATGTGTAGAGTGTCTTACGTCGTAGCCGCCACTACTGTAAAGGGCACGCTACTTGGGTGCCCCTCCGCAATACGTGGAAGGATTGCTGATCTGTATAGTCACCGAGTGGGTTTGTTTCCCCAGATCCGACCGATAAGTGATGGCGGACCGGGTCTTACTCTGGTATTTGACACTCCTCGTTAAGTTGAGTTTCTCCAGGTTGTCGCGTTGGGTAGCGCTTCCTTGAAACCGGGGTTCAACGAGAAAGAGACAGACAAGCAGGCAGGGGCAGAGAAAGAGAGGGCGAGAGAGACTGAGACAGAGCACGGGGGAGAACGGAACGCGGAACATTGCGAGCAGATGGTTACAGTTTCGGAGAGAGGCAGGCACAGCAAGACAAACTGCTGTGTGAGTCAATCAATGCAGGTTCTGCATCTTGCTCTGGGGGTATCTAACAAGCATCAGCTTGGTGCTGGAGAGCGTGCTCTAACGTCCCCCGACACTTGTGCTGGCATTCGCCGCGCACCAGGCATCGATGGCGAAGAAGGTCAAGGGGTCGGAAAAGGCGTACGTCAAGCTGGCCTTGAGCTACGACAGGTTCTTGAAGGCGGGAAACATTGTTCCAGCGTGAGTCGCGAAATAATGCGCCGCCCCTTTGTAAGCATACAATCAGCTCCCGCGCTCAAGAACCTCTTGTTCTGAGGTCCTTAGTTTCTAGCGTTACGCTACAAATGGCCGCTATATAGGTATAGGTTGTGGTGTAGGGATTCTTAACAAAGTTCGCTAATGGTGCTCAAGTTACTTAGATTTGAGCTTTTCGAGGCTATACATATCAATTTCTTCACGGCCAAGTTCTCAAGTGCGGGGGCCTGTTGTATGCGTACAGCAGGAGCGCGTTTTGGCGGCCCAGGCCTTGAAAAAAGTCATGGGTTCCGACGTTGGCGTGTTCATGTGTTCATGCCTCCGAACAGGAAACTTAACGGGAGAGGTCATTTGTTTTGTGAACCTGCCGCTTCCTTCGCAAACACGGGTGGGTGCAGACCCTTTTCCTGAGCCTGGGAGAACCATGGCCGCGAACCTCCTATTGCTCCGTTGACCCACTGCGGTCCCTTGTTGTGCCTCTTCGCGGTCGGTGGTTCCGCCGCATCGCAGGTACGACCCGGTGTCTAACACGGAGAAGTTCTTCATGGACATCCCCGACGAAATGCTCCGCTACGAACGAGACTCGAAGGTCCCGCTGGCGGTCCGAGATGCGGTGAGATTTGGTGTCACGAATTGGGCAACCACGCATCGTGCCGACAATTGATTACTCCTTTTTCGTGCTCTATTCATATCAAACGAGTGGACTCTCTTTGTTTTCGGCCCTTCGGTGAGGACAACCACGTATCTCGTCTAAATGACATTTTTTATGTTCATGTCCACCAAGAAAAGAGTGGAATCTCTTTTGTTTTTGGCAGGCCCGATTTCGCGGCCGATGCTATCAGAAGCCAACACGCCCGAATCGCGAAGTGTACAACAGTTGGTAGGGGGGGTCTCAATTCCTGGACGTGAGTAACATGTACAGCAGGGTCTTGCCGCGGAGGATAGATTCGGGGTGAAAATGTGACATCACTCTCTTCACGCAAGTGTTGTCTCTTTTATGGTGCAAGTCGTTACACTGCTGCGTGTAACGTGATGATTTCTTTTCGTCTTGACCTTGTGACCGGAAACAGGTACTTATCCTCAAGGGGCCGGATAAGGGGAGAACGGCGATAGTCGTTGGCATCATCAAGAGCCGGAACCAGGCGGTGGTGAGGACGGACGGGACTCTGACAAGAGAGATGCGGATCTTGGAGCTGTCGGATATCGCTCGACAGCTGCCTGACGACCCCAAGATGACGGCGGGAGGCTCGCCGCCCGCGAAGAAATAGGCGACCACGCCCACCCTTCACTTGCAACCACCGGGAGATTGGACCGCTTGTTTGATGGCGAGCGACGACCCAAGACTCACGCCAGCGAAGGAAAAGAGCAGCGAGGCAAGCGAGCTCGGGTGACCCGAGAAATTAAGGAGTCTAACCCCGAACTTGAAGGCTAATATCATTTTCGTGCTCAAGTACACACCGACACGTGAACGGGACCTAAGTAGCCATGGCTGCCTCCGCGCTGCCGCCGCGGGGTGTCATGTCGCCGTAGAGTTAGAACATCTGCTTCATGATACGTGACGGAAGAAGAGTGCGTCCTCCCCGAAGAAGGCAGCGAGCGCTGCAGCCACGGGGGTGCGCTAGAGGTGGACCACCGCGAACAAGCAGTCTCGTCGTTATGGATGAGGGGATGCGTTGGCCCACAGCATCTTAACACAAAGGCTCAAGGTTGATTGGTTGGTCCCACCCACCCGGGACTTGTCTCTCTCTCTCTCTCTCTCTCTCTCTCTCTCTCTCTCTCTCTCTCTCTCTCTCTCTCTCTCTCTCTCTCTCTCTCTCTCTCTCTCTCTCTCTCTCTCTCTCTCTCTCTCGTTGTTTGGTTTCGTTTGTTTCTCGCGCGTTCGTTTGTGGAATGCGCTGTCCGCGACGCACCCTAATTCAGTATTGTCGCTCGCTCGCGCTTGCGTGTCGCAATAGTGTTGGGTTGGAAACACGCGAGGACCCAGTTGCTTTTGTACGATCGCCCCACCCTAGGGGATACGTCGTTTTAGGCCCCCCGTAGCACCGCGACAAACTAAATAGCGATGGGGGGATAGACTATGTACCCCTCCGGTCAAGTTTGATGCTGATTGCCCACGGGGGGGGGGGGGGGGCAGGGAGCCGACTAATAAAAACGCGGGGAATGGATGGGGTGGGTTGTGTTGGGGGGTTGTATTTTTTGGACCGGGGTTGGAAGGGCCTTCCCTCTGGTCGAGTTGTATGTATTGGTTTTCAACCTGCTTGGGGAGAACGGTTGGGGGACTTTGTGTGCTTTGTTTGGGGGGCGCTAGAGCCAGCCCTTTACTCTGTTGGGGGGCTGATGTTGTGGCGGTTTCGAAACTTGCGGGGGGGGGGGGGGGGGGGGGGCAACAGTCCCCCAAAACTTTTCTTGGGAAAAAAAGAGGAAACCCCCCCCGTTTTGCCTTGGGGGCCGAAAAGACACCCCCACCGGCAAAGGGCAAAACCCAAACCCCCCCAAAAAAAAAAAACCCTTCCCCCAAAAAAGAGCCCCACCAACACCTATTTTTTCCTCTTACCCAAAAATACTTTTTCCCCTAAACGCCAAATAACCACCCGGCCCCCCCGTGCCCTCGGACAAAAACCCCCCACCAAAAATATTTTTTACAAAAATCAACACCCCCTGGTTGGGGCCCCACAATTCCCCCAAAAAAAACCACACGAGGCTCCAACGTCCCCCC
>FN649751.1:5342252-5387603 GCA_000310025.1 Ectocarpus siliculosus | reverse complement strand
TTTCCAAAAGTTGAGCCCCCAGAGGGATGCTTATCCCCCGGAAGGAAGAACCAGGGGGGGGGGGGGGGTAGGGGAGGCACACGACAATGGTGTGGCGGTAGTGAAGCGAAGGTTAGCGTAACTACTATAGAGCTTCAACAACAACAACAACAGCAGCAGAAACACCACCACCACCACCACCAACAACAACAACAACAACAACAACGCATGTTTCTCCCCCCTCGGCGGTGTCGTCACCTGAGATCGCTGACCACCGCCGTCGCGCCGAAATCCTGCAGCGAGAGGTACTGCTCGTAATCCGTCGCTCGCACGAAAATCGGCGTTCCGGGGAAGGCCTGGTGAAGCCTCTCCACGGCCTGGTTGCTGACCTCCTTGTTGCTGTATGTGACTACTATCGCCTGATGAGACATAGCAAAAGCAGAGAGCCACACCATCGTTAGTGGCGGAGGGGGAGGTGGCGTGAAAGTTTGCGAGCTACTATCGACAGCCAGTGAGGCAGCAGTAAGGCAGTTAGGCGGTGGATTGCGTTATGAGTCTACAAGGTGAGTGCCGCCGTTCGTTCGCCGTCACTGTGGTTCAAGGTCGCCGAACAACACGCGGAGGCTAGGCACAGCGCGATTGAGCGCCTACCACGCTGTGGTCTCAAAGCAGTCAAGCTAAACGAATTGTTTTTGTTTGTTTTTTTTCACGGGAACTACGCGCTAGGTACAGCCCAGCAGCAGCTTGATACATCGCACGCACATTCGACCAGCCTGACCCTCACCTCACCCAAGGCACCGTGCACTATCGCTACTGCTGTTGAGCGAACAGAAAACACACTTCTTACTACGGCTCGCGCCCCCCCCCCCCCCCCTTGCTCTTCATCTTATCTCGTCTCACCTTCGGGTTCCCCATTCCCGCCGTCTTGAGGACCTCAGGCTCGGTACCGTCCCCGTAGAATACCGGGAAGCCCTGCTCCATGCTCTGCCTTACCCGTATCGGGTTGAGGTCGAAGGCGACGTAGTCCGCTCCCAGCTTGTCTTTGATGACGGGCGTGCTCAGCAAGCTGCCAGAGCAGGGGAGAAACAAAACACGGCGCATCGTCCGTGGTACGAGGCTCTTTAATATCGTGGATCGGCTGGTGGTATCTCAGCTTGTCTGGATTCTAACGAGATAAATCCGCACGAGGTGAGAATAACTTACGATAGTATCGTTGTTTTCGCCCCCGCCCCTCCGCATATCTGGTGTGGCACAGCAACCGCAAAGATGATGGTCAACTTCCTGCCTTGTAAAACGAAGCCTGGGCCGGCGAAAACCCGGCATCTATCGCTCCGTCCCCGCATTGTAGGGATGCAAGGTCAACGGTCGATGGAGGCCGTCAGTGCTCTTCCTCCCGAGTCCCCATTGCTGAAGCGTCTGTGAGCGGGCCTTACATGAGTACACCCGCCCCATCCCCCAACGCCAATCAAGAGGGACAAGGAAACACACGCCGAGACACACACACGCACAGTTTTCTTCTGCTGCTACCGTTTCTGTCTTGAACCCGCACAAGTACTGTCCCGTCCCCCATGACTCCCCCTCACGGGGTCCCAGATCATGGCCTTGAGAAGCATATTGCGTTTTCAGCCGCACCGAGACTGACGTCCTTTTCATCGGTCAGTCGGTTACCTACGCAGCGCGGTCGATGCTGACTACAACACAACGCACACACACGCACTGTGGCCTTTAAAAGCATTTCGTGCTTTCAATCGCACCGAGACTGATGAGGCCCTTTTCATTGGTCAGCCGGTGACATAGCGCGGTCGATACTTAACAAGCAAGCACACACAAACACACACACGCACCTGCCGACGATCTGTCCAACGGGCCCGAAACCGCAGATAACCACCTTCTCCTGCCCGCCGAGCCCCTTCCCTTCCCCCTCCCCGGCCGGGCCCTTGAGCTCGAGGCCCGCCACCGCGCTCGCCATGCCGCTCTTGGTCGCGGCCTCTATCAGCTTCTCACTAGCCAGGTCTCCCAGCTCCGACAGGGCGGGGGTGAGCGCCATCGAGAGCACCACGACTCCGATGAGAAGCCTGTTGAGCTCGTCGGGCAAGACGCCGAGGCGCTGGGAGAGGGACAGGACCACGAACGCGAACTCTCCGCCTGAAGAGGGGGCGGGGGGGGGGGGGGGGGGGCAATGCTCCGCGAAACTTCACTGGTAGAAATGAAAGGGAATCGCGCTTGTTTTGCTTGTGGTGCTGGAGAGGCAGCGCAACGGGGTATGGGCGAAACCAACTATCGTGCAGAAAGATAAAGTCTTTCTCGCGGAGAGGTGGCGCAGCAGGACCTGTTGTTTGGTTGTGTGCTAGAGTTAGTTTTACCTTGAATGTCTTATTATCTATCTGGCTCGGCGTGTCGTTGGTCGAGATGCTGCCAGCAAAAAGTACTGCTACAACAAGTGATGTACCAGTGTTGTGGGCGCGAAATTGTCGCTAGAGATAGCATCTGGGGCTTCAAGGGTCACGCATTGAGAGCGGGCCCAGAGAGGCGCTTACTGCTGTTGCCTTTATTCTTCACAAAGCAGAGTATATATATATAGAGTACGAGGGCGATCGACGGCGACGATCGACGGAGAGACGGCGGCGCGATCGATGAAGGCGGCCCAAGGCCGCCCGATCGACTGACCGACCGACCGACCCAACCCTACCTTACCCAACCCTACCCTACCCAAAACCTAACCCAACCCAACCCAACCTATAGAGTATATAGAGAGTCTCATCGGGGGGCGAAGAGACAGATGAAACCAAATATACGTACATGTTTTTCGACCCTGAAGCCGCGTTGACGTGCCCAACAACGCTCGCGTACGCATGAGACCTTGGGTGATATTGCGTCCACGAACGAGCAGTAACGTGCCAAAATAAATCATAGGTGCGAAGAAGCACGAGCCACTTTGATCCAACTTTTTTCTTTGCTGGCACTATTCTGCTCACAAATTCATGTTTGCATTAATTGAAGGGCTGGTTGCGTCCAGGATACAAGTCTTGTTTTAATCTCAACAAATTCGCTCTTTGCCTGCAGGGAACAAGTAAGATTGGATGGGACCAAAACACACACACACGACTGAGGTTATATCTCGAACGGCTATACTCTTTCTGTGAGGTTATGTTTACTTTCTAAAAAAGAGTCTAAGATAGATTAGCCATGACTCCATAGAGTCAGCGAAAATTCTGTTTTTCCACGATTTCCCGAGCAGCACACGGTGATATCTCCCCCGTGGGTAACAAGGTCAACAAGACAGTTTGGTAACCGTCTTGCGTATCTATACTATATGGCTTTATACCCCGCCCGTCATCACTACACAATACTTGCTGTGTTCAGATACACATGCACATGACCCCCCCCATACCCCCACAATTCCATTCCAGAGGTCCCCCAATCCTCAGGTCAGGTCCGGCCGGACAGGTGCCAGCTGCCAGCTGCTGCTGCTGGGCAGAACGTTTTATTCTGTCGTCAGCCCTCTCCAGCAGAAGCATGGCCACAGCCCCAGCTTCTCCGAGAGTAGCGGCGGATGGTGAACAACGGGAACTCTCTCCGCGAGGCTCACCCGCAGGCTCCGACTGGTCCTCAGGCAGACTAACGCCGTCTATCATGGAGCGAGTGCAAGCGAAAGTGGTGCGGTCGGATTCGGCCACGGCGGACTACAGGGAGGACATCGTCAGGTCTATATTCGGAGAGGTCGGCAAGCCTGTGGAAGGTGGGCAGCTTCTGTGTGTACTACTCTGCATGATGCCGGAGATTGTAAGGGCAGGCTTGAAAACGCGCACGTCTTTTTTTTCCAGTTGATTTTCCCCGCAGCAGACTTTCCGTTGGCGCTCTGGTTGTTGCTTCTGCTTCTCCTTGTCTCATGCTCTCCCCGCTGCTATATGTACACGCCCCAATCACCCCAAAGCATAGCTACACCGCGTTCCACTTGGTACACAGGTGCCCCGGTCACCTTTTGCTAGACCGTGATGAAGTATCACAGAGCTGGTGCCGAGAGAGAGAGACAACCACCGTTTTGTTTTGCTTGGCACAGCAAGTGAGCATACAGCTCCCGTGGTGTCACGCTCTGATAATGTAGGCTGATATTTAGGCTGATACTGCTGTAGGAAGCGGCAGCATGAGTTACATTGATATAATACTGCTGTGGTTGTAAGGGGTGGCGGCAGCATCAGTTACTACTATTAATAGTGTGGTTGCATATGCCTCGAGAGAGAGGGAGGGGATGAGCGAGCTGCGCGGAAGCCACCTCTTGAAACATGTGCCGAGCGATATTTCTCGTGCACCGTGTAGGATGCGCCGCTGGTGGTGGAGAAGTCAAACCAAACGGCGTGCCCGCGTGTTCCATGACCGAAACAAGGGCGGACCGGCAGATTCGAGTGTCCTGATCGATCGATCGATCGACCCCCGGGTCTCCAGTCTGCAGACGACTTTTTAGCATAGTATGCGTAAGAGCTACTGCTGTGGAGAGGACGGAAGGAGGTAGAAGCAAACTTGGCGACTTGGGGACAAAAACGTCTCGCGTGTCTGTCTGTGGACTATATGTACGCTCCTGGCGCCAGAAATATCTCGTTGTTTGCGGCACCCGCCTGCTTTGTTGCTGCTGGCCCGCACTATCCTACCGCGCGGACGAGTGTTTCAGATGTTACGACGTGGTAACATACACAGGGTTACACGAATAGCAACCACCGCTGTGGCCCACGCAGCTTGGTTCAAGTTGCAGTGCTGAGCAACATGTCGCGGCTTGCCCGCCACAAGTATGATTTCCTTTTCGTGCGGTGATGCAGCGTGCGGTGATGCCCCTGCAGGCGGCGACCTTTTGGCGTGTTGCAGGCCTCCCTTGGCCCCGAGTACAGTAGTGGTGAGTACAATCGTTGCGTAAATCTGGACACTTGCCCCTTCTAAGGAACGGTTCTCGCGGTACTATTCCTTTTCGTTGCAGACTTCTCGTGCGCTGTGGAGAGCCGAATCCTGCTCCACGGACGCATGTACGTCACTAACACCTTCGTGTGCTTCTACAGCAACCTCTTCGGCTTCGAGAAGATCATCAAGATTCCATTCTGGTGAGAATTGAAACCTCGCGGAGAGGGGTTGCTGAACGGAGGCAAACTCGTGTTTTGCTGGCTTGGTTGGCAGAGTTGGGGCGAACCTTCATATCTTGAATTTTCAGCCAACTCCAATAAACACCAATTTCCGGCTCTTCCCCCCTTTGGTATATAGTATGTGTCCGTCTGCAATACTCGTTTTTTTATAACTTTTTTGTGAATTTTTTTTTGGGAGGTACAAGTAAGGTGGTGATGGGAGTGTGTTGATCATATCGAGAGATCGGTGACGTGAGCAACTGATCCTGACCAACGCACGCACGCAAAATCAGGTCTCGATCTTTCGGCGTTCAGTCGGGTACACAGCAGTATTGGCGGCAGGAAGGCGTGCCGATTGAAGCGGACCAACACACGAACCTGCTAATTATTGAAACACGCACATGCAATGTGTATTGCGCCACCCCTGTCGGTAGAAGAACCCTTTCACTGGAATTCCAGCGTGTTCGCGCGCGTTGTCTTGTCTCGCAGTACCAAGACTGATGGCGTACTTTCGTAGGTCAGCCGGTCAGCATGGTCGACTCAAAAATAGAGGAACACACATAATAGAGTTGTGTGTGCAACGGCGGTGTTCGCGCAAGTCTCTCGATGGCAGGCGCGCGCCAATGATGCAGTGTCCACCCGACGACAACGACGACTGCAAGAGGCCAACCGCATCTCTCTGTAGCATTTCATACAACAGTGTTTTTCCTTTAAGACCAAGCCGGAGACAGCATGACGAAGAGGATAAGCTCTGACCGACAGCGAAAAGGAATACCAAAAGGACATGTTGTCTGTTTGGCGACTCCGCCGATGGGCTTGTCCCTCGATATCTGGCGTTTTCCTGGCGACGCACGTGTTTTGCGTGATCATTTCCACTGACAAGACAGTTCGAGACTCCCGCCCCGCCCTGCCCCTGTGGCACTTTCAGGAAATCTGCGGGGCTTCCCCTCAGACATAGGATACGCTGTCAATGTGTCTTCAGACCCAAGAGCACAAGAATAGAACGAGTTCCCCCCCACCCACCCAAGCTTAACAGCGCCAGTACCCCTACCCCCGTACACACTAATATACTGCTGTTCAGCCACATGAGGTGCATCACCAAGGAGAAGACGGCGCTCTTCATTCCCAACGCCATCGCCATCATCACCTCCAAGAAGGAGTACATCTTCCGCTCCTTCTGGGACAGGGAGGACGCCTTCAAGACGCTCAAGCAGTGCCAGCAGGACGCCTCGAGTACCCTGACGCAGCAGCAGCATCAGCAGCACGCCGCCGCCGCCGAGAGCTCGCTGATGCTGGAGAGAGAGCTGGACTTGAGCAGCAGCAGGTGTTTCTGTAGTGGCAGTCGCAGCAGTAGGGAGAGGCGGCAGTAGCGGTGATGGCGGTTGTGAGCACTTATTTTTTCGGAGGTCTAGTGTAGGTGTTCTTGTTGCCGAGACGAAGCTCCGAAGGTGAACTCGACATCGCCACCAACAATCTTGCCGCCCGCGATGGTGTCTACCCCCTTCCGTTCCATCCGCCGACCCCCCCTTGCAGGGAGAACGAGGACCCGGAACAGAGCCAGAACCAGAACCAGCGGCACCACGGGCGACGCACGAGCAGCAGCAGTCGCGTCGGAGACGAAGATGACGACCAAGGCAAAGGTGTCTTTCGCGTACAATCTCATGACAGCAGTTGACATTTCCTTCCGAAAGTGTGCAACACTATTAGTTACGGCGTCTCTTCATGTGTTCGCATACGAGAGAAGGCAAGGGAGAAGCTGCTGTGGCCCCGAGCATTTGTGTGTGTGTGTGTGTGTGTGTCACGTACATCTTGTGTCGTGTTGTTACTCTTGTGCAGACACCCTTTCTCTTTCTCTCTCTCTCTCTCTTGATGCCGATAGATTTTCTTAGAATTTTCTCAGCAGTGCCGTAGCGCGGTCGTCTTTTGGTTGGCGTTTCGATGTCCCAACGTCCACGCCGAGAATTTTCCGATTTTCGGCTGCCGAGGTTTGCCCCCGCCAACTCTCTGTGTGGTGCGAATGATGCTGCGTGGCAACACGGCAGATCTTGAACCTGGGCAGGGCGCACGGAGGAAGTTGACGTGGTCAGAGAATGGCGAACGAGGCAGATCGTCGTCCAGCCTAACAGGTGACGTGACCAATCATCACGAGCAGTTTTGATGATCCAACCCCTGAACACGTGCCTTCGGTTTTCGGTTGTGTGTCGTGATGTGGTCGTGTGTTGTACTAGATGTCTTGTTGCGATACTAGATGTCTTGTTGCGATGTCGTGTTGTGTCGTGATGTGATGTGATGTGGTGTCGTGTGGCGTGGTGTGGTAGACGGGTTTGCTATAAGTTGTTGCTGTCGCGCTGCTATTGTGTATCCGACAAAGTGGGGTCTTCCCACCCAGTAGCGTCGATTGGTGTGACGTTGCGAAGGACAACCTCTTGGCGTCGTCTACACAGCACTGGTACAGCAGTCCAGGGACTAAGTTGCGCGTGCAGCGCACTGCGAACTGCTGCCGTTGCAGCCGACTAGCGCCTCCGTTGGTGTGGCATGGCTTCGGAGTTCGTTGTCGGTCTGTCCTCGGCTAGAGTCGAAGCGCGTGCCTTCCGTGAAATGACAAGCTGAACGTTTCCTTTCCCGAGGCACGGGAACTCCACCCACAACACACACCCCCATCCGCCATGCGTGTATTGAAGTATTTGTTATCCCACGATGATGAACGGTATGGTTTATGAAAATCGCCGCTCCCACCAATCTTGACACTTGCTGCAATTGTTGGCATCGGTGATGACATCGGTGATGACATCGGTGACTGCTGGCTGGCTGGCCGGCCTAACACGATATCCTTTCCTCCCTCTCTCCCTTCTTCGTCACGACCAACTCACGCCACACTCTTCCTAGTTGAGGGCGGGGGGCCGCAGCAGCAGCAGCAGCAGCAGCAGCAGCAGCAGCAGGGAGAAGACCACTGCCTCAGCGTTTCGGGCCCGAGCTCGAACGACGCGAGCAACAGCAGCTTTAGCCTTCCCGCTGCCGCCGCCGTCGACACACCGCACGCGGTGGCGGTGGCCTTGGAGCCACTGGAGGCCTCGCCAAACGGCGGAGTCGGGGAGCAACAGCAGAGCGCCGCGGAGGGGGTGGGTGGGAAGGAGGAGGCAGACGGAGGAGCCTTCGCTGTGGAGGGGAACGGCCGGGGCGGGAAGGGGGAGGGCGAGGACGAAGGCGACGCGGGGTTAACCGTATCGGACGAGTACGAGTCGGAGGTGGACGTTCTCGGGGTGAGGGAAAACAGACCAAGACTGCTGTGGATTGGAGATCAGACTAGATATTTACAACGAATAAACATGTTTTAGTCGAAGTGTTTCGCACGGATCGACAGGGAGCCGTGCGTGTACTCGGGGCGAGGGAAAACAGCGAAGACTAGCGTCGATTGGTGATGAATGATTAATAGGAGCCATCAACTTTTCAACCAACGAACCCATGTTTTGAGTTGCAGTGCATCAAACGACGCCCAATCTGAAACGAAAGCGTTTGTCTTTTCTGGCGATGAGACGGTGTGTGTACGTCCAAACTGAGAGAAAAAGGACGAAAAATTGTACCGCAGGGGACTGACCATTCTGTTGTTGTCGCGTTGAGTTGGGTGCTGGTATTGTTCTTCTTGCTGGAAAATGTGCCACACGAATCAAACCGACTTCCAACCTGGGAATGCGGACGCCTTGATGGTGGTACAATGTATGCATTTCTATGTTCTTGGGTTAGCATCGACCGCGGCTTGTCGGCTGACCAATGAATGCGTTTCTTGCGTGCGAGTCGGACACGTTGGGTAGCGAGGGAGCTTGCCCGGCCAGCCGTCCACGCACGGATTTTAGGACGGAGTTGCGATGCACTCAAGACATGTTTTTGTGTGCGCCAAGTCTCGCCATCTAGAATGGTGTATGCAGGTTTGACCGGTACTTCTTCTCTAACAGAGAGCAAGACAAGATCCCACTACGGACGACAACACTAGCAGTGCTACCTGAAAGATATTTTCTCCCCCGGAATGTCTTGTTGTCGAAACGGTTATTTCACAACCACCGCGGCAGTAGCTCACCACGCATGCTGTAGCAGTAAACGCTCCAACGTGTCCAGTCGTACGTACATGGCGTCACACGGGGGTCGTCGTCAACAGATGCAACGACTGCTGTTCGTTGTCCGACACCAAAACCGACCCTTCGCATCTGTCCCTCCCTCTCGCTCGCTCGCTCGCTCGCTTCCCCTTAAGGTGGAGGGCAGTCCCGTGACTGCTGTGTCCCTAGGCGCAACCACGGGGGGCGGGAAGATGCCCTCCAAGGGAGAAGATTTCAAGGTAGCTCTAACTGCGCTCGGGGAAGGGTGGCTTCTTGGCGACAGCGGCAACGCGGCGGGGGAGGGGAATCAGGCCGAGCGACCAAAGGGCAAGGGTGCCGCCGTGAGGGTATCTACGGAGATCCCGTGCCAGTTGCAGGTGGGTTTTTGGGTGATCACCACGCCGCTGTCCGCGCGGGGATTGCTGCTGCTGCTGCTGTGCTATACACATGCCCGGGGTCTTGTGGTTGTGGTGGGTTGCTTGGGTTTTGCCCGCTAGAGTGAACGGGGTTGTAATGCGAAGGCGTACGGCGTTGAAGCGTAAGTAAGAATGTGCGCGCGGTTCAACGACAGCACACAGGGAAGCGAGATGTGTCCGTGTGCCGCTGCTGTTTGTTAGTTTGGTCTCTCGGTACGGAGGTAAAGGAAGTGGGACTCAGACACGTTTCATGCTTAGGTGTTCGAGCTGTTTTGGTTTTTTGGGGTACTGCTGCAGGCTGGTACCGCGCGTCGGGTTGGTCGAGACATTTTCTGGTCCCAGGATTCCTTGCCGTCTCCGTTTCTTCCGGCTAACCAGCAACTCACCAGCCATCAGTCCATACAAACAGCTCGATCGCGCTTACTCAACCAAGCGCATGCATGACCTTGTTTGCGTATTTGTCTCTCTCTTTCTGTCTTGTCTCTCTCCTGAGCCAGTCTTTCATGTGTCGGATGTGTAGTCGAGCCCGAGGCAGGGAGGCAGGACAGACACACTTGGCACACACCGTCTTTTAAAAACACCATTTGTTCCCTGCCACACTGCCTTACACTGAACTGCATCCCTTCTCTCCCGCCCAATCGCGGCCGAAATTCCTGCCTTCACTACGGTTAAATTAGGATTTCTTCCAGCTGTTCATCTCCAACGATGCCGAGAAAGGGATACCGGCTTTCCACCAGTCTATGGGAGACTCGGACGTGAAAGCTACCCCGTGGAAGGTGGCCGGCGGGGCGCTGGGCATGACGCGGGAGATCCGCTTCGTGCACCCGATCTCCGCTCCGATCGGACCCAACAGCACAAGGGCGGTCAAGCTGCAGCGGTGAGATAGGAGTGGGGGGGCTTTGGTGTAGTTGCACGGAAGGTTGTGGAGGATACCGCACACCCCCTTGAACCGGTGGTCCAAGCGCGATTAGTTCTGTAAACAAAAACAACAGCGGTGCCGACCATGGCGGCTCTGGAGCCGTCTAGCGGAGAGCTTTGTGCTTTGCATCGTTTGGATTGCGGCGTCCTCTTCGTCGTGGAGTAGTCGAGCTCTGCAAATGGGTCCCAAGGGGGTTTGTTATCTTACGAATGCAACCTACAACGGTATTCGCGCGGGGGGGTAGCCAACCCTTTGGCCTAATGTTTTCCTACTCAAGCTCACGTACCTCTGCTTTTCGCATGAGGTTGAACGTAGTAGGTATGTGTTCGGAGCCTATTTGGTGAGTGTCGTGAGTACCACGTGCTCATGGAATTCTGTGGAGTTTTCCCCGCGAGTGCTGGAGAGAGTATTTCGAGTTGCTATGTGATGCTACACTTGTTTGTTTTCATCGTTTCCAGTTTGAGAGAGAGGGGGGCGGAGAGGTAGAGAGGAGAAATAACGACAGGCACTCTTTGCCGCGCTGAGACCATAGGCCGTGCCAAGGCGGTGACGTTTTTGCGCTCACTACATGCTCTTCGTTGTTACACCTAGCCACAGTTGGCATGACGCCGCAGTCTAATCTCTCTCTCCCTCTCTCTCTCTCGCCCCCCCGGCTTACCGCCGTCTCAGCTGTCGGCTGTACGATGAGCACGGTCTTATCCTAGAAACGTCGACGCACCTGGAAGACATCGTGATGAGCGACTACTTCCAGATCGATGACCGTTGCGTGGTGCAGCCCGGTCAAGACGGGGCAGTTCGTGTGGATGTGGAAATCGAGGTGACCACCTACGTCGCCATACTCTCATAGTCTTTTGTGATGAGTTGTGTCTTGTGGTGTGGTGGCGACGACGTCACGGCAGGGAGGGGGGGCAATAGGGGCGTAGCTTCGATGGGATGGAGGGGGGACAGGAGGCAAGTGAGGCGGTGCCGATTGTGGGTTTTTACGGCGTGTGAGAGAACAGCCTCGGGTGCCGGGGGCATGGCAGTCGTTGCATGGCAAGGCTGCGCAGCCAAGCGTACGAGATCGCCGACCACCGAAGAAGAGAAAAGCAGCAACTCGTGTTCATGCCAAACCACGGCTAGAGCAAGATTCTCCTAGACCCTCCTACTCAACTCGAGAAAATGGTGTGCTGTGGTTTTTTGTTAGCTTGGCCACATGGACTGCGCGAGGGCCCACCTAGGTTTCGTCCCGACTGAACCAAGCAAGAACGGCCAGCCCCGGGCGCAAGCCTATGTTCGCGTACATGGAATACGCACTCTGTGGTTGCCCTTCTTTTTTTTTCTTGTGGCACCCCAGCCCCCTGATGATGCGTCTCCCCTCCCCGATTTCTTCTGACTCACACCCCGGTGCTGCAGATCAAGTTCTTCAAGAGCACCATGTTTCGAAAGACGATCGAGACGAAAAGCCTCAGCGAGACGCGGCAGGTGTGGGAGTCGTTCATCGGCATGACGAAGGATGCCATCCGAAAAAGAAAACCAGGTGTGTTGACGACAACGGCGCGAAGAAATGGCAACGCCTTTCCTCACCTCAGACTAGCTCCAACGCTCGCAGCTTTGCTCAAGCTGGGTTTAAACATGGTGGGCAAACAATCACTTTCGCACTCATGCTCCGACTTCGCCATGTATCCCGGGCATCGTCATCCACCTAACACGTGGCGCAACCCCCTCGCCCGCGTCTCCCCTTGTCCCAGCGATGCCTGTGCGCACCGTTACCAGCGGCGGCGACGAGTCCGATGACGAGGACCGGATCCGGGCCACCCGCGAGCGCCTTCGCGAGCGCCGGAAACACCGCCACCACCGCACCCGCCACCACCACCACCCGCCGCCCCACGCGCCGCACCCGCCGCCGCCCCCCGCCCATCCGCACGACAAGCCTCCGGACGGAGTGGAATCCCGACCCCGCGCGAAATCTGCCACCGCCGCCGCGCCGACAATGGCGGCGGTGCCGCCTCGGGCCCCGGCTCAGGACGCGGCCCCGCTGAGGAAACGAGGCTACAGCGGGGTAGGGTTCGACCGAAAGCGAGGTAGCAGCGGCGGTGCCCCCCCCGAGCGGAAGCGGGGGGACAGCGGTGCCGGAGGAGGAGGAGGAGGAGGAGGAGGAGGAGAAGGAGGAGGAGGAAGGAAGTTGGTCGCGGCTATGGACACCGCTGAGTATGTGGTCGTGCCCCCCGTCGAGTCCCTGAGTAACTGGCTCTTTTCGTTCGCGGCGGTGCCGTGGCTTTTGCTGGCCCTGGTGTTGGTGGCGGAGGTTATCGCGTACTCGAGGTTTTCCAGCGAAACCGCGGGGTTCTTGGAGGCCGCGGAGGCGGCGTTGGTGGTGTTGGGGGGCTCGCGCGCGGAAGATGGAGACGGGGGGGGGGGTGTCGTGGGGAACCGCACCGCGGCGTCGCGAACGGCATTGACGGCAGAGCTGGCGCGCGGCTTGATGCGCATCTATTGTCGGCATCGTTTCTTGTGGCCCTTCAGCAGGTTCTGTTGAACGAGAAGCAGAGTGGGGCGGGGCAGTTGCAACGTGTCTTTTTGGGTTCTTTCTCTTCGTGCGGGTAGTGTTTGCCCCTGTGATTTCGGTGGTAGCCCCCGTGATTTGCGTGCAGGGGCGTTGGTGCCACCAGCCAAGGCTGCGTGCACCTCGCGACCCTTTGCTTTTGGGTTTCGGTGGGGTGAGGAGGCATTGGTAGACACAGGGTGGGGGCGAGGCGAGGCGGCCATATGGGCTGTGTTCTTTCGGTTGTTCCCGCAGGGCGTTGCTGTGGAGCAGCGCGAACAAGACAATCCCCTCGAATTCCCTGTTTTTGCGCAAGCGTGCCTTTCCCGCCCATCCATGGGTTTGTGCGATGTGCGAGGTGGATGGGTGGAGACTGTCTTGCCTCTAAAATTGTGTTTGCTGCTAGGTTTGGTTGATAACTCTTGAAAACCTCGGTCTGTATTGTCGACGACAACTGATGATGCTACTTGTGTTTCGCCGCTTCTGTTTTTTTCCGTTTTGCGTTTCGGCGTCTGAGATGCGGTCGAGAGCACTGGGCACGGGCAATGAACTTGATTTTTGTATAAATATGCGGAGCTTTGTTCGGCTCTCTTTTCAATGCCTGTTATCGATTTTCTGTTGCCTCCCGCAAGTGTTTTGTCGATTCTATCGTGACAAGAAGGATTGAAGAGGGGCATGCACCCTTTGCGCGTTCCCACGTGCGTGGTACCGTGTGACTCGTACCTGTAGCGTGTGTAAGCTAGAGTGCGAAGCTCGGCGGTACGCCAGCATCCAATACAGGGGGGTTAATTTGTATGCTAGAGTCTATTTGTGATGCTTCCGGCAAGAATTGCACCGGCGCAACACCGTGAAGTGTGGGGAAGTCAACTCCCCGCCTGTGTGTACCCGGCGAAGTTGCGCTGGAATTCGACTTCTTCACTTGACTGGATTGAAACTCCGAAAGATTTTCACCGATTGGGACTTGAGAGCTCAAACGCCATGAGCCTAACTTGAAATGGGGAATACTACAGAATTCATCATCTTGTTGGAATCTCGACTCGCGTTTCGAGACAAGGCGCATTGTTTTGTTCACGACGTTCGCTTCAATACCGCAGTACTGAGGTTCGCCTGCAGAATGACGTCATCATCACCTAAAGACACGTGGGGGGGCGGGCGTGTCCCTTTTTGTTGCCCGAACTCTTCCTGGTTGCACAGGTTGGGCTGCATAGAGCAAGGTCTTGCTCTACGACTTCGACCAGTACGCCAATCTTACTGCTTCCCCCCCGAGGACAGTCAGTCCTTGCTTAACTAATAATACATTCTGGTCTCGTTCTATTAAATGTTAAAACCCTTGCTCACGGATCCGCTGCTGTGGTCAGCCCTTGGTTCGTTTTCTTGCCAAGAATCGGGCGCGCGCTGCCTCTATCGCGTCGTTCTTCTTTGCTAGGCTAGAAGCCTCCGCGGTTCGTCCTGCAGCGCCAGCAGCAGCCGCCGCCGCAGCCGCCGCCTCCTCCTCCTCTTTGCCTCCCCCCGCCCCCGGCGCTGCCGCCAGCGCTCGGCCACAGAGCCGGTCCGAGGAGCACGGCCGCACGGCCTCCAGCCGCGACCGGAGCCAGCGGCCCTTCACCGCCATCGCGTGGCGCATGAACGGCCTCGCGGTGAAGACGAGCTCCGTGTACACCACGTGCTCCGGCGGCTCCTGGGCGTGCACGAGCGAGGAGGTAGGGTGCAGGTACATGAGCGTCAAGCCCGACCGCCCGGCGCCGTCATCGCCTTCCTGCTGCAGGGCGCCCACGGCCAGGGATCGGTACACCCACTCCTTGGAGCACCGCTGCCCCGCCTTCGTGAAGTACCCCGCGCAGACGGCCTTGCGGACTTTGTCCAGGTCGCGGCCGCAGCTGGTCACCTCCAAGCCCCCCTCTTGCCTTCCTCGCCTGCGTCCCCCCCCGCTAGCTTTCCGGACCTCCCCGAGAAGCTGCGAGCGCACGCTTCGCGCGGTCCGGAGCGCGCGAACGCGCAGGAACTCCTCCTTCGCCCAAGCGTCGCTGAAGCCGCTCGCTTCCCAGGCGCGGTACACTGCCAGGTACGTGAAGTGGTCCCCGAGCGGGTGCCGGAAGAGGGCGTGGCTGGCCTCCGCCTCTTCGTCCCGCTCGCCGCGCTTCCCGCGAGCTCCGCTCCCGGCACCACCACCGCCACCACCTCCCCCCTTGCTCCTGGTAAACCAGATGCTCTCTACGCTTAGCAGCGCGACGATGGTCAGGACCTCTTCGAGGCAGCCCAGCTCGCCGGCTTCGAGCAGGGTGCGGCTGAGGCTGGGTTCCAACGGGAAGCGGCTCATGCGGCGGCCGGTGTCGGTGGCGCGGCCGTCTTGATCGAGGGCCCCGAGGCAGTAGAGGTGCTGCAAGGCCTCCAGGGATTGGTCTTCGGCAGGCGGGTCCAGGAAGTCGAACGCCAGGATGTCGTCCACGCCGAGAACCTGACGCGGGTATGTATGCCAGTCGAGAAAGTAAACACGCGCACGAGGAAAGAATAGTTGCTCACGCACCGGCAAGCCACACGAGTGCCTGGCTTGGTACAGGCAGGCGTGGTGTGTATTCAGGTATCAAAGATTGCACCGATCGGAGACATGCGAGCAACTGCTGATGCAGAGCACCCGTCCAGACACATCCAACACCAACCTGCACACAAAACGAGAGAGTTGACGGCACTGCCTCACGTAGAAGAAGGCCACGCAAACCGCACTCTTTTCGAGCTTGTGAAGCAAAGCCTCGTGAGCTTCCCCCGCACCCGAAAACCTCTCTTCGAAGGCAGCCCACCTTCAGATAAAGAACGGTGTTCGCAAGATTCGTGCGGAGAATTTCCGGCACAGTCTCGCCCAGCATCCCCCCGTAGCAGTTGCGCGTGTACAGCCTGTAGCACTGGCCGGGCGCAGTTCTCCCCGCCCGACCCGCCCGCTGCTGCGCCGCCACTTGGCTGATCGGCACCACCACGAGCGATTCCATCCGCCGCGCGGGGTCGTACGTCTTCTGCTTCACGTACCCGGGGTCGACGACGAAGCGGACGCCGGGTACGGTGACGCTAGTCTCCGCGATGTTGGTTGCCATGACCACCTTGCGACAACGCGAACGGCATGGTAATTGGATTTGTTTTTTTGTGTACTTTTCTTTTCAAATAGCTCTCTGTACTGCGCGGAGTTCTACGCTTCCACTTTTGAATGTTTGCGTGATATATGCGGGCACGGTGACGCCCGTCTTCGCGATGTTGGTTGCCATGACCACCTTGCGACAACGCCAACGGCACGGTAACTGGATTTGGCTTTTGGTGAAAAGCCAAGCGAGTGAGTGGACTTTCCGCATCGTGCTCTGTGTACTGCGGAGTTCTACGCTGCCACTGTTGGGCTCGTCCGTGATTTACGCGAAACTGCAGTGTGTCCGTAGGTGTGTCCGACACTTCTGCCGCGGGGAGTCTACCTCTCTGCAGGTTCAGCTTCCGGTTCACATAATCCATCTACACGACCCGATTGTCTGTCGAAATATATATCACAACCCAAACAAGCCGTAAAACCAACGACCAAAACAAGTCGACATTCACCAAAGTCGCCAAGAACCAAACAAAAGCGACCACATTGCCCTTGTCGCGCCCTGCGATCGAAAAGAAACAAACGGCCAATGTCCTCACCTTGCGCACCCCGGCCCTCGCCGATTTGAACGCGTCCGCCTGGGCTTCCGCCGACAACGCTCCGAACAGCGGCACTACTATCATCTCGCTCACGCCGTTGTCGGCCTCCTCTTCGATGCCCATGGCGCGTCGGTCTATCTTCTCCTGTGCCACGGCCTCCGAAAGCAGGCGACTCGCCCGCTCGATTTCGTCCTGCCCCGTGAAAAACGCCAGGACATGCCCAGGGCCCTGGGTCCGGTGCACCTTGCGGATGATGTCAACCGCGTCCTCGACGTAACGGGGGGAGGCAGGGCCAGTGGCCGTCATCACCTGTTGCGTTGGTTCGAGACCAGGCGGGCAGCATTTGTCAAGCTCTTGCAGACTCAGACTGTGTGAGAGGGTACTACGTTTAAGGAGGAGGCAACGCGTGGCGGCTCGCACAACAGGATGTTGCTGCTCGTGCCTCGAAAACTATTTATTAACGTGAAAAACATATGTGGTGGAGGGAGGGTGATGCGTTCCCCGCCATGCCCGACAAAGGTTGATGGTCGCATCACCTGAGTAGAGAAGCAGCCTGCATCGATACGCCGGTCCACGTACGGTAGCGCACAACGATGAAGTCGAAACAATAAACCAGGCAACAAGAACGAAGGCTTGTTGGCAGGAAGCCGGCGCCCTTTCTCTTACCTGGCGAGTCTTGCTGTGGTAAACGTCCACCGCATGCGTGCGGCCCGGGACGTTGATGAACGGACACCCATCGAAGAACGCCGCGAACCGCTCGACGTCTAGGGTGGCGGACGTGATCACCGCGCGCAAGTCGGGCCTGCGCGCCAGGGCCCTCTTCAGCAAGCCAAACAAGATATCCGTGTCGATGCTGCGCTCGTGTGCCTCGTCCAGCATCACCACGCCGTAGCGGCTCAAGTAAGGGTCCTCCAGGCATTCCCTCACCAACACCCCGTCCGTCATGTACTTGATGCGCGTGCGAGGCCCCGTGCGATCCTCAAACCTGATCGAGTACCCGACCTCCTCGCCCAGCCGGCACCCCCGCTCGTCGGCCACGCGCTTCGCCACGCTCGTCGCCGCCACCCGCCGCGGCTGCGTGACGGCAACCAGAAGCTTCTTGTTGTTGTGGGAGGGCCTCTTGCCGTCTCCAGGCGCTGGCGTGTCAAGCGCAACTCCCTCGTCTTTATCCTTATCCTTACCCCCTGAGGCGGTTGTGTCAGCGTCCCTTTCGCGCACGAGCTCGAGGAGATACTGCGGGATCTGGGTTGTCTTTCCCGAACCGGTCTCGCCCGTACACACCAACACCTGGCTCCCCCGCACCGCTTTCATGAGCTCGTCCTTGAAGAGGGTGACGGGCAGGGGTTCGGCCGCATCTTCTTCTTCTTCGGCAATTTTGTCTCCCTTGTCCTCTGATTCCGGTGCGTCTTGCTGCCGCCGTTCGTGATTGCCCCACCTGCTCTTCCGGCGCGAGCGCTCGTGGCTACGCTCGCGGGATCGGCTACGGCTGTGCCCCCGCTCTCGCCGTCGCCGTTGGTGATCCGAGCTACTGCTGCGGCTGCGGCTGCGGCTTCGTTTTGACGCCTTTCTGCCGCTGCGTCTGTCACTGGCACCCCTGCGGTCATCGCGGTCGCCGTGTCGGGAGCTTCCTGAAGGATGTCCGCTGCGCGAATCAACATGTTCACCACGTGCTCGCTCCCGGTCGGAGCTTCGACGATGTCGGTCGTCGTTGCCCATCGGACCGCCGTTGGCTGATTTTCCGCTTGCCTGTTCAACCGATTCTTCGCCGACCTGCTGCCCAGGGGGGCTGAAGAGGTCCAGCGCAAGCACACGATGAAATAAACTCGCGATCAACGCAACACACCGTACCAGCCGCAGGACACTACACACTCCACTCCGACAGCACCCAAGGACAGCAGCTTGTGCGGCGGAACTAGGGGGAGTCGTGATTCGTCATAGTATACAATCATTAAGAGATAATCTCTGTGTGTCCCCTCTCCCTTGTCATCTCGGTGGCACATGTCAGATGTGCCTTAGCTTCTTGCTCGTCACTCAATTTCTCTGGAGTGTCAGTGACCATGGGCGATGGCTACTCGGGGCCGTGCTCTTGTTTACTAAACTGTGTGAGATCCTGGAGAGAAAGAGATCGCCTGCGTCGACACACAGAGCTCCTACGACAAGGTAAGCAGTTGTTCCGCTGTCCCTTGTAGACTGACTGCCAGGGGAAATCAGCACCGAGGCTATCGACACGACCACAGCAGTACGCGTCTGCGATGTCAGGTTCTCACGCCAGGTTTTCGTGGAGGTTCCGATGGCTGCTATGGATGCCCCATCGTCAAGGCATGCGTCCAATAATGTAACTCGCTTCTAGTGCTCTTTCCAAACCGCCTTCGAGGTCCCCCGAAAAAGTCACAACAATCACAGATGTCGTTCGTACTCGAGACTCGAGACTCGAAGAAAAGAACGCAGCGTGCAGCACAGCAGTGCCTCGGTGCAGATGCGATGATGTAAACAAGGCTAAACAACAGGGTAGCCCTTCAGTGATTGCATCTAAAAAAGCAAACTAGAGGGGTGCATGTGATACGGCGTTTCATTTCCCGAAAACAACTTGATTTATCTGCGCGTTCGTCCAACCAAAATCGGTTAAAATTTATGTGTATAGGTATCACATCGACAACACATGTGTCGGTGGGCGCCAGTGCTTGTGCTGGTACAGCAGTACATGCGAGTATTTCAGATGGATCCAACCTATGGGGGGAGGAGTCTGAAATTGGTGTTTATTGGAGTTGATGAGAAGTGAGCATTTATTATTATGTGCCAAAGAGGATGTCTGCGTGCGTATAGAAGAGGAGGCATGCGCGCCGAGAGAAGGCAGCTGCTCGCAGGACATTCCGTTTGCGCCCGATCACGTTGAAGCATCATCAGTGCTGGAGCATAGGGACTGCTAAACGTACGAGTGGACAACACTGCCAGCTACTACTGTTCTGTTCCGGGGAGCTAGTGTTGTACATGCTGGGATACACAACTGCCTGTTGTATTTTGTGTACGGGTAACCTTTCCTAGGCACTAAACTCCCGCTGTTGTCCCATCTTTTTCAGACGAAGGTGTTCATTATTTCCGTTCGCTTTCTCTCGCCGTGAGTGTGTCACGTGTTTTCGTCACTGGCCCCGCCACCTGCCGTGCATGGCATATTCCACCGCTCGTTCTGTGGCGTGATGATCCGCTGTGTCAATATACCGCATGAATGATCCATCCACACCACAGGGGATCTGTTCAAGCGAAGAACATTCACCTTTGGGTTCGGCACCGGGCATGAATCCACCGATGTGCGGCTGAAGCCAGATTTCGACACGGTGCTGGCGTGGAGAAAGAAGAGCGAGGGGGACAAGGACAAGGACTGGCACGAGATCGATCTCAACGACATCAAGACTGTAGAACCAAAAGGTTGGCGTTGCTGGTCCTATTGCTTTGCTATCTGGTGCAATTATCTTGCGATGTCCGACTGAGGTTGTCTGTACTCGAGACGTCTGACTACTGCCTGCTGTCTGCCTACTGCGTGCGAGGGTGCCAGCTGGGTTATACTTGTAGGCATGTAGTTTCCCACGGCATACCCCGCAAACCGCTGGGACGCGCACCATGTAGAGACTACCGTATATGACACAAGATAACACACCCCCTGGACCGATTTTCAAAGCTCGATTACTCCACGACGAAGAGGATGCATAAATGAAACCATACGTTTTCGAACAGCTCTCGACGAGACGGTTCCAACGCCGCCGTTTTCGGCGCTGTGACTCTTCCTGCTGTTGAGAAATCGAGCTTTGAAAATCGGCCAAGGGGGTGTGTTATCTTGTGTCATATACGGTATTCCTCTATTTCTCTGCATGCAGAGCTAGCCTGAATGAACGTCGCGATGGTTTGGCAGCTCGCCGTTAACGCCTGGGGCCCCGACAGATGACTTCGCCCACGCCAGTGCTGCTTTGCCACAATTGGTCGTGGGTGAAACGAAGTAAGTGTGGGCTCTTGAAAGACTTGAAACGTCAATGCTTTTGTCTTTTGCGTGTGCCCATTGCCTCTTCTCCTTCTATACATGACGTTCTCGGAACAGGTTCAGCAAGTCTCGTCATGTCTTCCAAAACAGGGGATCTTTTATTGGAGTTGGAAGCTGAGAACGGGAGCGTTCGAGACAGTTGGGTGAGTGCGGCCGTGCTGTGTATGTGCGTATTTTTGAGATTGAGCCTGCATCGTGCAGTTACACCTATTAGGGAGGAGCAGACACTGCGTTGTAGAATCGTGGCACGAGCCTATCAACGCCTGGCTCGATGTATGGGGGTTCGACTAGGCCACACTTTTTGTTCTCCCGGGCACAGGCACAGCATTCGAAATTGAAAACGACCAGTGGTTTCCCAGAAATGGTTTTTGGCGACACAGAGAGCGAGCCACACAGAGATGAGGAACAAAGGATACCAAGCCTCGTACACCTTGAAGGCGAGGCAGAGGTTGTTATCAATGGGCGAAATGAAAGAGGGGTCCCCATCGTGCGGGACCAGGAACTCGTTCTACCGATATACCAGGTCCCCAAAAGTTCCCGACTGAAAACGAAGTAAAAATATTCTCTCTGAATGGGAGAATGCGAAAGTGAGAGAACGAGAACACACCCGTCATGGGGGGCTCCCAGATCGAAACCTCTTAGAAAGGACACACAGCAGTAGGTCATTTGACGATGGGGCAAATCGGTGGATTCTCCGCGTACAGAGCTTGAACGCATACCATACCGGTTGAAATGGCAAGCCAGCGACCTTGGCTTCTAGGATCAACACCAGTTTTCAGCCGCCGCAGCCCTATTGAGTTAAAGCCCGCCGCCCGGTGCATGGCTCTGAACCGGTTGGTGGCCACCGAGCATGCAAGAGTAGAGCCCTCGCCAGAGAAACCACCGTGCTTGTTTTGTAGCCTGACGAATGAGTTTACTGAGGGCGGTGCACCCAATCCTCGGACACGCAAAACTGCTGGTGCGTTTCACGACGCACCGCACTCGAAAGGATTGAAGTCGGATGGCGAGGCAGTGCCATGGCGTAGGTGGCGTTTTAGCTCAAACTAACGTAGAGCTGATGTCTGCAACCTCAGGTGGAATCGCTGCAGGCGGTGGCAGAGGATGTGCGGTTGAACCCGCAGGCGAGGATGGCGCAAAAGAGCGTAAAGGATAGAATGAAGGACCAGGCCCAGCGGCAGCGACACTTGGCGAAAAGAACGATCGAGATGCAGCAAACGAAGAAGGACGCCGAAGCACGCAAGGCTCGCTACTTGAAAGAGACGGGAGGGATGCAATACACTGCCTTGGCGATGGCAAATCGCTCTTAGAGACGCCCGCCTCGAGACCGTAAAAACAGGCACCTTCTCTAGCGGAGGGAGCAAAGTGTCGGGAAAATATCCCGTGTTTTCTAGAAGCATTCGTTTGAAGCAGCATTCGTTTGAAGCTTGATTTCCCTGTATTTCACTTTCTATTGCTTGGGTGACGGTGTTTATGTTCAACGTGCTTGTTTCTACGATGACTCCGAGGGAAAGGGTTGATGGTACGAAGTTTCTCTACATGACGTTGACACCAGGAGCAGGCCTAAGTACATGTTGCCGGTCAACAAGGGAGACAGGCATGGAGAGTAACGTCCGCAAGAGCTGTAGCTTTTCGTGATGCCTGCAGCACTTGGCGACCAGCCTACCGAACGGATGGAAAATTGGCGAATATAATCTACAAAGAGCCTCCGCTCCAAACTTTTTGTGTATCCGTGGTATTAGCGCGGCCGTTGATGTCATCGTATCGATGTTTTTATTCTTACGTTTGGCGTCCTCGATTGCCAGCACCAACCGGCATGGAAAAATTGACGGGAAAACGCTTGTCATGCCGAGAGCACCTGAAACGCTACTCGGCCAACCTACGTGTTGGTCGGTCAGCACACAGACGCGTGCTTGTTCTTAGCGCCGACTTCTTGCCCATGAACGCTTATTTGTGCACACTTGGTTGCGCATGGTTCAAGACTGCCTCCAGTGCGTGACTGTTCACAACGGCCTCCTGAAAAACAACAGCGTACCGGGTGTTGGGAGACTTTTCTCCCAAGCAGGGTTTTCTCGTTCTGTCTAACAAATTGCATAGACACGATGTGCCTACGCAGACACTCCCTCTGCATGCCCCGTTTCGTTCAACACAGAGCCAGGTACATCGATTACCCGGCTGTTGGACTTGCAAGGCCGTCCTCTAGCCTATGCATGACGCGCCGAGCCTCGTCCTCGATGCGATAGAGATATCTCAGCCGCACTGCCGCGTCGGAGAGCTCGTCCTTGCCGCCGCCCGCTTTCAACACCTCGTCCATACCGCTCAAGCACTCTTCGACCGCTACGCTTGTTTCGGACAAAATAGCCTCCGCTTCTTCCTTGGACGAACACCCCTCCAAGGCTTCCCTCGTCTCCATCACCTCCATCAAGAAGTCCATAGGGACAGACGTCCTGTCGTCTTCCCCCTCTTCTTCCAGCGCCGTCGATCCCAGTAGACGCATCTGCGGGAGGGATGCCCAAGACCGCGTAATATTAGCCCTGGTCGACTCTTGTCGATAGATATGTTCCTGTTGGCACCCCACTTACCCATGGCCTTCGGGATTTGTGAACAGGGTCCGTGAGGCCGACAACACTTCGCAGCTGCGGTAAAATGTGGATGGTTTTGTGGTGAGAGCCAGACAGCAGTGCAACAGCATGGCCCGCGAATGTGCCAGGCTGAAACCAGGTCTGATGTGAGAACACCTATTTAGTTCAAAAGTGGACATCCGGCTTGACGTACAAACCAAACATGGGCGTACTTGACCTGTAGTTGTTTTCAACACTACAACATGTGCGTGATCCGACTTCGATCAGATTGATCGGAGGCCTTACCAGATACTTGACGCGCGCCATAGGTTGCACAAGAGTCTGGTACGCCTTGTTCGCCGTCGCTGAGTTCGCAGCTGATATTTCTCGCTCATCTTCGCTCTTGCTGGCGTAAAGGTCCTGAAAAATCCGCCAAGGATCAAAACGCAGGTAAGGTACGACCAAAGAAAATGTTGGTGCCTTAGCTCAACCACCTTCAACCTATTCAACCCGTGAGGCAAAACACGCGCACACCCCGACGCCAGCTGCCCTCGCCACACAAGACACCCAGCGGAGAGCCGTTCACTCACAAACGTACAACCGTTTGGACTTCGGCATATTATGTGGTTTTGGCAGGTTACATACACAACAATGCACATGGTTTCTACGTGAGTAAATGTGAACCTATAGAACGATGACATCACAAGCGACTTCCTGCTGCGGTCACAAAAGGATGAGCTGCGGCAGGCGTTGCTGTAACAAGTACTCAGCAGGTGTGCTCACCGGATGGAAAGCGCGTTGCATGTTCTTGAACCGCATTTCGACTTCCTTGAGCCCCAAGAACACAGACGGAGTGCACTGGAACAACTCGAAGTAGTCCAGTCGCTCGTCCAGGAGCTGGATCACGCCGCATTTGCAGAAGTGCTCTCGCCAGCTTGTCTCCAAGCCGCACTTCCAGCAGTTGTTGCTGTTGTTGTTGACGTCACCTGTCTTTTGGGTAGAAAGACGTCGTCCCTCGAGTAGGCGCTTGCGAGACGCGTGTTCGTTTAAAGCGATACTCGTACCAGGAGCATCACCAGGTCGTACGCAACGCCGGAGCACGGAGTGCGATCTTCTTGACGGAGGAGACGGAAGCACGTGCTGTATCGAAGGCTGCCTGGAGAATGCGGCGTAACTCGATTGCAGCAGTTGTTTTGGCGGCAGCAATTCGCCATCCACGTAACGACGCGTCCCTGCAAGCGTACGCCAGGCAGGCCTTATCGATGGAAGGTGGCGTACGAAAGACATGGTTGTGTGCCGCAGCGCCCTCTGTGCCAACATCTGCTAGCTGTATGATGCAGCGTGAATGCGATCTCCGGTCGGGGGGACCCGCTAATGTACCGTAGAACGCATAAACAAGGAAGGGTATGATTACGTGGCCCGCCGGCAACACACAGCCGCAGCAGCAGTAGCACACACAAACACAAACCACACCCCACCGCAGTACCTGACACCGCGAGAATTACTATACACGGCGTGAACCATGGCGCTGATAAGTGGTCTATTTCACGAGGGCGAAGCTAAAACTAGGTTGGCAGAAGAACGCCGTGACCAAAAGTACGGCGGCGAACAGAAGGTCGACTCGATGATCGACTTGAGCGAGGAATCCATCCCAGGAGTCTTGATGAAGAAGATCGTCAGGCCAGGAAACGGGGAGCTACCTCCTGTGGGAAGCAGCGTGAGCCACTGGAGGACGAAGCTTCTAGAGCACGTGTCTCCCGTACTCAGGATTCGTGGTCTGATGTTTGGCATACGCGAAAGCATTAGATCTTCGGCGGAAAGAGGTTCTGCTCCGAACTGCGGGCTTGGTTCGGGCTGTTTGAGAAATGCTTCGCAGAAGTTCAGATGACCCAACTGCTGTAACACGCCTAGACAAAAATTGTAGCGCACGCGCCAGTATTGACTGCCGGTCGTAGACGCAGCTGAAGGCAACGGTCAGGAGTATCCAAGTGGGGAAAGAAATCTAAACTCTGCTTATTTTTTCCGCTCACAGGTGAGTGTACATTACACGGGAAAGCTCAAGGACGGCACCGAATTCGACACCAGCGCCGGTCGAGGTATGCATTACTGCTTGTAGGTCGAGCCTACAACAATGGTATCAACAGATAGGGCCCGCACGTAAGAACTTGGCAGCTAAGAACTTCGTGATCAACAATATCAAACATAAGAGCTTGAGCACCGTTTAAGCCCGGTTGGTTAACCCTCGAACAAGGAAGCAAGTAGTTTCAGTGTACAGTACAAAAATCGCATCCGCTCATTGGGCGAGGCTGTACAGTCCAGAGGGACGACTTGGTTTTAGACAGAAAAGCGTCCCCAAATGCATGGAGACATGGAGACACTTTCCATACTGAAGCCAAGTCATCAGATTTTTCCTGTTCTAGGCTGTTGTATGCAGATTCTACCAGCAAGGGCACACGCGGCTTGGGAGATAGGTTTGCAGCAAATCAGAGGCCGAGGAGAGGCATCACACAGTATACCTGTGACACAGCGTACCTCCTTCACACGTCAAGTACCAAGATTTCCACGCGCGTTTCAGACAGCGGAGGCTTTTGACGACTACGGTGCGATCAGCAGATATTTGTCCCCTAAGTGTCCCGTTTGGTCATCCAGTTCTAAAAGGGTGCCCCAGCACTGAAAACCTATTTAGCGGGCATTTGTTGCTCACACAAGAAAAACAAAAAAAAGCAGCCTCGGCCGAAACTACATGTAGATGCCCATAAGTGCAGGCGCTAAAACTGTACTGCAGGGGCACCTCGGGCAGGGTGCAGTTTCGATGAACAGCGAGCTCACGGTTTTTTAAGTCGCTCGATGACACCATACTAAATACGGTGCCTGTCCAGCAGCACTGGTTGGGGGCAGCATCAATGGTCGCTCGAGTGAGCGATTGGCCCAACGGCAGGAAGTTGTTTCTTTCCCGCTGCTCGCCGTTGAGTTCAGAGCCGGGTCTAACGGCGGTGAAGGAATTGCGAGGGAAGGAAGCCCCGCCATTCCTATCTCCCGGTCTATGTAGTCACAGCGTGAAAAAGCAGCACGGATGCTGCGCACGGTGCGCTTGAACCTCGTCGCCACTTCAAAGCTCAGAACCCACGAGTACATTCCCCCGCACACCTGAGTTTGAAGGTCGGCACGTTCAGGCAACAGCGACGGCAGTATTACTGCTTGCTGCAGGCAGACTTGTCCAGTACCTGAGAGGATACGGCGGGATAGGAACAGTGCGTTGAGTCTTCCTGATTGGTAGATCTAGGACGCGATTTGACCTAGGGGATGACAGCACTTAAAATGGTTACGTTTGCGTGTGCTGCGAACACCTCCGGCGGAGACTGCCAGCTGTCAGAGAAGACCGGAGATTTCGATGCCCTCTATTTCGTGACAGGGTGCGCACGCGGTCCAGCTGTGAGGACCTTATCCGGACGTCACCCTAAAACCTTGTCAACAACCTTTCATCGTGCACAGTAGTGGAGACTGCACGAATATTTTCGAACCTGCAATCGATCATTGAACACGACTCTCTCTGATTTGTCCGTGTAACTTCCAGGCCCAATAAAGTTTGCGCTGGGGAAAGGGGAAGTCATACGAGGTTGGGACTACGCCGTGTCGACGATGCAAAAGGGGGAGAGGGCAATCCTTACCGTGGGGCCGGAGTACGGGTATGGAGGAAGGGCGACGGGGCCGATACCTGCCAACGCTACCTTGACGTTTGAGATGGAGGTCATGGGGTGGGAAAAGGCCCCTGTCTTTCAGATTTACCAGTGGGCGGGGTTGATATTCATGATCGGTATCGTCATCTACGTGTTGTTCGTCGATGACGAGGGCGACATTTTGAGGAAAAGTCTCGAATCCTCTCGAGAGTTGTAAAGAACAAATCGTCTTGGCTTCCTTCGCGCTGTGGTGTTTTTGATGTGGGTGTGTCGATCATGTACGGTGTTCAGTCACTGAGCAAGCCCATGCACCGTACGTGCTTTTTCGTGTCGCAGTACTATGTCACGGGCGGTTAGGGTTCGGCAGGGCATGAACCGTAGCAAGCATCGCTCTCTACGTAGACTGCTTGTGGTCATGCTGGCAAAGTAGTGTTTGCTTTGTGTACAGATCTACAGCTCCCCTCGTGGCGTAAGCCAGGGTCGTCTGTTGTGTACATGTAGAGCTCGTGGCCTTGTACCTTTACACGCGGAATGTAAATTTACTATTTTCCCCCCGATACGGGATGCTGTGCGGTCGGGAGATCCAGCCTCCCATGCACTCGTTGTTGGTTCTTGGGCAGGCGGGCGCCGATAGCGAAGCAAACGATTGTCCAAAGGTCGGGTGGCCATCGGAAAATTTACCACCCCAGTTGTTTTTGATGGTTGGGCCTGTTTAAGAAGACAGACATCGTCGGGGTGTCGTAGTGTCAAAATCTTCTGCGGTGTAATTTGTTGAACCGCTTGCACGAAGCTTGTCAATGCTGGCTGCTCGAACCCGCACGGGCACGTGTTCCTTTCGCCAATCAGAAACAAACCATGCGCGGCGCTGACTTCTATTATTGCTTGTCTCCTGCGCGGGCGTGCTCAAACGGAGGCTGCAAATTGTCTAGAACGAGTATATGCAGGCGAGCTGTTCCCACCGGCCAACGTAGGTAGGTATGTTTGACGCTCTCACTCCCCGATAGACGAATTCAGTGCGTATCGCAGAGGAGTGCGTTTTCTGCTTATTGAAAATGCTTTTCGTCCCGCGCTGCCCTCAGCGATATGATTTTTCACTGTTTTGGAGATAGTGGACATGCGTGCCTGTAGTAAACCACCGGATGGACTCTGTCTTCCGAACCACGGGACAAGAAAGTAAAGTGCTTTCCGAGAATCTGCGGGTCTGAAGCTGTTCGGGAGAGACAAACCAAAAGCAACGTCTCTGCGTGTCCACTCAAGAACATATGGTGCACATACAGATATGCACACGAAGCCTTGCCACAGCAACTGAGGTCTTGATCAGCCATTGAACTTGCATATACACTCGTAAAACGATCTGCATCCATTTTACGGATTGGTGAGAGTCTCACGCAGATGGCGGAAGAAGCGCAAAAAAATATTTCTTCTCTATTTTAGGTTTAGAAGCAAGGAAGGGATTTTTTTGTGATCACAATCACCTGTCATCATTGAACGAACATGGTTTCCCCATCATAACACGGACGCACATTGTAGGGAGACCAGTTATTTTCTGGTGAGGGCGAGAACCCGCGCGTTTTTTCATTGTCTCGTGGCAAAAGTGCCACGCAATTTTCTTGTGAGATGTATTTGGCTGGCACATACTGCTTGTAGTGTGAATGTCACCTCGGACTGTCGTAGATTGTGACGTCAGATGACCTGTCGGAGATCTACCTTCGGGGTGTTGCCACAGATAGAGTCAGTGTATGATCGACGCTGAACCTTGCTGCAGCAGGCTCGCTCCCCCCTGACTCACAACTCTACCCGTTCCGTACCCATTCGGCCTCTCCACAAGAGGTTGAACCGGTGTGTCTCCACACCACACATCCTAAAGGAACTTGAGCCACACGCGAACCTGGAGACCTACGTCTCACAGTAGTGGGCTTTTCCTTTTGACGCAGGCAGCCGGACGGATTGGGAAGTAACTTTTTTTCCCGATCAGATAGATGTATGTGCTTGGCCGCGGTAGGGTTTCTTTTCTGATACCTCACTGCTGCTGATATTATAGATTACGACAGGCAAGTTTCAACAGGCCGCCCAGAGACATTCCTACAGCAATAGTAGTTAATGCGTTGAGATGGTCTTTATTGCCACCACCCCTACTACGCATAATACCGATACTGCCTGTAGATTTACGTGTCCCCGCCAGTTTGGATCCATCCATCACATCCGTCTACCTTTAGACGCGAACTAGAACGAAAACATTGTACGCACGGAGTGATGCGGTTACCCAGGTACTACACACGACGTCGCGATACCGATCGCTCACTGGGGGAGCTTGGTTATTGTTTCATTTCCCGCGGTGATCCCTGATCCTGCATCTTTGGAGATGATCAGGGTTTCCACATATACACAGCATACGTACATGCCGAATATATCCGCCCCCCCCACCCCAACCAAGTTCCGCCGCACATTTTGACGCACAACGCACAACCACAGAGTATTTGAGAGCGGCAACGCTGTGTACCATGCGTTGTAGACTGGCCAGCATTAGGAGGAATTTGTCATCTCGCCCTAGCCCCAATCCAAAGCTAATTGTTGAGGCTGAATGCTCTTGGACCAAGGTAAGTTTCCCTCGCCCCGAATGTGTGACATGGATGGAAATGAAGGTGAAATCGAGGTTGGGCCGCGTTTTGGTGTGCAGATCAACGCTATTGAGCTTCAGTGCAGTGCACTACATCAGTACATCTCGAGAGACGTATTAGCAGTGTGTATGGAATCTTCTGCATGTGCACTGCTATCGACCTATGTCTTTGTCTTTCTGCCTGAGCAATTCTGTGTTGTTTTACGCTACGGCCTATAGCTTCCCCCTACATCTATGGCACTGGCTATACGTTGTAGTGTAGGTCGAAGGTTCTGAGAGAGCCTACCCGCTTGCCTGGTTCGTCAAGTGCTCGTCAATAGGCAGGGTGCCAACAATCCGAGAGAAATGACTAGGACAGGTCTCGTCAAGAGCTTTGTCAAGTTGTGACGTGTCGGTATCGGGACTCCCGTCTCCCCTCTCTGTTGTGTTAAAGAATGGCCTTACCGTATATGACACAAGATAACACACCCCCTTGGCCGATTTTCAAAGCTCGATTTCTCAACAGCAGGAAGAGTCACAGCGCCGAAAACGGCGGCGTTGGAACCGTCTCGTCGAGAGCTGTTCGAAAACGTATTGTTTCATTTATGCATCCTCTTCGTCGTGGAGTAATCGAGCTTTGAAAATCGGTCCAGGGGGTGTGTTATCTTGTGTCATATACGGTATATTAGACTACCTACGTGCAGTCAGCGACTCACGAATAATGTTTTTTATGGTGCAGTAGTCTAACCTTTTTTTATCATGTTGGTGGTAACCCAGCCTCGCAAATCAATCGGCTGATAGCAATCACTGCCCCCACAGCAGCTATAACAGCTCGCCGGATCACCAATAAATCCCACCCACTGCCTTCGCTCCCTTCGGTCAGCAGGTTGTCGCGCAGGTATCAAGGCACGGAAGAACGTGCCTGGCAATCGCCGATGACAACACTCCAGGGCAAGCAGCGGGAAGATGCCTGTTCGAACTGCGAAAGGTGCGAAAACGGTTAGCCCAACAATGGCAGCCTTGTTTGTGCGAAATGATGTGTAAGGGGTAGATGGCTTTTTCTCCATGAGCGGTGTTGCGAAAAGGTCTGCACTACGTCTGAACTCCCTACTCCCTCTGCAATGTTTTCCTGGCGAAGCTACAGGGCGCATTTGGTTTGTTGGGCTTGAAGTTTTCGGGGCGGCGTCCATCTTTCACTACTGCAAAAAGACCGACAGGCATTCATAGTCAGGGCTGTGTCGATGGGCGTCATGACCTCCCTGACGGCTTGTGGGGCATGAACTCCGAGAGGCGACGTTGCAAGAAGAGTTAGCTCGATGTGGCGTTCGCTTCGTTTCGTACGTCTTAGGCTAAACAATGTTTGCATTGATGCTGCCTACACGTTGCCATCCGCAGGCTGGCATCAACTGCGCGATGTTCACGGGTCGGGGCGCCTACCCTACCGCCGATGGCATAGACGAGGCACGAGAGATGGCTAGGAGGATCGGGGCGACGTGCATCGTAAGCGTTGGGCGCGGGGGGACAATAGATACTGCCAAGGCCGCAGCAAGGCTGCACTCTAGCAGGTAGGCAGATGATAAAATATTGCTGTTCGGAGTGATTGAAATTGGGACAGCAGAAGCAGCTGCAGCGGGCACTTAAATGTTTCGCCCTCGCCACAAAATGGGCACTGTGTCAAACGATTGGTATGATGCCTTCACTTGCTGTTACACGCTTGGACTTGTCGTTTTTCTCTCTCTCAGCTCTAGGCAGAATAAGGTCTACGCTGCGGGTCGACTTCCCATGATGTACTGCCACAACCCGCTCAACCAACAGCTTATCACAACAATAACAGTGGGACGACACGACAATTCCGACACATTCACGTTTTTTTTATTCTCTAGCTACTGTTCCGGGTTGGTCAAATCTCTTCCTTGTTCCTACAGCGGCGGGTGCAAGCAATTCTTGACGAGCCCCGGTGGCGTGCTCATGGGCGAGGGCGGTAACAGCAAGCCCCGAACACCTGCCGGAAACGCGTTGCCGCTTGTGGCGATACCGACCTCCGCTGGTGCAGGGGCCGCCGCGAACGGGCGGTGTTTGGTTTGGCACCCGGATGACGAGGTGCTGGTGCCGCTGGCTGAGGAGGGGGAGTCCCTGACGGTGAGCCTGGGGTATAAAGTTGTGCCGACAGATCCAAGTTTTCTCTTGCGTAGGCGAACCATGCGCGAAAACACCGCGATGTCGACCTTGATGTTGTTTTGATACCTACCTCTTCGAGCGGCGGCGTACATGACGCAGAACTGGCTGTTTGCCTGTGCTGCGACGATCGAAAAGGCCCACGGCTCAGCATATAGCACAACTGCAACGTGCAAACGGGATGGCCCTTTCCCGCAAAAACTATAACACTCCTCATTGGCCAACAACCATCGTGTCCTGCAGGCCACGCTCCAAAGCGACGGCGACGACGGCACACGCATCTATACGCGCTCGCATCACCACCCCCGTTTTCCGCATGCCACAGCGCAGCATATCATGACTGCAACATGCAAAGGGGGATGCTCTTTCCCGCAAAAAGTAGAATACTCCTCTCTCGCCGACACCCACCACGTCCTTTAGGTCATGCACCAGAAGTGACAAATATGACGACTGCACAGGCATCTATACGCGCTCGCATCACCGCCCGTACGCGCCCAGGTAGCTCTGGTGGACCCTATCCTCTGCACCTCGCTGAGCAAGACGCAGACGGCGGCCATGGCGCTGACGGCGCTCTCCGCCTGCGTCGATGCCTTGCTAGCAAGGGAGTTGGCCCTGGCCTCTGGCACACCGCTGCAGAACGGCGACGCGCTCCTCGATCTCGGGAGGCGCGGCATCGGCGCGGTGGCGGAGGGCTTGCCGGTGGCCCTGGCGGACGGCAAGAACAAGGTGGCGAGAGAGCTGCTGGCAATCGGCAGCGTGTGTGCGGGAGAGCTCGCTGCCGCCACTCCGGCCCCACCAACTCAGGTACAGGCGCCGCTGAGACCTTCTTAAGTCGTCTGACAGTAAGAATACCCGCGGTTGAACCTGGTGTGGTGTGGCACGGCCCGCGGTGCAGACTCGCCATTGAGAAACCACGTTGGGGCGGTCATGCGAGATGAGAAAGGGCGAGACGCGAGTTCTTTTCCCCTGCAATGTGCGGTGCTAGGTATGTGCCTGTAGACGCAGTACAATTCCGCGAGTGCAAGGCACCTTGTGTGTGTTAAGACCTGCGGGTATGTTGTATTCCTAAACGAAGAAGCAAACATTCACGTTTGTCCTTGGAGGTCAAACAGGAGAGCTGGTTGCGAACCTGCTCCGTTTCCGACTTCCCCGAAGGAGCTCAGCACGTTTGGTTGGGCAAGGAGCGTTGATTTTTGTTGATTCGACCTAGCAATATAAGATTTTTCATCAATCGCCTTCCACCCCAACCGGCTTCCTCCGCATCTCAGCTCGTGGCTCGAGCAACTGGTTCGTTGCTGGGGCGGCATAGTTACCCTTCGGTCTGCGCGATGGTCTTTCCCCATGTTGTCGGGGACATGTTGAGCCAGGCGAGCTCCTTCTCCGGAGATGCTCAAGCTGCGGAGGCCATCGAGCGAGGTGAGTCGCGAGCGAATATCCGTCCGAAGAGGCTCTCAGTTCTTGACCCTGAAAACATATTTAGTCTTTTTGCCCACGATTTTTTTTGCGTCTGCTTCAGGTGAGCCGTTCATTATTGCGCCCTTGACCACCCTAGAGTAAGAGCGTTAAAGAACGGGCAGGTGAATCACAGCAAACGTTTGCTACAGCAGTATAATAGTACCATTCTTCCTAGATCGGCCACGATTGGATTTTTCCCTGCTGTGCCTTATCCTTGAGCGCATTGCGCAAATCTCAACTAGATCTAGTTGGAAACCCCAAAACTTCTGGCACTTTCGAGTGATCCCCCTGGAAAAAAGACCCCGCACGATTGATCCTGCACAAGCTTTGTTTCGCTTTTTGTTTTTCTCCTGTCCCTTCTTATTTTATAGCTCTTTCGCTATCGGCGAGCCTCTTTCTAGGAGATGGCAACGATGGCCAGGCGCTCATGTCTTGGCTAGAGGCGCAGGAGCACGAGTTGTTGGATTTCGGTAGCTTGTCTTCGGTGGACTCCACCATCACGGCCAAGGACGTCGCGACCAACATCGACATGTTGCTGGCGATTGAAGAAGACACTGACGCGGCGGATAGAGTGTGGAGTGCGGGCGGTACCGCGGATATGGCCGACCTTGTCGTTGGCTGATGAATCTTTTGAGAGAAATTTCTTCCACTTGCAGTATTTTATGGTATGAAAACGTGTCTTTCGTGCGTGTACAGGACAATGAACGTGCGACTTTTGCCAACTCCCTGGACCATGAAAAATTGTGAATCTTCAAAGGGATGTGCAGACTGCAGTGGTAAGGTTGCAGCACCAAAGTCGAGTCAGGCCTTGGTAGATAAGCCGAAATCAAACCGTTAGATTAGTAAGCGCAGACTATGTACGTAGTCTAAATGGTTTGATTTCGGCTTCTTTTCAATGTTTGGATGGATAGCAGCTCTGGCGAGGGCAGTCACCCTCCTCGGAAAGTGTCGGGGCATGCGAACCTGCGAACCCACGACTAACTTTTTTAAATCCGAAATCAAACCACTACAGACAAAGGTCAGCGCTGACTACAGCAGTAGTCTTTTGGTTCGGCTTCCGACAGCCTCCAATACTACGGGGATCGGTCCCTGCAGCGTGCGGTATTATATTCCCATCTTCCGCTGTCGAGTATGGAGACAGCAACGAAGGGTGACTCGATGCGGTAGACATCACATCTTGCACAAGCCCCGCCTATTGAACTTTTCGCAACGTTCGTTTGAATCAAGGAGGGATGTGGTCAACATGTAGTCTATGGCAAGAGGTACGGGGATTGTTGTGCGTATGTATCCGTACCATAATATCTTTTCTCGGCACGCCCTATCCCTCGCAGGAAGTACGACAGCGAGCCCAACGCTGCCTCTAGTTGCAACACCCTCTCCGTACGGCAGAACACAGGACACACGCACACCAGCTTGTGTTGTTGTACGCGTGCACACACAACGAAAGATTAACACCCACAACATCACATATGATACAGTACGGTGGTACCATTTCCGCCATTTTTGAAGCAGTTTGCATAAACGAGGGGGCTCCGGTGTCGTCGAAAGATATGGGCTACATACCCATATTTTTTGGTGACCCCACGCCGTAACAGAACTCACCGCCTGCTGAAGCTGCTGCTGCCGCTTAGCTGCTTTGCTCATCGAACAGCAGCGCAACGTGCGCGCTACTTAGGGCCAAGGGGGCAGCCAGAGAGAAGAGAGATGGCGCACAGTCGACGGCGGTCGATGCGACCCGAAGCTGGCCTGGAATCTCTGCTCCACTATCAGCCTACACATTCTTCCGTCGAAGATAACATGAAGGAGGCAGTGCACATGCTCGATCTGCTCCCTCCGGACCAGCGCAAGGGATTTCTTCGTCTGTTCGGGCAGTTCGTCCAGCAGCGGCAAAAGCCCGCCCTGGAGTGGGCAAGGCTGGAGCCCCCACCCAGGGAGGCAATGGTTCAGGCGACGGATATTCCGCCGTGCCCGAAGGACCAGGCCTTGCGCCACGAGCTGCTGGACAAGATGGTCATTCTCAAGCTGAACGGTGAGAGACTTGGATGCAAGATGATGAGGGCCAGCACACACTACTACTGCTGTACACCCAGCGCGCACCTTCTATATACACACGCTTGACTGCCAAGCTTGGTGAAACCTAAGATCGGCGTTTTTTTCATTCGCGAGAACGGCTCGTTTGTTTCCTGCAAGCAGTTGCAATGGAAAGCGTATTAGCGCATCCCGCCACCAACTGGAACTCTGGCAGCAGAAGTCAGTTCAGTCAGTCACGTTCCTGCCTACAATCCCTCCCTGTGATCGGCATCGAGAGTCGTTTACAACAAACAGCCCATGAGCGGTGTGCGGCAAGATAAGATCCCTTTCCAAGCGTAGCAGCAGACGGCGGTGCGTGCAGCAGCAGTGCTCAAAGCGCCGTCGTGGTGCCGCCCTGTTGCCCTGTCGATACCACAGCCGGCCTGCTTTCGGTCCGCATGTTGTCGATGGTATGTACGTGTGAGATATATGGAAGAAGTACTTGCTTTGCGGTGTTTTTCTCGGTGTTCTTCTCCTCCTCCTGTCCCGGGGAACTTCAACGCGGTACGCATTAGATATTGCGTGTATCACACATACGCGCCAGTGCCCTAGAGACCTGTAGAGACGTCCAAACGCCGCACCCCAACGCCTCAACATCAACCATGGTTGATGTTGTTGTCGGTTAGCAACGTTGTTCCCCCGTGTGCAACGGGCTCCTTCTCGCACTTTCGTACAAGTGTTCGCCAGGTCCGTTAGACGAGAACAAAGGAGAACACACGATTTGACACTCAGTACAACGCATTTGTACTGCCGTTTGGGACAAAAACCTCCCCGCCAACGGATTGCTTACATTAACGAGGACCCGCGGCACGTGCTGTAGTCAGGCGAACCGCGTTCGTTCACATCGTTTGCTGCGGGGTATTCAAAAAAGAAGAATGTGGCGTGCATGTGTGTTATATCCTCTCCATGTAGAGGAGAAAAGAACGAGTTACAGAAACGTGGCCTGGTACTGAATACCGCCGAAGTTTTATCGCTTCAACAGCGAGGCACCGACTGACACCCATCGTCATTCCAGCAAGCTGTCTACCAAAGCCGACGCAGACGCTGCGGTGGATTGCCCCAGCAGAATTGCGCGAGGAGGGGTGATACGCATGCAGATATCCCCTTCTAAAGATGTTTTTTTGACACCGTCGCTGCCACCACCGCCGAATCAGCGCGAAGGGCTCAAAACTTACCTCGGTCAAGAATTGTCCCCGCCAGGCGTCAGCGAACGTTCCATTGCTGTTCAAGTGCTCAACACGCACCCAGAACTCGTTGTCTGTCTCGGGTAGGCAGTGTTATTTTCACAGCCAATACCATCACATATGTCTACAATAGTATTCTCGAACATTATCGATTTGGCCTTGCATCGCGATGAAGAGTCCAGGGTGAAAAACGAAAAAACGCTACGGAGGTCGTGAGAGTATGACCGCCGAGTGATTGTCTCCGCTAGTGGTCGCGTCAGAGAGAGAAAGGTGGCGAGAGCTAGGTGGCCGTATGTAGGCCTTGCGAAAGACTTGTCTCTGCCTCGCCCTTAGCGACGGCCCCAACGAAGGCTGACGCGAGTCAGCGTTCCGTTCGACAACATCCACCCGCGCTGCTGCCGTAGAGTCGTGCACATAAGGAATGTTGCTGAACACAGCTAGTAAATGTGACTTGCTGTTACGTACGCCCTCGTTCCACCAATCAAATCAATTTGGTCGCGTTTTTTAATTGTTTTCGGTAGGCGGGCTCGGGACGAGCATGGGTTGCACGTGGCCCAAGTCGGCGATAGAGGTGCGGAACGACCTCTCTTTCTTGGACTTGACGGTGCGACAGGTGGAATACCTCAACAGCATGTACGGAGTGGGTGAGTCACCACCACGACGAAGGAGCTATGATACTTGGGACAATCGTTTTGCCCGTCCAAAGAAGAGAGTGAGCTTCTCGAAAGACGATTCGTTCCGGGAAACAGACCCGCTCTCTAGTGAGTCAGTCCTATGTCGTACATTTTGTTTTGGTTGCGCACATTCATCCTCCAATCTTGCAGCGGCCGCTGTGTTTGCGATTTCCGCCAATGCGGTCGATGTTCCGTGCATTCAGGTGTTTCTGGGTGAATCGGTCGTAACGTGCGTGTCTTCTTGTCGCCCCCTCTGGCCTTATTTGCGCAATTAACTTGGCGACCCCGATGGCGGGCGCCGGGCCGACCATCACTGCTGGCGCCGCGGCCGCGTGGTGTGGTGTGTGTCGGAGCAGACGTTCCCTTGGTGCTTCTGGACTCTTTCAAGACGCACGAGACCACCGCGAAGATCATCCGGAAGTACCGCATGCACAACCTGACCATCCACACCTTCATGCAGAGCTGCCACCCCAGAATTATCAAGGCGAGTACGCATATGCGTCTCCAACTTGTGGCGCGCCGCGACGGTGGGACGGATCGCAGCATTTTCGTCCCGATGTTGCTAGCTAGTTGTGCTTCGTGGACGGGACTGCTGTTCATGATGCATCCGCCCTACCCGTATCACGAGCTCTGGCGTTTAACTTCTCCAATACGGGAGTGATGGGTTGGCAACACGGAATGATACACGTGTCGGACTTTTGTCTTGTTGATAAATTACCCTGCTGGGGCAGGGCTGCCTCCAGTCCTCCGCTCATTTTTTTTGTCATCGCCACGGATGTTAAGAAAATATTTAGTCTTGGTTACAAGGTGACAAAAAGCGTCTCGAAGGTCGTCAAGGCAACCGTCGACACCTGTCATACCGACGACTTGAAACGCTATGCCACGCGGTTTGTGGTACAAGGGGGGGGCGAGATGCTTGCGTTGTCCAGTACAAAAGAGGGAACAACAAAAGTGTTCTTCTGAGACGTCGCCGGGACTAGCTTCATGTCGGGGGCAGCAGAGCAGGGGTGTGTGGATACTGCGGCGAATGGACGGGCTTCTTCCGCCGAAGAGCACGGAAGGAAGGAGCACAAGCCATGTGATCTATGCGTAAAGAAAGGCGTTCCTGTCGTTGATCGTGCGGGACGATTGTGCCCCGGACGCCGGGCAAGCCCGCCCCTTCCCCCCCCATGATTATTTTTGGTACACTGCGGTGCCCCCCCCTTAAATCTCGCGCGCTGGCGGCCTGCTTGCCGTGGCGTCGGCGAGAAAGGTTCTTTTGCGGTGACCCCGTTTTTCCCTCGCCCGCTGCGCGCGCGGCGTCTCTGCTCTCGTGTCGTGTGGTACCGTCCTTCGTCCTCTCCGACAGGACACTCTGCAGCCGATGCCTTCGGGGCCGTTCGGGGAATCCCCCCCATCGGAGTGGTATCCTCCAGGGCACGGGGACGTGTACTACTCGCTGTACGCCTCGGGCCTCCTGGAAAACCTCATCAACCAGGTTAGCTGACCGCCTTCGCGACGGCATTAAGCGTCAATATGCGACACAGAGAGGCGGAGTTTGTCGTAGTACTAATCCCAACCCGTAACCCCACTCAAACCAAGCTAGTATCCTCTGGAAGGCTTACTATTAGTACTGCCGTGGGCGCGGATGGACGTGTGCTGTTTTTGTCGCGTGGCTGTCGGAGTTGTGTGTGTGTTAGTGTGGCACCAACCAATGTGGCGAGCGTCAAGAACGCATACGCGCGCCCGAGCCACGTAGGCAGTCCTGTGTGCGTCCTGAATGTACAAGCGGCAGACGTGTTGTGGGATGTGCGATTCCAACAGCGGTGCAAGCGGGCCACGGCCAGCCTCTTTTGGGGCTTTTACCGTCTGTAGTACTGCCACGTGCGTACGGCGTGGCTTGCACCCAGATTTCGTTGCTCCACCCTACCCCCATCGCTACTACACCTCCCCCTTGTATGCCTCCGCTACCTGAAAAGCACCCTTGATTCTCCTTGATTCCTTGTACGTTCATCGTTCATGCTGTGAGCACGCGAGAGTTCCTGCTGTGTGGTTTGGCTTTCCTTTCCTTTGCGACCACCGTTGCGGCTGCCTATTACGTGCATGTTTGTGCATCTTTCTTGTGTGATGGAAGGGATGCTGCCGGTTTGTGTCGCTTGGTTCTCCCGTTCCTGCTACAAAACACAGCCGGCCTCTGGTACGAGTTTTAGGTTGTACCATTTCTCAACAACGTATTTCTTACAATACCGAAAACACGCTCAACAGCTGGCCAATGACAGGGTGTCAGGATAAGCGGGACGAAAACCCCTCGACGTCTGTGTGGGTGTAGGTGTCTTCCATCATTACTGTAGACCGCGCCAAACGGCCGACCAAGAAAAGACGTCAGTCTTGGTGCAGCCAACAACGGAGAAACGCTTCTAAGGTCATGATCTAGGGTTTTCCTCCGGACTGAAGACAGAAACGGTGTGTGTGTGTCGCTTTTTTCAGCAACGACCGCGCCAACCGGCAGACGCACGAGACGCTAACCGGCTGACCAACGAATAAATCTTTAGGGCAAGGAGTACATCTTCATCAGCAACGTGGACAACCTCGGGGCCACGGTGGACCTGGACATGCTGTACCACATCTTCGACCAGGAGGCCGAGTTCGCCGTGGAGGCCATCGAGCGCACGAGAGCCGACCTGACGGGCGGGCTGGTGGTGGGGTACGGGGGCAAGCCCAAGGTGGTGGAGCTGAGCACGGTGCCGACGGAGCGAAGAGACCAGTTCGTCAAGAAGTTCAACCTCTTCAACACCAACAACATGTGAGCTGCTGCCGGGCGAACGCAAAGTGCCATGGAACCCCCCCTCCTTACACCTTTGGCAAAGCAAGAAGGAACGATTGGCCATCGGCGATCGGTCCTGTGGGAACAACGCTCCGTCCTCTCGAGAACGTGTGGTCAATGGTATATGAGCACGAAGGCATGCGAAATACGCCCCCCCCGTATGTGTTGTTTGTTTGGAGGTACGTAGCGAGGACGTGAGTATGTGAACGAGAGCGCCGTCTTCGGTATGTAGATGGAAATGAAAGTGGCCGGTTTACCCCGCCCCACCCCCTGCCTCGTGTGTCGCTGTCCGGGAGAGAGCGTTGTCGCAGGACGTCGTCGCAAGACGTCGTGTTTTTGAGTATTTTTGGCTACAAATACGCGCCCGCTCGTGCCGATCACTGCTGTCTCATTGTTTTTCTGTCGGGAGGTGGGGGGAGGGGCGGGGCGATCGGTCGCAGCTGCTGCTGCTCCACGTAGTTCACACGTTTGTCTGTGGAGGGCTTGGGCGATCGGTCGTAACTGCTGCTGCTCCACGTAGTTTACACCTTTGTCTGCTCGTGCCGTGCACCCGATGCATTAACCGTTTCCGTTCCCGTGTTCCTCTCCGTTGCGGCTGTTACCTTACACGGCCGTGGTGTTCGTAGATGGGCAAACCTGCGCGCGCTGCAACGACTAGTCGCGAAGGAGGAGATGTCGTTGGAGGTGAACGTGAGGGAGAGGCAGGTCAGCGGGTTGAAGACCATACAGCTGGAGACGTGCGGGGCTAGCGCGATCCAGTGTTTCGACAAGGTACTACAGTGTACACCAGGTTTCAGTATTGCAGGAACACTGCTGAATCCAATGTGGTATGCCGTTTGCCACCTGATGGTGGGTGGGGATATGCTTCAGTGTTTTTCTGTTTCCGTCCCTCATCATGCTTATGACGCCACCAATTCATCACTGGTGCCGGATGCTTCTTGTGTCTTCTTGCTTCAGTGCGAAAGCTGTAGATTTTGCTTCATACACAAACGTTTTTCTCTCGCACCTGCTAAGTTAACGTGTATTCCCTCTTGACAAACTTGCGTTCTGTATGGGAGGCTAAGGTACGCCTTTGGAATGTAGACCTACGGGTTTGGGGGCTAGGCCTGAACAGGTGCTTTTCTGCACAATGAATGTTGTGTCTACGAAACCGGTTGTTCCGTAGCGGCTATCGTTTTTTTTCGGACACAAGAACATTACTCCGGAACGCGACCGTGTTGAGGGCGTCCAACGAGAAAGACATGAGCCCCCTTTCCATCCCGTCCCGCCCCCTTTCCGTCCCTTTCCGTCTCGTCTCGCTCCCTTCCGTCCCGTCCCCATCCCGTTCCGTCCCACTTCGTCCCGTCCCGTTCCCTTTCCGTCCCTATCCGCCTCGTTCCTTCTCTTGACGCCAGGTGATGGCCATCGTCGTAAATCGAGCCCGATATTTACCCGTCAAGTCGACGTCGGACCTCTTCCTGGTCCAGTCCAACCTGTACGGGGTGAGGCACGGGAGCCTCGTCATGTCGGCGGAGCGGCCGGACGGCAGCACCCCGCTGATAAAGCTCGGGAGGGAGTTCACCTCCGTTGAGGACTACTTACGGAGGATACCACACGGCGTGCCCACCATCACGCAGCTTGACCACCTGACGGTGGCGGGGGACGTCATGTTCGGGGAGAACGTGACACTAAAGGCGGGTGATGCATTTTTTTCCCATGGATGTTGTGTCTCATGCTCGTTGGCTGTGTTCCGCTCTTTTTTCTTAGAGCGCTTTCCCCCTGATTTTTCTGCGGAACGTATGTATACACGAGGTTTTTGTGCGCGCATTAGTGCGTTGCGTGTTGGGGAGGGGCTTGCGCCGCGTGGGGCTGCCGCCGCTCTAGCGATCGCCGGTGGGCACTTTGCGTGGGAAAGTTAACCTATCCTCGAGCCAACAGCTGTGGTTTTTGCAGCATGATAGTGCAGCATGGCGCATACACAGACTCCGCCTCAGGCGATAGAGTAGCTCGAGCTTGAAAGAATGTTGCCGGGAGAGACCACGCGGCTGCCAACTCTCTAGCTCTCACGTGATTCACGTGCGCCGCCTTTTATTGTACCCTTGGTTGCTTCATTTCCCGTCGTCACCATCATGGCCGAGTCATTCGCCGACCTCCAATTTGTTTTTTTTAACAAAAATGTAACAAAATCTGCAAACCACTGCAACAAAAGAATGAAGTTTTGTTTCTGTATATCTTTATTGTGTTTTTTGGACCACTAGTCATCTCTTCCATACATGAGAAAGAGTCCGGGATTAGGTTGGCAACGCATTCATGGCGTGTCTGTTTTTATGTCCAATTGTTTTTGTTGTCCCGCGTGCTGCCTCCGCCCGGTCGGTGCAGGGGACGGTCATCATCGTCGCCAACGAGGGGTCCGTGATCATGATCCCTGACGGGACGGTACTCAGAGACTCGGTCGTCACCGGGAACTTGCGCATCCTCGATCACTAACCCGGCGGAGCGGCGGAACGGGGGGGCTGGTTATCTTTGCCTGGCCGGAGCCAACAAAACAGGGAGTTGCCCGGCGACGGTTCACCTGGAACGGATCAGCCGTTCGGCGTGCCTGCGACCGATATACTGGGGTCGGTTCCTTTGGACGGAAGCCGATCGGTTGGTCGTCGCTTGGGTGGGTTTTCAAAGCCGATCACTCGAGCAGCTAGCTAGCTCCGGGGCTTCGTTCCTCTTGGCCAGAAAGTCAATCAGATCGCTTGAGATTTGGGTTCTTCCTCTCTTATCCTTCGTGAGTTTTGTGCACAGGAAATACCACGAGGACCGCTACTGTATTAGCGCCCCTGCGTTGTCTGTCTGCGAATCACTAGGTGATAGATTGGTTTTCTTTCTTTTTGTTCTAGAACAGGAAAGAAACCACGGGATGGATTTTTAGGAAACATCTACCTCTCGCTGTAGTCGTTTTGTGTGCTGGTTGCACCCCTCGCCCGGATGTTGATGCCCGCGCGTTGTTCCAGGAAGAGTCGATACGGCACCCAAAAGTTAGAAACCCCCCCCCCTAAAAATGGTATTTTCGCCGCATCTTGTAGAAAGTGTCTTTTTTTTTTCTCTGTGGTACCACGTACACGGCTGTCCCTCGACTCACGGTCGGCAGTGGTGTGTGTATGGAGCCAGGACTCGCCTGGTTAGCTACCACGCGCGTGTGTGTGTATGTCGTCTCTTGGTGTCTTTTCGCCCTCTCTTATCTCGTTTTGCGGACAAGGCGTTGTAGTCCTTTGCTTAGAACGTATACATAAAATACAAACACAGAAAGACTACCCGTTCGAGATATAACCACAGCAGTCGAAAGGGATGTGTTCAAGCAAGTCTTTTCAGCGAGTGGAGGGAAACCTTGTTTCGTCGTTGGCGGTATGCGTAGTTGGTGTCGTTTTTGTTTCGGTTTAGCGTTAACCCGACGCGCTCAGTCTGACCAGGCCCGCCCTCAAGGCGTAGTCTAGTCTGACATTGCAACCCGGTTTTTATTTACAAAAACAAAGTATCATAGGCGCGCAAGGGGAGGCGGGGCGGGGCCATTATATCAGAGGTATGTACTGGCGCTGTACCAGTTCGAATGTTTTGTACAAACGTTGGTTTCCGGTTTATAATTCCAAGAAGAAAATCGGGACAAGGGGATGCGCGAGAGGGGTCGGTACAACGTATAACGAACGACTTTTCTCGCATTCTTTGCATGGGACGGGTGTTGCAGCGTGTTGGCGGTATCTTAATCGTCGGCGCTGCACCAGCGGGCAGGACTTTTGGCATCTAAACGGGAAGACATGGTTGTCGAGGCTTTCTTTGCCAAGGGGCCTCGAGAGCGCAAGGGCGTGGCGTTAGCCGCGTGCATTGTTGCTCGAGTCGTGGCGAATTGTAAAACCGCAGGCTTGCGTATGTGTACCGTATGGAAGAGGACCCGATCGCAAGCATCGCTATAGGGTGTGTGGCAGCGCCCGCCGCCCGTTTTGGACGCCTTGCAAACCCGCCCTGTGTCGTGCACTCTGAAACCCGAACGCCCGCCTCTTCATTCTCCCCCCTTGGCGCATGGGAGTCAAGCTCAGTAAAGTTCGTGAGAGAGAGAGAGAGAGCAGGCATGCGTGGGAACTAACGGCATAAACATCGATTTCAATGCATCTGGAACGAGCACGTACCGCTGCCATCTGTCACACGACATGGGAACGGATACAAGATAGAGCCATCAGATATGAATGCATAAGTGCATCAGGAGACCGCGCAGAAAACACCGGCAGTCTTCTTTCCATCTTGCAAGAGATTCTTGACTTGGAAAGTGTTGCGACATGGCGCATGTCGTCAGGGGTGGATATGACGCCCAATTTCTACGTATGGGCGGGTGTGTGCATATATATCGGGGCGAGGCCCTGTAGCAGGGTATCAAGTATCTGCGAGGAACGACAAGCAAACAACAAGCTAAACGGGGAGAAAACAAAACTGTTGTGAGTGGGGTGACTCCCGGCCACGAACCTCACGAACCAGAAACAAAAGTGGAGAAAAAAAATCTGGTACTTGCGCCTTCGTTCTTTGCGGGACAGATGAGACACATACTGCAAACCAGGCAACGTAGAGTACGTATTAGGTGTGTTCGGCGGTTTCACTCGTTTCCTGTAAAGTATTCCGCCTCCGTCAACGAGGCACACTGAGTTCGATGGCGGTGCAAAAACGAGGCAACATAGCGCACGCAGGTACCATACCACCACACTGCTGTCGGCGCCATGCATGTTTCGCGTGACGGGCGGCCCGGACGGAGAAGGGCAGCATTCGCGGCATCACAAACAAAACGACAGGCAACATTTGGATGCCGATGAATAATTGGACAGTCCACCGGCGCACCGGAACGGGTGAGGTCATCGCCCATCCAGAGAAACCGTCGTGGCTCTAGTAGCTCGGTACGCAGGAAAGGCAAGACGACGACCACCACCGCAACCGGTCTAGATTTCTTTGCAAAGGATTGATGAAATCACTCGGACGATAATGTTCGTACTATCCCATCCTGGTAGAACCTTTACAATAGTGGCCGGGGTCAGGGGTTCGAATCCCGGCGCAAGGGAGCTTTCCTTGCAAAGTGAGTTTTTTCTCTCGCTTCCGCTTCCTCCCTGGCCGGGGTGGAAAGCCCTACTCTGTAGTTCTTGTGTACACAGGGAAGAGAGTACTGTCCTCTTCTCGCAATAAAGATCGAAGGCAAAGCACCGCAAGAGGGGTAAGTAGGGGGGGGGGGGGGGGTTCTATGTGGCCCCGGGATGGGAAAAAAAAGGGACAAAAAAAGCCGGGGGCGCTGATTTTAAATGAAAAAAAAAAAAAAAAACCCCCCCCAAAACACACCCCCCTATCGATGGGGGGGGAAACCCCCCCCCAGGCGGGAAAAAATTTACTCCCTTTATGAAAAAAAGGAAATCAAAACCCTAAAAGCCACCCCCCCTGCCTGGCGG
>FN649751.1:5304672-5326869 GCA_000310025.1 Ectocarpus siliculosus | reverse complement strand
CGAGGGCCAAGGGTTCCTTCCTCTTTACTTGGGGGGGGGGGGGGGGGCAGGAATGGAGGGAGAGTCTCCGTCCCGCTGTCCCGATGCGTTGTGTGCCCCTACACGCCGTCTGATCGGACTGCCTACGCGAAGAAACCAAGAGTATCTATGAAATAGAGAGGGGTTACATGGACCCCTATCCTAACCCTAACCTCCACCACTTCCATACTCTATCCAATACGTTTGCTAAGTAAGAACCTGGGTAGGCTACCGATCTGATCTCTCCGTGCTGTCCCGATGGTCTGATCCCCTGCCTGGTGTGGTGGCATATGTCTCATGTGTGTTCGTGCCTTCGGCCCGGGTCTCTTCGCTTCTCGAACTGGCGCCTGGCCGGCGCCCCAACTAACGAATCCATCACCGGAAACTCGACCAGCTCAAGTATCAGTTATACACGTCGCCGGAGGATACCGTGGTCGGGTCAAACGCGGTAAGCAAGTCGAGAGAAGCAGGGGGCGCCGGCAACCGACAACGCAAGCAAAGCGTTTCTGAAAGTTCCCCTGCATGAAATGGTGCAATTTTCCTTCTTGTGTGTGGTGATCGGGCGTTTCGGGGGGCTCGCGTTGCAAGCGGTAGCGTCAGCGAGGGAGACCGTGGGGGCGAGAGGGGTCAACACCGAGTCGGGCGGCGTCAGCGTTGTGGCGTGGTCCTGTTTTGGAACATTAGGCTGCATGGTGCCAAGGGATTCGGCCGGACCTGTGCCGGTCACCCGGCACTACAATACTCCAGAGTATGGGACAAGTTATATATTTGGATCTGTTGTCACGCGATTTCACTGTACCGGGTACTAATTCAAGAGTATCAGACAGGTGGAATATTTCATTTACGGTCACGTGAGTTCCCCGGCGTTATTCAGGGCGATTGGCCTTGGTCATTCGGCCTTGTGCAGAGAATAACCACCACCACTGCTGTAGGGTAGTTTTTTTTCTCTTATGAAACGGCGGCCAAGGGTTAGCGCCGGGGAGGCGTCGCACCACCAAGCGGCGTTCGATATGTCGTTTGCGCGGGACACGTTGTGTTGTCGTGGTTGTTGCCAACGGTTCTTCCGCTGTTTTTGTGGATCCGATCCGTGCCAGCATTGGGGGTCTATTGCCGGTCGGCCCGTCAAAAAACGTTGTAGGGCGGCTACTTGGGTGTATTTTGCGGTAGATACCGCTCAGCATTTGTAGCTTCGGAAAATCACGCTTGCAATTTGTTGTCGTCAGACGTTTGCTCTGACCAAAACTCTCTCCTCAAAAACAGACCTACAGCACACCTCGTTCATCTAACGGAATAGAGTCTTTTGCGGCCAGCAATGCGCACACCCCCGGTGCCGTGCTACTTGTTCCTTCGGCACAAGTACCCCCCCCTCCAACCCCTCATTTTCGGTCTCGTTTTCGCCCGCACCAACGGGGCCTCTCTCAATCGCAAACAGCTCATGTGCCAGTGGCTGATGAAGACGGACAACGCCACCGAGTGCGGGGCGCTGTGCGACGTGTTCAGCCACGGGATGCTCCGAGCCCACTTCTCCCCGGACAACCGCATAAAGCGCCTGGAGATAGTCTTCGACGTCATGAGCCTGATGCAGCAGCTGCAGCGGGCGGTAGGCCAGGGGGAGCTGCGGATGGTACCGAACACGGTGAGGAGGGAAGGGGACATGCTGCTGCTGCTGCTGCCGCTGCGCGTTATGTAGATGGGGCGTAAGAACGGTGTTGGTTTTGGTACGCAGCCACAAACCCGAATCGAATCGAAACGTGCTGTGCTGTGTTTGCGTTGGTTGGGTCTGTCTGTCTGTCTGCCTGTCGGTCTTTCTGTTTGTCTGTATGTCTAACCTCTCTCTCTCTCTCTCTCTCTCTCGCTCTCTCTCTCTCTGTGCCTCTCTCGCTCGCATTCCCTCCCCGTCAATCTCTCTCTCTCGATCTCTCCCCTCCCCCAGCTGGCGTTGGCGACCCAGCCGTCGCAGCAAGCGCGGTTGGTGCTTTCGGCCGTGCCGCCGTACGGGATCACGCACACCAACGAGGCGTGGACGGCGTTGATGGGGCACACCGCCGAGGAGGCCAAGATGTTCCCCTTCACCCTCATGAACGTGAGAGATACGCCGCTTCTTGGTGTTTCTCCTTAACCCTTATGAACGTAGGAGATACGCCGCTTCTTGCTGCCTGCTTGCTGCCTGCTTGCTGCCTGCTTACTGCCGGCTGCATAGAGCGTACCAAAGAAACGTTGGACGTCTAGTTAGATTCCTGCCTGTCGTTTGTTTTTCAAGACACGAGGGGAAACTGGCATCTCTGTGTCCATCTGCTGCGAAAATCCTCGGGCAGGAAACAAAACCGTCCCCCTGTGATTTGTGCCTCGCAGGGTCCCGCCGAAGCAAACAACGGGGACGCCCTGGAGACGCTCGTGCAGACCTGCATAGGGTCGAACGTCAAGAGGGCGGAGATGGTGGACCTTAGCGTCGTTACGAGAGACTTAAGGCAATTGGCTGTGGCCGTCCAGGCCTACCCCTTGGGAACTCCGGATGGCGCGACCACCCACCTGCTGCTCGTCATGGAAGAAATCCCGGTCTGCACGCCTTTGCCACAAACAGGTGCGTAAAGAACGTCGTATTTACTACTGAGTATGATCTTACGGTTTTTATTTTACAAACTTGCAGAGGACCCCTGGGTTCGAATAGAGCGGGGGCACCCGGCTGAGAATGGACAGGGGGAGTTGTCGTTTTTTTCTCGCTCGAGGTGTGTACAGACGGGTGGGAGCTCTCGTAATGTCGGATTAGGCAAGCTGCAAGGTGCCATTAGTAGGACGGGTAGCGTGACAGAGATTAGAAGGTTAGCGGGCGGTGATGGTAGGGGCAGTTCCCGGGCCGGGCCGGGACGGTACAAAAACTTGAGGCCCCCGGAATACCGCGTGTTTCTCCTGGCGCGGAATGCAAAATTTGTGCTTGCCTGCTTTGCCTTGCGGCTAGATCAGCTTGCTGCTGTTACAATATACTGAGTATAGCAATTGTTTTTGGTACGTGGGTCGCGCTTGTTTTCTCCGGGGTAGTAGCCTTTCCCATCAACAGCAGCGACACTCGACTGCCCAACCAGACGCGTTGCGTGGAGGTGGTCATTAGCCTCTTGCCGATCCTGACCCGATAATCTTGACCTTTACAGTAAGCAGTCTTGTCACCGTCCGCCTTCGCGGCGTTCTCGCCCGCTGATTGGCCGATCACTCGTAACCCTTTGCGCCCGCCTCTCGGATCGGATCGGTTCGAATGTGAATCGCTGCTGCTGCTGCTGCTGCTGCTGCTGCTGCTGCTGCTGCTGCTACAGGCCTGGATCTCTATCCGTTCGTCTGAGAGAGGAAAACGCCAATAGGGAGGGAACGGCAGTTTGACCGCGTAGAGGCGTCAACGCTCACCTGATGCTGCACCGCTGTTTCGTCTGATACCTTCATAGAGGTGCTGTTTGGATTGTGCCGAGGCTATTGTATCTTGTTAAGGTCTCGGGGTTACCTCGACATGTGTTGCTGCGTTTCCCCCCTTTAGTGGGTGGGATGGGTGTCATGTAGTGTGATCGAATCGGCAGGTCAGAGTTCAGAAAGAGCGAAAGAGAACGAACCCCGGGATCACACCAATGTATCTTTCTGGGTTAAGTGTGTTGTTGTCGTTGGGTGGTGTTTTGTTTTCAGGTTCACTTCTTGTTTGTAAGCTTTCCATTCGTCCTAGTTTAGCGTGTTTGAGCGCACAGATAGATTCAACCTATTTACATTTTGTGGTGCCGTTGGCTCCCCGCGCTTGCGGTTCTTCGTAAGCTGAGGAGCTGGATGCCGGGTTCACGATGCGATGTATGCCTTCTCATCTTTTAGGGCAAGCCTTCCTGTGGTACTATAGGTACGCAACGACCTCCGCTTCGGCAGGACTCCGTAGCCGTCAGAAGGTCGAATGAAGGTCTTGGGGTGTACCAACTGAAGCTGCCGGTTGCTGGCGGTGGCCTAGAACAGCTACCGTGTCCATTTCGAGGCGCACTTGAAGTAGAGGAGTACGAGCACCGCCTCTGGGATGTTGTACAAGGGCGTGTTTTTTTTTTTTTGCGGTCGGCGGTGAGGTGATTGGAAGACGTGCAAAGTACGAATACGAGTAACAAGGAAAATCGGTCACTGCCGTTTGCCCAGGCGCTCACGCCAGGGATGCGTGCTATGTAGATTATTGGGCGGACGCTTCCTACCTGGTGTTTGTGGCTGTGCGACAGGGCGGGTAGCGAATGAAACGATATTGTTTTATTTAGACTATGGACAAGCAGCTGTGGTTGTGGGCTTGAGAATATTTTGGGGCAAACAGTATGAAACCCGAACCCTTTGTGTTGTTCACACGGACAGGCGAGGATGTTGAGTGTTCTGGTGAATTCGGCCTCATGGCAATTTGTAGGTTCTTACACGCAAGTTCACATGATTTCTGCGCTTACCTAATCAGTGCTCTCAGTTTGAAGAATCACGTTGCCTCGTTGGCACAAAAGATTTCGTATACGTACCACACTTGCTAAAGGTGATTTTTTTAGGGGGGAGGTGTTGTTCTTCTTGAGAGAATCAAAGTGGGCTATGTGGTCGTGCCATACAAGAGTTGCTGTAGGACCTCCGAAAAAGGCCCCAAGGTACATGACGGTAAATATGCAGGCTCTGACCTCAATCTGTTAGTTTTCTGGAGTATTGAGAGGAGAGAGGGTCACCTGAGCGCAGAACTGCTTTCAATCATGTGAGGCGTTGGTAACGTGCGTTGTCGGGAAATATGTAGCGCACTGGGCATGCCAGCGGATAAACAGCAAATGATTATGGTGCAACTGATGTCGCATCCAGTGGGAGGTTGGCAAGTTCTGGTGGAATTTAGACGGGCGTATGGAAGCAAGCGTGTCTAGCTCCAGGTGCTTCGAGAGTGACGTGTAGAGAGACAGGGGTTTGAGGGGGCGCTGTTTTCTGATTTGGTAGAGAGGTTATTCGGTCGAGAAAGCCGCGTCTTGGCCGAAGATCCTTGGATGACGACTAATTTTTTTTTTTTGTGACAGCTATTTAGTGGCCCACTTTACATTCAGATGGATCGTTGACTGTCGCTTCTGCTGTGTATGTGGACGTACGAACGTGTTTGGGAGGGGGGGTGCTTGGACCTCGATGTTTTCATTTTTTTGACGGAAAGATGATGCTCATGTGTATATTTGCTTGGAACATGGGCTTTAAGCATATAAAGTTTAGCACTAAACTCAGTGTCCCATGCGTAGAGAGACCGCTACAGAATAGCATCAAGAAGACTTCACCAAGTTGAAAACGTGTACATGAGAAGTATTCGGCCTGCCGGAATGGATGACGCTGACATTCGCGAACATAATTGTTTTCTCTTGTCTCTGCGACGGCTTGTCGGTTTATAAATCGTGTCCCTGTGTGAAAAGAGGGAATCTTCTTCGACAGATGTTGGGGGGATTGGGCCTTTTCAAGGTCACCTCCAATTTGTTACCCTCCGCTCTTCAAGGGGTTAGACTGTTCTCGTTTCTCGAAGGCAGGGGTGTATAATAACCGGAACCCGACCGGCTATATTAGCGTCGAGGAGAAGAGCGTTTTTCTCTTGTCGCTGCGATGGTATCCCTGTGTGAAAAGAGGAATCGTCTTCGATATATGTAAGGGGGATTGGTCACCTCCATTTTATTTCCCCCCGCTCTTCAAGGGGTTGTTGTTGTTGTTGTTGTTCACATTAAAAAAACGTTCCGGTCTCCGCTCAGTACCTTCTATAATGTCCGTACTGGTCCGTGGACGCCTTCCGTGGTCACAAGCCAACTTCCCCACCAAAGGGGGTTACAATAGACTTTCTCGTTTCTCGACAAGAAGGCATGGACGACATTATAACAAGAACCCGACCGGCTTTTTTTAGCGGGGAGTAGAGCTTTGTCACCTTTGTTTGAACTGTTCGTGTTTTCAGACAAGATGAACTACAGGCTGCAACGAAGACTGTCCGTTCTCTTGAATAGGGCAGATCACCTCCGCCACGTACAGTGGTATGCTTCGAAGGACAACTTTGGAAATATCAAATCTCGCAAACTGAAAGTCCGTTGTCTGCAGACTACATACAGCAGTAGATCCCAATCCAGGTATTTAGTACTTCGAAGTATTTTGGTTGTCTTTCGAATAAGAAAAACCAAGAGTGGGTGGCGGGAAAAAACGAACCCAGAGATATGTTCCGCCAACTACAATAGCCATGTGGATGTGAGAAGAGAGATCGTCGTGGACAAACGTTGAGGAGTAAATCCCTTTATGAAGGTGATTCCACATCATCTTCAAGTACCTGTGTCCCCGAATTAATCAAATGCGGCCATTCTGCATTTTTTTCGAGTTAGACTGTTGTCGTAGAGACTGTTGTACCTTGTACGAAGTACAGTAGTTATGCCTTAGCAGTGCAGTCAAGAATCGCTTGCTGCTCCCGAACCTCGCGCTACCTCTCGCGGCTCGGCCACGGACGGCGTCGGAGCAACAACAGATAGTGGGGCAAACTTCCCAGCGACAGCCACGTTGCTGCGGCATGGGTTGGCTGGCAGCGGGGTCCGAGTCTGTGTGCCGGGGTTGTTTCACGTGTGACCCCGACAAGAAAACATGCCTCCGGAACTTCTTGTGTCCTCTTGCATTCCCTCTCTCCCGTACGTCTCCTTTAGCGGTAACGTGGTGTGACGGTTGCCGTGCGCTAACCCAATGACATAGAATCTCTATGAATCGTACGTGCACGCTGCTCACTGGCGCCTGACGTCTCAGTGGAGACGAATCTAACTGCCCAGCCGAGGTGAAAAACGCCAATGGTTTTCACACCCAACGGTTTCACGAGTCGATCAAAGAAAAATATATATGGTTCGCTTGTCTTTGCGGGTCGTTCTGTTTTGGATACCTGCTCAGTCTACGTGAAACAAGAACCCTAACCACTTGGTTGTCTTCGCTCAGCCCAGGAGCCAAAAGTAGCAGTGAGTACGTGAGGGCGAGAGGCACTTGAAGTTGCAGCTCTCCCGTCGTGGCTGCGCAGCGCGGTCGGTGCAGAAACACACAGCATGTCGGGCTTGCGAGGGACTCGGAGGCGAGGCGACCCGCCCCCAAGATCTGCGCCTGTGTTCCTCACGGCAATCGAGGCACAGGCGGTTGCCAACTCGGAAACCACAGCCTTGCGGGCACTCCTCTTACCAGACTACGATGGCGTCGCTGTCGCGTTTGCTGGGCTCCTTGTGAAAGTCGTACAGAGATGCAAAAGGGAAGATCAGGTCAGTGTTGTCGTTGTTGTTGTTGTCTGCGGTAAAACTTAGAGTTGTTTGAATCACAGCATGAATGACAACATTACTATCATTATTGTCTTTGTCACCAACCATGGTGAACTTCTACAACATTCATCGTCAGTGCGACGCAGCGGGACTAGCCTAGACTAATGTATGTATGTATAGACAGCAAACAACGTCAACAACAAGAACAACGACAAACAACACACAGCTCTATACGCCACCTCAACCAACGATTCTGGTGTTGTTGTTGCTACCGTGGAAACCATTGTAATAACCGCCTCTTCCACCCCTTCGGCATTGTCGAAAATCCTACAAGCAAACCAGCAAGTCGTGCGTAAGCGTCGACACTCGCTGGTCTTCTTTTCTGGAGGCCACGTCGTTCGCGTACTACGTTATCCGTCGGCTCGAGTACGATGCCTTGTCCTCGCTCCTCGTGATGAAATGTTTCCTCCCACGACAAAGAAATCATGATGTTCGACTGATGCAAAGATGTGGTCGCCTGTGATAGACCCTGTGGACTACAGCACGTGATTCGGGCTATCTGGGCTGCGTGCTCGAAGGACTACGAACTGACTACTCCACCCTCGCGCTACTGCGCACATTGTCATTGCCAAGGTCGACGGCCGGGTACTACACGCGTGTGAGGCGTTGGGGGTATACGAGGGGAGGCCCGTGTCGGTAGAGATGCTAGCAAGGCGACTGAGACGGTTCGGGCTGGCTTGGCACGGTTTTACAACTGAGGAGTGCCAGGTACTGTATGCCGTAGAGGCCGTTGGGGAAGCTTGCTGTCGATGCTGTTTACCTGGCCATACACGTGTACATAAATTGTTTCGACCACGTGTGGTCTCTCACGGACGTGTCGATTCAATTGTTGAAGGAAAGGATTACCCTAGGCAAGAGCCAAGGGGAGTCTATCATCTTGCAGTGGGTCTTTACGGTACCATACTTTGGCTATAAAGAACAGCAGCCTCACAACGCCTCATGTTTTCTTGTAGCAAGAGGACCCAGTGGCGCTCACTTTCTAGTGATTTCCAATGAACAAGGTGCGCACAAAAATTGACAAGCACCAAAGTGTTGCCGGAATGAGTATCGTCGTATTTGCTGTGAACAACCCGTCGGGCGGCCAATGAAAAACGCCATGGAAGAACACTCCGCGGTGTAGTCAAACGCAAGGGGGCGAAAACGTAAATGAGGTATCTACAACTCAAACACCACGGTTCGTTGTAGTTTTATGGTTCGCTGCCCAACGGGGTAATGTCAACATTGAGAGGGGCATTTCAAAGGATAGGTACGGCAAGTTGATCGGGTCCACGTGCACGAAAATAGTAACGCAGGACATGACAGCTTCAGGTGCCGTGTCCAACAGGCGTTCATATGCGACGAGCTCGACACGGACGAAGATGGGAAAGTGAGAGTGCAGGACATTTTCGCGTTCCTTCGCAGCTTGTGGGCCCAACAAGCCCATCAGGCACTCGCCCGACCGCACCAGTCTCTCACTTTGGGGGGCGACAGAAGTTGTCGAGGGGGCTACAGACGACGCGAGACACGACGGCAGGCGGCCGTACAAGCTGGGATGTTTGCCACCAGGAAAGTTCCGAGGGGCTTACAGCAAAAGCTGCGGGCAGCCGCGGGGTGAGTGAAACAGAGAGACTTTTCAAAGATCACCCGTGGGTGCGTCAGCGCTGAGTATCTCGTGTCGAGGAGCGTCCCAAGGGAGCCTCTGTTGGCTACTACTCGACCCGACACGGGTGCTTGGCTGTAGGCAAGAGCCCCTCCTTTCTTTCTTACAACAGAATATGAATCTGATCCGGTCGTCGGGTGTGCTCAACAGCAAAAATCATTTAACGCCTACGCGGTATCATTCCCTTGTGGGTTGCGATGTCCGTTCTTCGCACGTTCACCACGAGAGATACGTCTCTTTGCTCGCTGCTTGCCCCGACCGTCGACGTTTGCGGGGTTGCGACTAACCGCCTCACACCTCCGTCGGCACGCGCTCCAAACCCCAGACGCGCACGCTTGTGCGGTGTGGACGTCTTGAAGGCGTTGCAGGGCGCCGCTTCCCCTTCGTCTCGCTGCTGTAGATGCGCTGGAGACGTGAAGGATTCCTCCTCGCTCGGGGTCGAGGCGACAGCAAGGTTCTTGCGGAGCATCGGCGTGGGCTTCGACTCTCATCACGCGTCGGTGTCAGCGAACCGAGGGTTTGGCGAGCGCCTCTCCCACCCGCGCGGTGAGGCCGACGGGCGCGGTGAGGCAGACCTTGGCGAATCCCGGGATGTACGTGCTTACGTGCGGCCGGGAGAGCCGTTTCCTTCAGAGGAGGAGCGTGTAGTGCATGTCCCGTCGTCGTCTACACAGCGAGACCGTTGGAGTGGTGATGGTCCACAGAACCGGTGCCAGGTGGGGGAAGCAACGCGGGCGGAGCCTTGGTGGGCGCAGGGCGATGTTTTCCTGGCTTCGCACGATCAATGCGAAGGTCGAGTCACCGAGGCACAGAGTAGACGGACACGCGGTCGGGACGCCGTACGCACGACGCGATTGCGTCCGCCAGAGACGACGGCGAGGATAGAGAGGGGTTGGTCTAACCCGTCAGAATCTCCGAAGCTCCCGTCGAGGTTGAACAGGGTCATGCACGGAGGTGGGGCTTCGGGCTGCTGCGACGAGAGTGACCGAAGCGGTAGAGAATGCGCGGTCGGAGCGGCCGATGGTGTTGGTGACGCAGAGTGAGTGGAATGGATTGGTGGGTCGGTGAGAATTCTAGGCTCGCCTTGGTCACACGCTCTTTGTACGGTTTTGTAGAGGCGAAGTGCAGAGAGGAGGAATGTTGGAACGTACACGTAGCTGCAAGGTGTAACGACAAGAATGTTAGAAAAAAGGGCGGCGACAACCACCAGACGTATATCTTCGAACACGCCCGTGGTGACAGGGCGAGAGAGATCCGTTAGCACTTTAAGCATTTGGTTCATGCCCTTGTCTGCACCGCTTATTATGTGGCTCTTCTCACGAGCTCGTCGCCAACTACCCAGAGAGCTCCCCTTCGTCAACGCAGAAGGTACGACTTATCCCAATGAAACTCCATGCGTTGCTCCCCGCTTGGATCCCGTAGGCCGGTAGGCAATTGCTGCCGAGACTAAGTATTTGCGAACGACATCCTCGCTTTCACCAGGGCACGAGAAGACATCGGAACCTGCAACTCGCAGCGTTTGCGGCGTGCGGCCAAAGACCTGAAACGGATGCAGAGCGAGTACCTTGTTCTTCAGCGTCAAGTCCGTGGCGAAACAACAGACAAGCCAAGCACACCGCCACCGCCGCCGCCACCACCACCACCACCACCAACCACTGCCGAAGTAGCCCACCTCGACGACTCCATCGAGCACCACTGTCGTGACGACACAGCAGCAGCAGCCGCAGCAACAGGTAGGCGCTCCTCGCACAACACACTTCTCCGCCCCACTTCCTTCCTCCCTGGTCACCCCAACCCCAAGAACAACGGAGCGCATCACTACTACTTCAGCACGGCGATACAGCAGCAGCAGCAGAAGCAGCATCAGCATCAGCATCAGCACCAGCACCAGCACCAGCACCAGCAGAAACAAAAGAAACCTTGGTTGGGGTATGAGGGGGGCAACGGAGGTGCCCAAAGAGAGTGGGGAACAGAAGACGGTAGCGACGATAGTGGTGGCGGCGACGATGGCACCGGCCGTCGGTGTAGAGACCGCCGAAAAGAAGAGGGGTCATTTTTTCGACCGCCGCCTCTGGTGATGCGGCCTAAATCCTCGTCTTCTTCGTCGAATGCCTTCGACAACTCGGGGATTACCGCAGTCAGGTGCGTGCGAGAATTGTTGATTTGATCGACAAGTTTTGGTGCCTGGTCGGAATTAGGTGGTCTTTCTCGACTCGGTCACTACTGCATCGGTCGGCGCTTGCGTGTCGACCTGCACGGGTCGTGTCTTGTGGTAACTTTTTTCGTGTGTTCCCCACGGGCACACACAATCGGAGGTTCGTCACTCATTAGCGCATCGTCCATGCAAGTGGCTCTCGTGGCTCGAGCGAAAGTAGACATGTTGTTCTCAGCTCTGCGATCACATTTCGATGGTTGGGGGTCGGTCGAACGTCACCAGAGTACAGAAGAACGGCGCCTGATCCCCACGATATCTTCGATGCGCTCGCAGCCATGATTCAAGGATGGCACTGATTCACGGTTCAATTGTCTTCTTCTGCCATATGCGTGCAGATATCAACACCACACCGCTCACGCCGACTGCTCAGAGGGCGTGAGGCAGAACGGTTGGGTCACTGGCTGGCCTCGGCTCGCTCCCGATACCCGGAGATGGTGAGCCTCAAGGAACTGTCAAGGAGGACCCGATTTGCAGGGTATCCGTCGATTGACCTTTACCGGATATACAAAGCTCGGCGTAGGTGCGATATGTACTTCCTCCGAGAGCCCGGTAGGCGCCGTGTCTTTGTTCCCTGTGTTAGACTGAAAATCATTTGTCTATGGAACGCTTCTCATGGCAGTCATGTTGCTCCGAGGCCAAGCACAACTTGCCGCTCCAACCAGCGTGTTCGTGCCTCTTGAAAACACAGTCGGGCACTACTGTTGATGGCGGCGCAGGGCAAGGCCTGTACAGAGGATACCTTCGATGTCGCTACGGCCCGTAACGGCTTCTCGGGGATCCGAAGCCTACAGGCTCTAGGACTCAGCGAGGAAAAGGTGGGAGAAGGCCAGGGGTGTTTGATACCAAGACCCGCTGAAAAACGGAATGACCTCAGGAAACGCGGCAAATGGCGCCGTACTACAGTACCTTATGCCTTGCCCCGTGGATCTCCTTGAGACGTTTACGTACTATGTTTGAAAATGGCGGGCGGTTTGATGGTCCCGGACGTGCCGTCTACGTGCGCTTTGCCCAAGCAATACTTGCTCACACGGCAACCCAGGAAAGTACGTGGAAGTTATCTCCGAAGCCAAGATGACGTGTAGTACAAAGGGCTCTTCAATGAAGAGAGCGCCCCGAGTCGTGCAGGGGTACCGCATAGATTTCTGCAGGCGGAAAGTTCGCGCGTTCGTGTTCGCTCGCGCCGTACCAATGAGTGGCCAACACGCAGGTGCAACGCTGAGGCTACTGCTGTAATTCGCCCTAAACAATAAAAATCCCTTTTCCAACCCAACCCGCTCCTCTGCCCCTCCTCGCTGGAAACTCATCAGGGGTGTAGCACACCAACCCCCAGAGGTAGACGTTGCGATGCCTGGGCCGGAAACAGGGGTGGCGATAGGGGACAGGCGAGCCACCGGGCCGCTATGCACGTAGTAAGCGCTGCGGTGGCGACAGCCGAGAACGGCAGCAGCAGCGAGCCTCGCTGTATGCGGGGTGTGCATGCCTTCTTGAACCCGGGGGAGGCAGCGACAAGGTGGGCCGCGTTTGTCTTTTCAAGGTGTCCGGAACGATGAACCGGATACCCCTAAAAGCCTTGCCTATTTAGCAACCAGAGGTGGGGTAATGTGGAGCGAGATCCCCTGCATGAAGGATACAGTCTTCTCAACGCCTGTCAAGGACGATTCCCTCGTTTTTCACGCCTCTATGTTAGCTAACGATGAATTGACATCAACGGTTCTACATAGACTGTGTCCAATCTGAAAGTAACGTCTCAGTGGTGGAGGCGGAGTACCGCGTTCCTTCCGGGTGGATGATCTATCTCTTCTGTCAAGTTTTTTTGAGTTAATAGATGAAAAAAAGCAAAGCGGTTGCCGAAGTACTCCGAGACCCAGAGACTGCTGAAACCTTGTAGCGCCCGCGGTCGGCGGGGGGGATAGATCGACAAGCCCCCCCCCGACACGGGCGTGTTTTCATCGGCCAGGGCGGGTAACTCTACCTAAACCTACTTTTCACGGTGTTTGCTGCGGGCAGGCGGGCAGCAGGGTCAAAGTTCTTGCCGGAAGAGGACGAAAAGACCAGGGATTGGAGAGACCGTACGCCGGAGAGGAGGCCGGCTCGGCCGCCGGCGATCAAGAGCCCCATGTACGCCAGAAGGAGCCGTTCCGGTACGAAACGCCTCCGTACGCCGTGCTCGGGCCTTATCTTGCACCAGGCGTTAGATACACCTGATCGGTTTCATGTGGTATACCATGTCGTCACACACACACTCCTCCCCGTTGGAACGTTTGTGTCTCGTCGAACGTTTGCAACATACGTCGCCGATGGTTTTGGTGGAACACCCTGTTGGTTGCGAACCAGCTGAGTTGAACCGCCCAGACATAGCCTGCTGGTGCGGGTGGGTGAGGCGTGGATAACAGTGTCATGATTTTGGTACATCCACGGGGGGCGCGAGAGAAAAAGCTATGGTGTTGTAGGTTGCACTAAGGTCTGACAATGTCGTTCACTCTCTTAGGGATGCAAGTGCATCATCTTTTGCCCTCGACCTCTGTCTACAACCTCATCCCCGAAGTTCGTGCAATCCCGCTCGTGTTCATCGTCTCTCGTCACCATACTGCCGCCGCTGTCAGAGGAGAGAAACGTGTGGGACAAAAGGACCGGACGATGGGCCAGATCCACATCCAAGGGGCGGTCGGCTGCTCGCATTCGTGGGCGGTCTGTCGACAACCCCTGCAACGTCCGGACAATGTCTGGCCGCGACTTGCGCTGCTTTTGACCGTTGAGATCGCGTTCGAGGCCATCACGACCAACCGAAGGCGCAAGGCGGAGCTAATACTGCTGTAGGGGACAATAGCGGCGTGCCCTGGATCACATTGCGACGAGATCGGTGTAAAACTCGTGTAAATATCATGGTTTGCTTGGCCGAGCGGCTTGACAAAAGATGCGTAGATGCAGCCGGCGGAAAGGTCCCTTTCCGGGAACAGGTCGCCCGGTGCGCGCAAATAACGAGGATTGTTCGATGCTATTTGTAGTGTCATCCACTCATGTTGTCTTATGGACAGACTCATCGTACAGCAGGGTCATCAACGCGCTGCGCAGAGATTGAAACACCAAAGATGTAAGGACTTGTGTAGCTCTTGCGGAACAACAGCCTTGAGAAATAACACCCTCACACAGACTGCCGTCCACACGGCCACGCACCAAAATACTCACGACTCAACACCCAAACTCGCCGTGAGTTTATGCTGCAAAGGGAGGAATCTGTAGCCCCTTCAGGGCAGTGTCAGCGCCCACAAATCGGGACTACCCGCCTCCACATCTCTATGTATGACAATTCAATCTCGCATTCCAATCGACTGGCAAACAACGATATGCGTGCAGGATGATGACTACGAAGAAACCTGATTCCATCCACATCACGCCGGCATGATAGCACCTGCACACCGTGCTCGGCCGCGGGGCTCGCACACCGACACACGCGTGCGATTCAACCCAACGCCCTACCCTCTTAGCGGACAACCGACCAACAATCAACAAGCAACAAGCGACACACGAAGCGAGGAGGGGGTCGATCGGCATACTCGAGCGCCCCCACTCACCCCGAATTTTTTCCCCTAACACGACAACATCACCGTTGAGCAGCAAGCTGCACACGACAGGTTGGAACTCCAGAGCACCACCCTATAGCAACGACCCAACTGCACGAAAACCAATCCTCCGTGTGTCGCTCACCCTCCAACCAACGCAACTCCCGACCACCGCGTATCATCCTCGGCCTCAGGCCGCGCCCGCACACACAACACAACACAACCGCTCGCGCGAACGCAATCATCAGCCAAGCGGTTTTCATCTACTCCCACACTCAACGCCCACGGCCGATTCATCTTGTGCAGGTGGTATTGACGCCCCTCGCCCGTGTACCCAGTTCAACGACAAGCATCTAGAAATTTGATTGCCCACCCCCCCGCAAGAAGCCTCAGCATCGCTGTTTGGAGATTGTGCCACGAGATATAATTTACCACCAGGAAATGTTAACAAGAAAACGGGGAAAACAACGGTACATCATAGTTCCGCCATATGCAAACCGGGTGGGCGCCCCATACACCAACGGAAACGGCAGTGCAAAACCCTTTTTTCGTGGTGAGCGAGAACGCCCCCCCTCTCCGTTTCTCCTTTGTACACTGTACACCAACGCAAAACTCAGCGCTCGCTTCGAAGCTGTCCTATCTATGGCGTCTACGTGCCCAGTCCGGCGCACTGCTATGGCACACATTTTGTGGACACTCTACCACGGCGAATATACTATTCGTGGTGGAATTAAAAACGCCCCCCCCCCCCTCCCCATTCTATACACAACACCGAAAGTGTCCAGCGCTGCCGCAATCATGGCCCTTGCTTTTGCTGTGGTTGTACCACCAAGAAACCATGTACCGACACGTCGAGATATCGCGCCGACAATACTGGTCGCCGAAGTTGACCACATCTCTCCCCGCCGAGCACCTCCATCAAAGCCTTAGTCTACGTCTTGTCCTGCCCCTGCCGGAATGTTTCATGTATGGCGCTACAGCCGGTACCCAAAGAATATTGGTTTGGCAGTTGTCAATCCGCCCTTCGTAGATTCCAACGACACATGAAACGCGCGGTCCACCAGCCAGCAGTTGTCCAGCGCACACCCGCGCCAATCACGTCGCTTCTATGTAGTAGGCTGATGTTGCCGAGCACCCTGGACACTACCACTTTTACGCCGGTGAAACTACCCCGCCATTCGTGCCGTAGGGTGAGAGGCACGCGTATGCACGCCCCCCGCCCCCCCCCCCTTGACAACGCCTCCGTTGCTCCGCACACTGCCAGTAACAGAGTAAGAGGCCCGTTCACCCTCCACATGCCAGACGTGGAGACAGAGTGTTGTTTTCCTCCCGGAGCGTCTTTTCTAGGTAGCGTCTCGTGCCACACACCGAACGCACAGAACATCAAGGGCACACGCACAAACGCACTCCTGTGCGGCGTGTGTTGGTTGAACCACAACATCAACTGTCCGGCGGAGGGCAGCTGCCAGCGCGGCTCAAGGTTGGCGAGTACAGCGTTGTCTGCATGAGCTCCTTGAACTCCTCAAAGGACATGCTGAAAAACCACGATTACCAAAAAGGACGGCCGGCGAACGCACAACGGGTGAGTTGGGGAGGTGGCGCGACCAAGGGGATCGTGGATATGTAAAAACAAACTTCTTCAAGTGCGTTGACCTTTACGTAGAACTTCGCGAAGAACGGTGCGACTAATTACGGGACTCGGGAATAGTCGGCGGCGCACGTGCTTTCTTCATTGCCTTCGCGTGCCTTGCCGAATGTGTCAAAAGTACGTCCAAAGAGGAGTAAACGTGGCAAACATTTACCAGAGTATTCCTATTCGGCGGTGCATAGGATGTATCCGCCGCCATCCCTTGGGTCCGAGTTGGAGAAGAAGTGATCTGGGGAGAAACCGTCACTCAACACCCTTGCCACGCTCTACTACCTCTTTTTCTGCTTGGTGAGGTAGGCTTGGATGGTACGCAAGGGGAGGCGCATGACAATGACGAAAGAGAGAGGGTGGGCCAAGAACCCCGAAAGAAGTAGCCGTCCACCCGATGCGGACACCAAACGCGTAGTTCATCACTCCTGTATCACGAGCACCGACATCCATACCGTACACCTGTTGAAATATCGTTGGGCGTCGTCGTGTGTATCACATGGCCCACACGGGAAAATAAACACCAAGTTCTGCCACTATCATCACCTTACTTTCTTCGCCCCTTCCTCCTCCCTATCTCCCTATCTCTCACCTTCCCCCGTGCTGGAGGCCTGCCTCCTTGAGCATCTTGTCGATCTCGTTGTCGTCTAGCTCCTTCCCTAGGAACAGCCGCAGGTCTCGGCCTGTGATCTCACCGGCCTGGGAGCGGTCGAACCTGTCGAAAGCCGCCTGAAAAAAAAAAAAAAACACACACACACATAACTGAGTGAAGAAAACAAAAGAGCATGTATGTCGTGTGCCGCTGCTTGCTGTAACCACGCAAGAGAGACGAAACAAGCGCACAGCGAACAAGACGTAGTGCGAAGGCAAAGAGGAAACGCGCGGCAGGCACTGCGTGACCGACAGCTCGCCACAGGCCCCGTGTTGGTCTCAACTGTGCCAAACAGGTGCCGGAACCCCTGATCGTACCTGAAGGATGGCATCGTCTAGAATGGAGTTGTCCTTCGAAGACATGAGGGATGCCGCGAGGAAGTCGTTGTACCTGAAAAGAACGACAATTCGTGATGATCACAAGAAGAAACGAGCGTGCACGAGAAAACCATAAAACAGACGACAAAACACAAGAGGAGAATGCGAAACCCAAGACTGAACGTGTGTCGTCGGCGGCTCGCCTTCCTTCCTTGAGGCCCGTGAACACCCGGCTTGCGTCACGTGTAACGCAAAAAAACAGTCTTCACAGCCTTCGCAAGGAGCTGAAAAAAAGGAGGAGGAACGGGGGGGGGTCATAGTGCAGTGGCCGTGGCCGCGACACTCTGATCGAGACGACATGGAACAAAACATGGAAAGATAAAATATAATCTGTGTGTGGCTAAAACAAGCGTCGTCTCTACGTTAAAGCGATCCTCATCTCTGTCCAGTACCACCGTCTTGAACACCACATAACAATCAATCTGAGAGGGCGAACAGGTGTGGTCACAAACAAAAACCCACACCCGTCAACATGAGACGGCCAGGATAAACTCTGAAAATACGCCAAGACCAGTTGACTATTGTTGAACATCATGTTGCTCGAAAGTATGCGTACAAAGAAAGAAGATTACCCGCTCTACATTAAACCACAGCCAAAGGGCACGTGTTGGGTTATTTCCAGTGAGTGGCAGACATTTCTGTCTGGCTGAACGTTTGCCCCGCGCGTCCGCTGTCCGCTGTCCCCGCCTCACCGAATAACGCCCGCGTCCCCGGGCCCTCCTTGCGCCGCGTCGAGCATCTTGCCCAACCCAACGGCGTCGCGACCGTTGCTCAGAAGGCCCTGCTGCGCTAGCGACACCCGGAGCTCTTGCAGAGTGATGAGGCCGTTGCAAGCTCGGTCGCACTTGCGGAACTCGCACCGCAGAGACTCGACCTGCGCGCGTGTGTGTGGAGACGGCCTTCGGTTATGCCAAGTAGACGAAAAGGTGTGTGTTGCTTCGGATCAGGTTGTATGTTTGGACTTAGTGACAACGGAGGCAGAGACTCAACGTGCGTGTGTGTGTGTGGAGATGGCCTTCACGTCGTCAAGTAGACAGAAAAGAGGTATCACCGTTGCTACTTTCGATCGGGTTGTTGTGCACTGGTGTCAAATTTAACGGGTCGCGCTCACGTATGGGAGTGTACGTCGCGCCAGAATAGAGGAAGGGATAATCTCGCGAAACAGAATGATCTCGCGAAAAGGAGCCGTTATGACGTCTAGAGCGGGAGCCCCGTACCCGTCGGCGAGACCTCGTGGTCTACGGAGATACTCGCCAGGGTCTACGGCACAACTCTCTACGCACAACTCGACCCTTCGTACCAAACTGTGCCAAAATTCTTCGGCCGTGTAATGGGGTGGAAGAGGGGGCCGTGTGTGCAGTGGCATGTAAGCGAGCCCTTTGCCTCGCGTCGCTTCAAGTCAAAAACGGCAGGCCGTTTCAAAATATTTAGCCCGCGGTATGATCGGACAGCCGGTAACCCCGCACGCCTGACGCTTCCGATCTCCAAAGCGTACCCTAAACATTGGCCGTACCGCACGACGGGGAGTTTAGCAGAAAGCCCTGCCTTTAGGGCTCTCGACTCGATTCCTATGAACATGAAGGGATGGGACCATTGGGCTACGCGTGCGGATTCAGCGACCGAGAGGCTTTTTACCTGCCAAGCCTCCAGAGTGAACGCGATCATCCTCAGGACCAGCTTCTTGATCGTGCCGAGCGACTCGAAGCTCTGCAGCGAGTCCATCACCAGCGGGTTTGGAAGCTCAACCTCAGACTGAGTCGACTGTAGCCGGCCACCAACAACGCACGCACCGTCAAACACATGCGGACGGAAGGGGAGGGGTCACGTAGAATCGAACCACACCCAACAGGCAGGCGGGATAGGACACTAGGGGTGAGTGAGCCTTTCGCCGCTTGCGGATAATCTTTTCGATGTCAACGACAGGTCCACCTATCAAGGACGGTTTATCAAATACACAGGAGCTCTCTTCTAGACGCGTATGTATCTGAAAATAGCTGCGCTATCACAACATGAGACAACGAGATTGCCGAGCCAAGCCTTGCTAGAAGCAAACTGAACCGGAAGCGTCCACCAGCAATACTCAAGGGTTTCAGACAGGGCTCCAAGACAACACTAGCAACGCCTCAATGACAGCAAGAATAGCTTGATCCCCCCCGCCCCGTCAGTACGTGCGTTGTGACAAATTACCACAATTACGCCTCACAAATACACTGCCTAGTACCCATAATCCTGGAGAACGCAGTCGTAGACACGATACACACGGTGGCAAAGAGTCGAAGAACACCTGCATCCAGCGGTGCTTAAGCGCCTGCTCGCAGGTGAGTCTCTGCGCGGGATCGACGACGAGCAGCCCGGCGACGAAGGCCTTGGCTTCCTCGGAAACGGACACGTGCTCCGGCCACTCCCACGTTCCCGCCTTCACCGCCTCCAACACCTCGAAGTCGTCCCTGCCAGCACGACACCAGGACATAAGAGAAAGACAAGACAGACAGACAGACAGACAGACAGACAGACAGACAGACAGACAGACAGACAGACAGACAGACAGACAGACAGACAGACAGACAGACGAGACAAACAGACAGGCAGGCAGGCAGGCAGGCAGGCAGGCACACGCGGCGAGGAATCAGAAGCAGCGAGGAGCGATTGCAAGATCGGCAGAGTGTCACGGAGCAGGAGAAGGCATGTTCTTGTGCGAGGAGGGATAGATACGAAGGGCACGCGAGGGCAGGTGGAAAGGGTCGAGCGGCATCAACCAGAACATCTATCGTACACCGAGTCGTTATGCACGTGTCTTCCTCTGTATCCTTGACCCATGGCCATGCCCCCAAGACATGCAAGCCAGAGCCTTCCCTATCTTTGCACAGCAACTCGAGAGTCCATGACCGCCCACATTTCACAATCCTATAGGAAAAATGCAAGCGTCCTTTCAACTTGTCGCAGCTCTATTTATCGTGCATCAACAAGACAAGAGAATTTGAGATGATCTACACTGCTACCCCTTGTATGAGAATATCTACTCTGCCACCCCTTGTATCCTCCTCGCCATCACTCTTTTTGGTAAAAAAAAATGTTCCGAAGAATCGCCACCACTTTTGATTGGGCAGAGTAACGCCTCCTTCTCTCACCTTCCCGTGAAAGGAGGTTTCCCCGCCAGCATCATGAACGCCAGCACCCCCACCGACCACACGTCGCATTGCAGCGTGTAGCCCCCCGTGAGGCACTCCGGCGCGATGCTGTACGGCGTGCCCACCGGTACGTGCATCACCTCGTCCTGGCCATGTCATGTGTTCGCGGATACCCCGCGCGACGAGATCATCATTCGTGAGCACAACGAGTCATTCATATGTACGAAGGGCGGGCTTGTCATTGTTGACTCTAGCTGTACTGGTCGTTACATTTTCAATTTTCGGACCCCGACACATAAAAATAGCAACAGTACGTACGTCCGGAGCAGCAGGTGCAGGAGCTGAAGGCCGAGGAGCAGCAGCTATGTGCAGACATTTTGCGCGAAGCTACGCACTTGGAAGAGTTGCAGCGTCGACTAGAAAAAATTACACCGGGGCTTGGAACATGTGGATAAAGAGGAGGGAACGAGTGCAGAAGAGCCCATGGATTGCGAAGGGGTCGGAGGAAGGGGAGATAGTGGAGGAGCTGGCGGAGTACACGGCTTACTGTAGTAGTGCGTTCCTAGGAAATAGGGATTCGAGGACAATGGGGAAGCTCGTGGCGGTACATTTTTATCATCAACAGTTTCAGAACATGTCTTTGCCGTTGAGTAACCTGTACATCAAAGGGGTAGCGCAAGGTAATAAGAGAGGGCACGTGGAGAAAGGTACACAAGCAAGAGTGAGGAGACCTCTGACATGGGGAATGGTGAGTGCAATGCAGCAGAGTGTTGGCGGTGAGGGTGTGCAGGGGGAAGAGTGCTATGGATCGGATTGACCTTGGCATATCTGCTGATGTTGAGGGCGTCAGAGTTGTTTGCGGAAAAGGATGGAAAAATTCACGACGTGTACTGCCTGTGCAGGGGGGACGTGGCATTCTTCGAGGGCGATAATCAGCTGGAAGGACCGGGGAGGTTAAGGGCAGTGTAGGATAGAAGTGTGTATGAGAGGCTCGAAGGGAGACCAAGGGAGGAAAGGAGCGGTGATGGTCAGGGAGAGGGGGAGGGCGAGTGGAGCGGTGGAATTGATGCTGGAACTATTCGGGATTTATGGAAGTGGAGGATTAATTGCAACGGCAGCATTGATGGTACACAGAAGAAAAGGGAAGTGGGAGGTATGGCAGAGAGGGAAGGCGACAGAACAAATGAGGAAGGGGATAAGAGCGGTGTCAAAGATGTGGTCGAAGGAAGGGAAAGGGGCAGGGGCGGAGCTAAAACCGGAAGAGTTTGCGTTACATTCTGGAAGGATAGGTGGGGCGACGACGCTGGCCGCGAAAGGGGTACCGGAGGCTGTGATAAAGAAGGAAGGGAGGTGGTCGTCGTACGCATTCATGGCATACGTGAGGGCGAATATGCAAGACCCAGCATGGTTGTCGGTGTTGGAAGAAGGGGAAGGGGTATTGGAGAGACAACCGGGGCAAGGGACGGAATGGAGGAAGAAATCGGGAAGAGGGATCCAGAAGTAAGAAGAACAAGACTTCGTGGTGGGGAGGTTTGTGTCCAAGCTGCGCGACCAGCGGAATGTGGTCAGCCTGGTTCTTATTACTTAAGGAAGCGTGTGGATTCCTTAGTAGGCTTAAGGGCCGGGAGGGAGGGGGAGAGTTCCACCTCCGAGACCCGGACTTTA
>FN649751.1:5277450-5295893 GCA_000310025.1 Ectocarpus siliculosus | reverse complement strand
GGGGGGGGGGGGGCGATGGGAAAGTGCGGCGCATCCACGGGCCCCCGCCAATACCGCACGAAGGACGTCAACAGCGACCTTCAGGAGACCCCGCCTTCAAGACTCGTCAGACGAATCAAATCAATCGCTTTGTTGTAACGGCATGCGTAAAAAAATACGGTCGATTTTCTTGTTCATTTTCGGCGCTCCAGGAACGAGGGTCTCGGACTACAGTTTACACACTCGAATGCATTAAGGCCGGTCCACAAAGCAGGTAGCGTTAGTCTTGGCGATAGAGAGCCAAGAGCAGCAGCTGCTGTAGGCAAAAACCAACAAACAGCCAGAATGCCGCTCGAAAGAGGCGCTCCAGGCTCTTGTTCCCTCAAACTACGTAAACTAATTCAGGGAGCGGCGGTGGGGGGGTGGGTTGGGGAATCGATGGTTCGGGGAGAACGGTAAAAAAAAAACTTGCCTTCCGCGAAAAAACACCACCGCATCCTTCTACTACAAACCCCATGCGTCATCTCCAAATCAAGACGATTCCAGTTGTCACTACCCTCCCCTCCTCCTTCTCCTCACCTCCAGTTTTTTCTAAAGATTCGTAGCTTGCCGGCGGTCTCCGTGAGCACCCTCTCGATGTACACCAAGGACATGATCACGCAGTCCTTCTCCAGCTGGGCCGTCTTGAACACGTACGAGTAAAACTCTAGCACCTGCTTGGTCCGGCCGGCGGAGGAAAACGCGTGCGTTAGTGCGTGCGTGAGCGTCTCGATGGGGGCAACATCCCATCTAGGGTGTGCTCTCTATTCGCACAAGACACACAGAAAGAGGGGAGGGGGGGAGTGTCCTAGCAGCGCATTGTAGTCGGCGTGTTCACATTGTTTTCTATTACGAAAACGTTGGAGTGACCACACACGAAGGAAAATCACAGGGCACGACCGGTGGTAGAATTAGCCAGCCATACGTTCAAAGTGGTGTTCTGACGTGGTGTTTCGACGGGTTTTGGCACAAAAAAAAAGCCCTGCCTTGGCGAAGGAGTAGTTCGGACGGCTGGTGTGCAGACTAGGATCGTTTTAGATCAGTCAAGGCGTTTCGCCAAGTAATTGGGTACCGTGATATGCAGAGCACGCTTGCTGACACAGCTGATCCACCGGGCAGCGCTATCTACTCCTAAACTCAAGCGCGGGGAAAGGCAATGCCAATCGATCAATCTGCATTGTCACTGGCCGACCACACGCCATTTGCATTGCTCAAAAACTTCAGCTGACACCATGGCGCTGCTGCTGCCGCTGTTGCTGCTGCTGCTGTGTGGCGAGACAGACCAGGCACTAGTCCCTCCCGCTGTACCCGTCACTTGACGACAGACAGATCAACAACGAAACAGCGCCTCCCACGGGAGAAAGCCACACGAAGCAAACGATCACGCTGGTCCTGCCTCGTGGCTCGCTCGACCACAGCGGGGTCGCACACGTGCTACATGATAACACCGATAGAGGCAGGTTGAAACCTGTGGCACATCAACCGCAACACGTTTCTCTTGGACCCAGCGCGTTTCTCACCGCTAACCCCTGCAGATCCTCTTCGGAAACGCTGCGCACGACAATTGACTGCTGGGTGCGTGCACGATGAATACTAGAACAACACACAACAAGCAACGACGCCAACATAACAACAACGATTTCGGTTTCAAGTCGCGACCCACTGACAAAAAAGAAAACGCGAAAAATCCCCCCCCAATATAAAATAAAAAAACACCTCTGCGTATGACGGAGGCGGTCGCTCCGGCGGCCCTCTAGATCCCCACCCCCCCTCCCCGCCCCTACCCACAGCGCGCAAGCCTCCTCCTCCGTTGGCAACTCCCCTGCTGCCGTTGCTGCTGCTGTTGCTGCTGCTGCTGCTGGCGACCTCCATTCCCGGAGGGTCGTTGAAGATGTTGAATCGCGGGTCGATGGGCCAGGACATGGCGCAGCCCTCCGAGATGTGGTGGTGCAGCACCAAGCTCGTGACCTTGATCATGGCCTTTTGCAGTGGGCATCGACGAGTTTTAAGTTATAGGGATATTATATCTATAGCCTGTGGTGGTTTTTCTGGGGTGTAGGTACAGCGACATCACTCCGCACACCATATTACTTTCACGATGCGGTACTCGACATGGAAGTAATTTATACTATGCATGTATGTGTTTGTTTGGTTGTGCTTCGGCACACGCCAAGGAAACGGCCCTTTCGAAACCGGAGTTCAGGATGTTGGTTCCTAGGACAAGCTTGAGGCGAGATGAGGCATCAGGTGAAACATGCAGCATTACTACGACATGTATAGAGTTAGTGCGGTAAAAAACAAAACCGATATTATTTATGTAAGTTCGTGAAATACCAGCCGGTTTCATGTTTTTTGTTGTGCGTGTGTGTTACATAACTTTTCGTCTTACGTGTATCAAGCACGAAGGGCGGGCGTAAATGGTGAGGTTCTTCCCCTCGTCTATGCTTCAAGTCGTCACCTGCACGTCAAGGTCGTCGATGAACAGGCACAGCTCCACGCTAGACGAGCTGTTCCTCCTCTTCAAGGGAAGCTTCGCCGGTCGTGCCGCCCCCCTGCCACAACAACAACGACAAGGAGTCGCGGTCCACTCAACAGAGACCACAAAGAGAATGAGAAAGACTCGTTTGTGGGGAGAGGAGACAAGCAAAGCAAACCAGCCTGGTGGAGACCTGGTGTACAGGCCCAAGGCTTGTTGCACCCGACGATAGGAAAGGACAGAATCCCCCGGGAGCACGGCACGAAGGAGGCACGGACGGCAAGCCCGTGCAAAGAGGCACACATAACACGCGAAATCGTTGTGCCACTATTTGACAGCGTTGGGAAGTAAGGCAGAGGCTGGAAAAGCAAAAAGAATAGAAACATTGTCTCGTGTTCCTTTTTCAGTCCCGCGAGAAGAAACACAAACAGCATACCACACAAATTAATTCCCTTGACCAGCGAACACAAGCAGCATACCGCACAGCAGTAGCGCTCTACACAGAGACCCCCTTTCTTCGTCCTCGATCTCGGCGTGGCCCTATCAATAGCTCGACGAGTGCAACGACTGAGCGCTTGCAGCACGGCGGTTCCATCTACGAGCGGAGCCGCCTGTCGCACGCCGCCGCTTCGTTCTTGCCAGACAGAAGTTGCTCAATCGATAGTCTACCGCACAACTCCCCCCCTCGCTCTCTCGCTCTCTCACCAGTTGAGGCGACAGAAGTTGCTCAATCGATAGTCTACCGCACAGCTTCCCCCCTCGCTCTCTCTCTCCCTCTCTCTCACCAGTTGAGGTGCTTATTGTGCTTGTGCAGGATGTCCATGTCCATGTAGGGCACGGTGCGAAACATGTAGTGCGGCTTGTGCTCCCGGCTGACGCTGTTCAGGGTGCCGCCGATGAAGTTGGTCCACTGGTGCGGCTCCGGCTCCGGCGGTATTGGACCTCCGTAGCTCTTTCGTTGTTGTTGTCGTGGTTATTGTCGCGTACAAAACAGTACAAACGACAAGTTATTGGTGTTGTTGGTGTTGTTGTCAAGTACGAGAGGTACGAGGAAACATTGCGATTGACCAAGACACGGGGGGGACGACCTTGCGCCGAGCAGCGGAAGGGGAGCGTGAGGGGGGGGAGGTGGGGTTTCGCAGGCAAGGCCGCAAGTATTCCTGATGCCATGCCCGCGGCCGTTGCACATGCCGTGGAATCGCAACATCCTCAACCCGTGTTGAATTCACAAGGTCGGTTCTACTACACTACACCCACCGCCGTGTGATTGTCCGCTCGCGCCGGGGTCCCCCAGGAGTTTTGTCACACAGTCAATATTAACCGTCTGGCTCTGGACCAGCAGTCCTTGTGTACCGAGCAGTGCGGCGTACACCCAAGACTGCCATGCGAGAACGAACGGCAGCTGCGTCTTCCTTATGGGATTGACCACAATCAAGATGGTTCCGCCTGACTCAATGGCCTCTCGAGGGAGTGCTAAATTTCTTTTTGGCGTTTTTTTTCGTACACACCTGCTTGCGCTGGATATTGAGCTCCATGGAGTCGAAAAATTCCTGCTCCTCTTCAGAAATCTGGCGTTTCGTCTTGCTGCTCAGCCTCCTGCCTCACCAGGGAGTTCACACCCAATAAGAAGGCGGTACGAGGCGACGTGAGGGCTCATACATTTGTCGTGGAGGATGCGTTTGTCGTGGTGAGACAAGCCGCTTAGACCAGCGCCCCTTGGCCACAGCAGTGTTTCGAATGTGCCAGCATTTTCGGGCGGCAAAAGAGTGTTCCTGTAACAGCTAGTAGGCTCGTAGGAAAGGTCCGTGTGTTCTCTGTGGCAAAGCACATCCACTACAACCGCTACATCAAGAGGTTGAACGTCAATGTGTGTCCAGGGGGTTCAACACATCAGGGACGGGAAGTTGTTTCCACACCCGTTCTTTCACCGAAAGCAATGGTGCGTATGGTGTGTGTTCCCAAAACGAACGCCAAGTTTCCAACAGCAGTAACCTCTTGTCCGTTTTTTTTTTGTTTTCATTCGCCTTCCTTTCGTATCTTTGGGGCCTTAAGCCGGGAAAAACCGGGAAAAAGCTATCTCGAAACCCTCCGCACGCGAACCTGCTGCGCGCGTCGTAGACGGCTAAAACGGGGAAGCCGACTGCGGCGGAGATAAGCAAAAGAATACAATCGAACGCTAATTGCGGTTGCGGCGAAAGGATATCGAACGCCAACTCCGCTTTCGGCCGCGCACAGGCCGGCATAACTCTGTCCGCTCGCTCACCTTGTCAGCGGCACTCCCCCCTCTTCGCCGGAGGAAGGAGTAGTGTCCATGGTGCTGTCCATCGTGTTGCAAGAATCAGCCCATCCAAGCGTGCCGGCGGGGCCCATGACGTCCATGTTGACGGCTGCTTCTGCAGACCCCCACTGCCCGTCGTTGGGTGCGGACACGAGCGGCGAGAGCACCGTCTCTATGTGTAGTAGCTGATATTGTTGGGGTAACTCGTGTACGTGTACTAGTAGCTGATATTGTTGGGGTAACTCGTGTACTGCCGTGGGAGGGAATTTGGTGACCTACAACAACAACCCCCCGTCTACAGCCCTTTTAGACCAACGTTATGGGCTGGGGGGAAGAAGGAGGGCACAGCATGTCGAAACACAGCAACAGGAGATGACGAGACTACGGCTGTATGCATTGTACAGCAGGAGACTACTACAACTGTAGTCTTGAGAGGAAGCTCTTCGATTCGTGTCAGTTTTGTCCTTCTGCGGCCCCATCCATTTCATGGGTAGTCTCCTAATATGCGCACAGTAAACAAACCCGGCTGTCTTTGCTTGAAGGTAACTGGTGTTTCTTGACGTCAAAACCACGCTCATCGGCTCACCAATGGAAATATGTCAGTCTCATGTATGCATACATTTACGCATTATCTACAACTCTACAGCGCGTGTGTGCCGTTTGCTACCGTAGAAAACTCCAAGAACAAGAGGTAGATTAATGAAGGAGAAGGGGGGGGGGTTCTCTGAACGAAGTACATAATGCATGTCCCTTCCCAACACAACCCCCACAGCAAACGAAAGGGAAAAGGTCAACAGCAATCTCTCCATCAAGAGGTACGCACAAAACCGGCTCGATCACCAGCGAGAGAGACAGAGGGGAGAGAAGGTCGTGGATATGCGCAGGAGTTCCATCCCACCACCACACACGTGCACAACAACCTCTTGCACCTGTTTAGCCGAGATGCATTGCGTTCAATGCAGCTGGCAAACGTCGATAGTAGGCGATGCGGGCGAGACGTTCGCGCCCCCCCCCAAGAAGCACACGCAGAGTTCATATTCTTTAGGTGACACGGAACCCATTCTTGTAAATAGATTCTTGGGAGTCTGCTGCTGTACAAAGGACTGGTTCTACAAGTCTAATGCTGTGCATACAAAGCAACTGAACGACAGGGTGCTCTGTTGTCCGCATTTGAACACACGCCTTGCATTTCGCGGCGGGGGAAAAAGCCCGGGGCACGCTCTTACGTGGGCTGGCCCTCTGGCGGAAGCCGTACTCCTTCTGTCTGTCGGACTGCTGGCATTGTTCCCCATGATGATCGTCTGCGGGAGCAAGGAGCGGATCCCGACGGAACATCGGAGAGGAACATGATGTGAGCGTCAAAGTTCAAAGAGAGCGGGGCAGGCCTGCTTCTGGTGTACCAGTCCAGAGGGACAACAAAAAAACAAACCCCAACACATGTCCAAGTCCACCATCTTTCGCATAAGGCACACCCACAGCAGTGCACCCTTCGGTTCACATGGGTACAGGCACAGCTTTTGCCTAGGGCACGAGAGACAGCAGGAGCACAGCATGTACAACAGCCTGCCTGACCTCTATCATTCGAGCTTGAAGTTGGCGTTGTCCCGAGTTCAAACCGATTTAGCGGTAGTCCAGAAGCTTTGCGTGTCTCCCTTGACGAATCTCAAGTCAATTAGGCTCTTGCTTAGCTCGTAATCTTGTGGATCCTGGTCTACGTATCATCTACGCCCATCTCACCGAGCGCCAGCTGCTCGCTGATCCTGGTCCGCTTGTCCGCGCCAAAATGGGGGCTCCGTGCATCGAATGACAGAGACCGAATCTCCGTAGATCGAGAATGACCGGGCGGAGATCGCGAATGACCGCACATAGATCGCGGGCAATTAGATCGCGCATCTCTTCGGATTCGGTACGGCGGTGAAGATCTGAAGGAGAGGAAGTGTCACTGCACGACGGCGAACGAAGCCGCCCCTCTCTCAGGCAGCATGAACGTCATGATACCCATGGCAGGGCGTGGGTCCAGGTAAGGGACTGCACGCGTAAAAAATATATGCATGTCCACCCTGCTCATAACCTCGATACCCTGTTGTTCAGAGAATCAGCTCACGGCAAAACGGCGTTCTGCGTACATACAAGCAACACCACCTCGTTCCCTACCAAGGACAGCCCCAGCAGCAGCTCAGACCATACCCAAGCACCGTGGTGCATACAAGAGTGGTGCACTGCCGAAGTTTCGAAACTCAAGAGACCCCAGCTACACTAGTCTACCTCTCTGCCTGTGCAGGTGAACCTCACTTTCCCTCAGCGTGGAAACAACGCAGCACCGCTGTCTCTCGGGATCTACAGTACAACAGCAGCAGTAGCCTACTCGTAGACGGTACTGCTGCAGTCTACTACAGGTCTAGACTGTAGTGCTGCCCCTGCTCTAGTATTACATAGTCGAAAGTCCAGTCTGCTGTATTGTACATGTCGTAGGACAGAACCACACGGTCCGTTACGGAGAGTTCGTTTGGCATCGCCACCACTGCAGCACACACCTCGTCCGACATCTCTATTGCATTCTACAGAGTCACGAACCGGGTGCGAGAGTCATTTACCCTTCAACATAGCTAGAGCATTTGCTCTGCGTGTTTGTCACGGGGCGCGCGCAACAAACGCTAAACGCAGACACCACGGGATTTCAAACCATCCGCTGCGATGAAAAGCCTCCAGTATTGCTTTTGGTTATTATAGTGTATGACATATGTATACGAATGCGATACCCCGAATCTTCGACAGCAGCGCGGCATGTTGTACAACGACCGCCTTTGATAGTCTTATCTTCCGCTAGATTCAGTCCGTTTTCTTGGTCAATCAACAAATAGACTCATGTGGGTACAGCGAACTGCTGTGGGAATGTGATATGAGGCTGCAGCTACGACGACCTTTCCCGCAGAAATAGAATCGATAGGTTCTCACTGCGATTGACACGGCGCAAGAAAATCTCTGTTGACACCTCAGTCAACAGTACAGATACCATGCTGTCGATACAAATTCGTCCCTCAGCCCCGTCCCTACGATGCTATGTAATTACCGTACTTATTTTTCTCTGCCTCGTGTGTATACTCCTTATGCTACCGTCATGTTGCAGATTTTCAGCCGAAGGATATCGGCTGCCCAAACCGTTAATAAACATTGTCGGACGCCCAATGCTCTTTTGGCTTTTAGACAACCTCAAGCTCAAGCCAGAAGACACTCTCTGGGTTGGGGTCCAACAAGAGCTGGAGGGCGAATACGCGATAGCCGCCCGGTTGAGAAAGGAATATCCGTCGCTTGACATAAGGGTTGTCTCGATTGACTTCCAGACGCGAGGGGCCGCGGAAACTCTTTTCATCATGCTGCAGGTAAGATTCGCCCAAGGAAAAGCGTACTCTGCGAGAAGCGAATAGCAGACAAACATCTCTCGGACTACCAAGCGAGGGGGCCCAGTACAACACGGCGCGCCCCGTTATCGCACAGCAGAAGAACTCGCATCCCACGTGATGCTACCATTGGTTGTGGCTTGAGCCAGGAAGGCGTCCCATTGGTCGTCATGTTTGTGGCTCTCTGAGGCTTTATGTATCTGTGCCAGAGTACTCAGACCGCCAACGAACACGATGTCTTCGGATTCCCTGTACTGCTTGCCACCTTCCCCATGGATCAGCACATGTCATCCGCAGAGATTCGACGAAAAAGCATCTCCCTGGATTGCGACACCATATACTTCTCCGATGTGCTCGGAAGCTTCCGAGCATGCGCGAGTGGTTGTGGATCTAGCTTCTACTTTGAAGACGAAGGAGACAAGGTGAAAATCGCAAAGGTCCACAAAGCTACAGTTATGGTAGCCGTGACGTCATGCCGCATTCTAGAAGCGCGATTGCAATGAGCTGGAAACAATCCTTTGTGGTGGACTTCCCGCTGCAACAGCTAGGTGGCGCGTATTTGAAATTCCGTGCCCTTCTCCTAATTTCCACATTATTTTCTTCCGAACACCGCTCTCGCCGCCTCAGCCAATCTTCTCCTATATCGAATTCGAACCGAGCACGGACAAGATTGTTTACATCCGAGAGAAGGAGGCGATTTCTCGACATGCTAACACCGGCGCCTACGCCTTCCCGTGTGGGGATCGCCTGAGAATGGCTTGCCGTGAAGTCCTCGACAACCCGGTCGGGAAGGCCGGGGAGTTCTACACGTCGAGCATTATTGAAAGGATGATCCAAGCGGGCCAGAAGGTTGGCTTTTCTCTGCTTTTGCTTGGTTTTCGAAGATAGAAATTGACCGGAGATTTCGGTCGAAAGCATTGCTTGTGAGGAAGGGAAACATTCTGTTCTTGTGAAGTATGCAGCATGAGCAATTGTCAATGTGACGAACCTACCTAAGATTAACACTAGTACGACGCTGCAGTGTTGCATATACAAGAAGTGAAATTCTGTAAGCACTGCGCGTTCGGTCGCTCACAAGCTCCGACAGGTTGCCGTACTCCAAAGATACCACATCGTGCTGATCGGACTCTGCCATGCCCTGTCACTGCTGCGCACTCCCCCGCTCTCGGACAATATCGTCTAGTTCGTGGGGATTCACGTGCCAGACTTCTTTTGCGTAGGCACGCCGGCGCAACTGCGCTCGTTCCTTGGCTTGGTCCAAAAAGGGGGAGTGGTACCGCGGCGCAAAACTCGTGTCTTCTTCGACCTCGATCGCTCACTACGTATGGCCCGTTCGGCAACTGGCGCTGATCCAACCGCGTCGGTTCGGTCAGGGGATCTCGACAAACATTTGCTAATGGTGAGGCGAACACCACAGCAGTACAGACGCAAACACGAGATTAGCGATGCCTGACGCAACGGGACGCTAGCGGATTGCACAGCTTGATCGACACGTATGATGTCGCCAAGGTATCTACCGGAAAATAAGACTATCTACCGGCTTCGAGGCTGCACTAATGCTTGACACACTAAGTCAGACAATCAAGATAGAAGCCGGACTATCTACCGGCTTCGAAGTTTCACTAATGCTTGACACACTAAGTCAGACAATCAAGATAGAAGAACGCAGTCGTTTCATCGCCAACAGGCGGTAAAAAGACAATTTCAAAGCAGATGTGATACGCAGAACGAAACGTCTTTGCATTGCAATACACGTCGCCTGGTTCAAGTGTTCGGTCGCATCGCCGGTATCTGTACCGTGAGCACAGTCACGATTCGCACGTGTGCTCGACACGTGATGGCTTAATAACAAGTGATGGAATGTGGAGAGGTTTTAGACAAACACATCTAATTACCGTAGTGGTCCCAGTACAATGCCGGTGCGAAGTAGCCAATTTCACCGGCATTATACAGGGCAACCGGCGTTATTCAACCGGTGTTATACCGGGACCACTACTGTAGTGGAAAGTATCGGTTTGCCGGGTGCCACGTCATCAACGGACCACCAATACGTGTTTGTTCGCCCAGGTGTGGGTCTGTCAAAGAAGCCCACAGGGGACCGTACGACAGACGAGACATTAAAGGATAAAACTGCTGTTAATGGAGAAATAGGTGGCTCGTGATGACTCTTGGCCACGTGCTTTGACGTTCGAGGCATGAATGCAGCCACAACCCTGACCTGCAGTCCATGTGTTGCTCCTAGAGACAAACGCGCGTTGCATCGTCTGCGGAATGCGTTGCATACCTGCGGAACCTATCTCGGCAGGAACTGCAAGCCGTCAGCGCCTGCCTTTCACACGATGGAAAGATCGACGATCGGTTTCGTCGTGGCCCGTGCACTCACTTGTTGGATACATATGTTCCCTGTTTTTGACGCGTGGGCGTCCGGCAGAAAACGCGTAACACGGGCACTTCCCTCGAAGACCCCGTGTCCGGACAGCCTGCTGCTGGAGACATCACTATCGGTGGAAGGACTGGGAACGCGCACCAGGACATGCAGGAGGAGGTACAAACCCAGCACACGAATGACACATCGGCTGTAATCGATAGAGTTGGCGAAGCACACGGTACCATACTGCTTCCCGGCAACTACATCCTAACACGTAGCTAATTCGCATCTGCGGAGGCTAGACCAAGAAGTCGAGGCTGTCGTGGGGAGTTTTCGTATGCCCAGTTTTTTATACCCAGAGATTCGCAAAAGTACCTGCCAAAGGCGTGCGAAGGATTCATTCCGAATCACACCGAGAGATACGTTGCATACTACTACGCAGTCTGTACTAACTATCACAAGGCACCCCAATTCACAGCTGACACCCCCAAGCCTCTACGAAGGCATACAACTCTCGAGTCGTCGAGTTCCATCAATAAATACGTTTGGCGCCTTTCGTTTGCGTCTGCGTCTTTGTGCCAGATCGGACGGTGCCTGAAAGAATCGGAGATTGAAGAAGCCGTCTCTTCTTGTTGCGCGCAAGACTTTGTACGGCCGAGATCGTTCAACAGGTGTGCACACACGCGTGGAGGGGTTTGATAGCAACTGGCTTCGCTCGCGTGAGTGTCGAGATTTGATAGTTGCTCTACGTGAGGCTTCCCTTGAGACGGGGTGCGCTACGCCGATGTAGCTCGGAAGCATACCTGATGTATGCAGGCTCATCGTCACGCCGACACGTCGGCGCCTGAGCGTGTCTAAGCATGACGCGGAAGCTCCACGGGCCACACCGACTACTGCCGCGTACCACCTCTCGCACTCGCTCGTGGAAACTGTTCCGCTGTCATGCGTCGGTTTGTGCAACTTCAGGATCACCTGCTCGGAGGACAACCTCGTGACCAAGTCGGCGCCTTTGGAATATCTTCGCGGGGAGCTGCACTTCTACCGATCGATTCCGCCCGAGCTGGTGCACCTCTTCCCGACTCTCGTGAAAGTGAACGATGACCCCGCTCTGGCAATGCCTTCCATGACGATAACTAAGGTGAGATGCACGTGGTGGGGATAGATACCACAGGAGTGGCTAGGGGGAGCTTTTACGCTCAGATCGGTTTCGGTGAGTGAGTTATACCAAACGATACCTGTGAGACATGAGCTACGAGAACATGGTCTGTCATCGAGGGCCGCGCGCATGCCTTGGCCGAGTGTCAACCATGTGTCCCAGGGCTCACCTTTGTCTTCATTATTTGATACGTTTGACATAGGTTCCCATTCTGGCCTGTCTATCACTGTTCGTCCTCCCGGTACTCGTGGGCGGTTGCCAACACGTGGATCGAGCGTGAGACACACCCACATACCCTTGCGCCCCTCCCCCCCCCCCCTCCATCTTGCTCTCGCGTATGGCTGCCATCTCAGATCGACGGGGTGAGCTTTTCGCACCTCGTCACCAACCACTGCGTCACCCGAGGCAGATGTTCAAAGCTTCTCCGCAGTCTCCGGGAAATTCACGAAGCGAAGAAGATTCCGAGAGGGCCTCATGGCGAGGTGGGAACGTCAGGCCCCGGTGAAGAGAACAACGGACCCTCTAGCAAGGATGGAATATGTGAGTTGAAAAACAGAATAAGCGTGAGACCGTAGGGATCTCGCGTTCGATCCCTTGGGTATGTCGGTTTGTTCTTTCCCATCGTGTGTAAGCAACAAGCGCTTGCGTCCATCCAAACGATAACGTCAATTACATAAATATGGACGAACGGTCCTTAGGGGTGATCGATGAAACTGGCCTGACGAACGACTCGCACCCTCTTGAGGTGACCACTTGAGGTGACAACTTGAGGTGTCCATTTTAACTCCCCGAAAGAACACCAAACCGAATTGTTCGTGACATTCTCAGGGAATACGTTTCTCGGGTAAGTAACACGGAAGGAACGGCCCTCCCACTTTGCAGATGTACACACTCCGTAGGGAGCATCTCTCGGGCGTCGACATGTTCCGTTTGATGGTGACACGCCGTAGAGGTGCGCATCGTGTCTCTACGACGGGTATCATCCAGCTCCTAGTCCAGACCAATGTGAGCTCCAATCCTTCCAATCACTCTTGTATCCCTCATCATCAGACTACGATGGCGTCGTTATCGCACCTTGCTCCGAGCCCCTTCATCGAGAAATCTTCACTGAGCGATTGCCGTCGCAGCAGAACCAGCGGCAGGGTCTCCCAGCGTCGACAATATGTGCAAATCTGCACAAAAAGGCGAGTTGGTGTACCTTTGAAACCGGGGGGGGGAGTATGACCACGGCGCGGCGGCCCTGCGCGATGTCTTTGTTCGATCCACTTCAAACCATAACATCAAACCTGTGTCCCATGCGACAGGTGTTGCGGAGGCTTGGGCAAAATGAGGCAGTCTATACAGGGTTCGAAGGGATTGACGTCCCGGGAATGTCTCGGATCATCCTATCGTACCTCCGCAGCTATCAGGTGAAGTGTGGAGCGCAAGTACGGTAAACACTTGTGTCTACTCTAAGTAGCGGCGTGGAGCGGTGGACAGTGGAAGTTTTTTTCAGTTCCCATCATCTGACCTGCCGGGCATAGCTTCGAAGCACGTATCCTTACAAGACGGACCATTCGAAAAACTCCAAAGGGGTTGCAACGGACGGGGTAACGCTAGCCGCATACGGTGACTACGAATAAAAGAGAGGGAGAAGGAAGTCGAAACCCATGGGACAGTCAACCGAGAGCATGCCCAAACGCGTGAGCAGCATTGTAATAATCCTGTAGCTTGGATCATGCGCACTCCCAAGGGTAGCCTGTCAACGAAGATCATGGCAGGCTTCAAATTTGTATATCGAGAACGTTTGGCAATGTTGCCACCAAAGTGTATATCGAGAACGTTCAGCACGTTGTCTTCGATACATGCAGGAAGGAGCGAGGTTCCGCCGAGCAGACTTCGTTCACGGAGACCCTGTATTCAGCAACTGCCTGCAGAACAAGGTAATCGGAATATTCGTTTCCCCATTGTACGGGGCGCCTTGGGGTAGTTCACCGGATGTACATGCGACTACCGTGGCGTAGCCTTACCGCTACAGCCATGGTGGTATCGAAGGTGTCTCGCCCGTTGCACTATTTAGCTACACGTGCTACATTGTGCATGCAGGTGACGGTGCTTTGTGCTTCAATAAAAATGTGTTTCCGTTCGGGGAGTTTCCCGACTTTCTTCGAATTTGTGCTTCTCACCAACGAAATACGTAAGAGTATCATGCTCAAACTCTGGATGGACCAGATCATCCCACAGAAACAATGTTGCACCTTATCATCGTCTGCTAACAGGAAGGTGACGTTGCGTTCGTAGACATGCGAGGAGCGCTCGGGGACTTACTGTGCACGGAGGGAGACACGAACTATGACCTTGCCAAGGTGTACCAAAGTCTTTGCGGGTATGACTTCATCATCATGGACAAAGACGTGGACCCCAACGCAGTCGAGATGTTGCGTGATTTAGAGCAGGTGAGGCAACCAGTCTAAACATGCGAGTAGTCTATCGAAGCACCTCGTCAAGTCTGTTCGTGTCCCTTCAAGGAATATCAAATGGCGAATCCAGGTTATATGAAACGTGTAGGGGGGAATGTGGCGATTGTCAGTCAGTGTTCTAGGCTGGCTCATACGGCGTACGTCTGACGCTTCCGTGCAACCAATCCGCTACGTCTGTCGTTTTCAACCAGAATGTGTTCTGGCCTTTCGTGCGGGAGAATTACGCCGGAACTAAGCCCGAAGACATTGCCATGCTGGCGGCGTCGCACTTCTTGTCTATGGTGCCACTGCATGAAAACCGCGGACACCAAGCACGTTTTATGAGGGCTTGCAACGATATAGTGACAAAATGGAGTAGCTAGGAAGGGTGTTCCCCACATGAACGGCCAATCGAACAACAGGACGGAAGGGTGAAGATGTGCTGGAAAAGGCAACACGGAGAAAAAACTAGCCGTGAAAACAACTACCATTACTCAATGTGTTGTTCGATTGTCTTTCTTTGTCTTTGCACCCACAGTCAACACATCAAATGTTGCGAGAGGGGCATGAACTTCCTGTCGTTTTCCAAACCGAGGATCATTTAATGGAAGTTTGGATTGGGTGAGGCCTCCTGCGCTGGCAGAGGGGGTCCTCTCCCTGGCCTTGAATGGGGGCTGCAGAGGTCACAAATACCGCCGCAAGCCCGGTTGGGCAACGGCTTTGCTGGCGAGCCAGGGGGGTATTCGAAGGGGGCGCGGGGCCAGCGAGGGCCGGATAAAGCGAGGCATACTGTCAAGAATTCCGCACCCAACTGCGCTCGCGAGGTTTCGGGAGCGACAATGTTTTGTGGTCTCGTTCTACGGCATTACAATGTATCGCAAATTCCAAGACGTTCAATACAATCGCAATAGTAGAGGCTGGCGACGAAATATTAAAATATGAGAAAACAAAGACATGTTCTCCTCCCCGAGTCTATATCTTTGCCAGGGATTTGAAACACTTTTCGCGTTTTGGGGGCTTCGCCTGCCGCCCGGATGAGCTCATGTGCGTGAGTGTAGCTCCCCCCGTCCCCATGCTGTATGATCCCGTATCTTTCCGCTTTGGCGGCGGAGAGGTGAAACGACGGAGTATCTACAGCAATCCCGTCGAGAGCCCATGATCTTTACGAGTGTACTGGTTGGGCAGCGTTGCTCCATCCCTCGCATGAATCACTCTGGTTATTGTGTACAATGCGGGGGTTCCCCCGGATACCACAGCGAGAACGCCTGCAAAGATCGACACAAAATGTGAACACGCCTGCCTCTGCCTATCTATTCTTTCGTGAACAGGACCCCGCGTTGTGTAATAGCATTGCTCGGAGAGGAGTTCTGACGGCCGGTCCCAGTTTGTTGCTCTTCCTCCTGCTATCAACAACGTATTTTGTGTCATCAAAGTTTGATGATGAAACGAAACGAAATGGCGGCTATGATCTATAGACTGCTGCATGGACATTACGACTATCTGTTCGCGACCATAATCTTAGCGGGTATCCTACTTCCGGTAGGTAGGCTCCTCGCGGTGTGTGATGTGGTGGACCACATGATATATTATTATCGAAACTGCAACCACCGATAAATACATCGAAATAAATGGCAGGCTGAGATAGAAGAACATGTTGCCTTGCAGTCCGTGCCGTGGGACAAAACCAACCGAAGAGTTAGAAAACCATAATTCGTAAAATGCAATGCTCTGCAATATGTTATGGAGGAACACAGAAATATGAAAGGAAGGGAGAAAGTCCGTTGCTCCTAGCTTCGGGTACTCACAGTTCTTGTTTGATCTCTTGTATTAGCCTACTTAGACCAGGTCCGCTCAGCGCTCACTCGGAGAGTGCAGGAGCGGGGCTGGGATGCTGGTCTTCCTTCAAGCTACTTCAATACCTCACGACGACGCCAAATATCCATAACCAACGAAACTTCAAAATAACCATTAAGTGCTCATACAACACACTTTTCAGCGCTCATACAATGATCATACACTAGCTGCTCCATTACATATATCTGTTACCACACAGGTGAAACCTACAGGTGGAAGAAAGGATAGACCAGCATCGGATTGGCGGATACGGTTGTTTATTTCTTTGCGCTCAGAAACCGTATTGTCTCCTGCAGCAGCACCAACAACCCGCAGAAGACAACGAAGAAGGTCTAGAAGGCCCGTAGTCACAAGAAAATGTTTTTGCTAATAGTAGAAGAGCAGCAGTAAACTAGAGTCCGCCACGAGGAAGCTAGAATTTCTAAGCCTGGAGTTGATAATGTCTTGCGAACAGGGCATGTGTCGAACAGCATCGCGTCGAAGGCGAGGTTGGCGGCGGTGTCGCGGCCAGGAATCGGAAGGCCCGGTAGACTTTGGTCGTTTGTCAGTGCCCAGTGGACATGGCTCGCCCAACGCAACAAGACTGCGAAGGAATGTGGCCTAAGGCCGAAAACAGCTGAAATGACCGAGTCCGGTATGTAGGCTCCCTTTTCTCCCATCATGACGGGAACGGCGATGTTGTGGCGTTTGATGGCCCTGTGGATACCACTGACCCACAAGCACCACATGGGTGGTTCCCGAAAAGAATTCCGACTCTTGTCTTGGATGGCGTCAAGAGCGATCTTCTGGAACAACCAAGTCGTAGGTGAACAGAAATGATGTCGGGGTCGCACGTAAACGTTGAACGTCGGCCTTGTAGACGGTGCTGTAGCTGGCTCGATGACGACGACGCCCGAGTAGTCGTCGTTGGGGTCAGGGGGGGTGTCCAGGAGACCAAGGAAAAGGTGGTACGACGACTTGAGCAGAAAAGGCTTCCCCTTGTTGGTTGGTTGCGGTGTAGTCGCTACCAACTGTAGCCCATTCATAGAAGCCGACACCTGGAACGATGCACACGTCGAACGCAACCTTTCTCCGGAAAGAAGGGGAAGGTCCTTGGACGCAGCAGTGGTAATGGCTTCGTTGAAAAGTAGTCGACCTCCGCCTGGGAGTGTCGAGGTAGGTTCCCGCGAGGGCTGTTGGGCTGCGTCCATCGTTTCCGATTGCTTCAGCGACAGGACCAACGATTGAGTGTGCGGTGGCTCGGCGAGGTGAGTGGGGCAGGGTCTACTACGCGTGTTGATTCGCGCGGAAATATCTGTGGAGCCGCACGTTCGAAAAACACATGTTCATAGTCTATGTGTAGCTCTCCACCATCTCTTTGGTGCCGCATGCCCTGTTATCTATCCTTTTTTGTTTTTCCTTTCTTCTTTCCCCGTTGCCTTCGAACACCGGCAGTTTCTTGACGTGCACCGACGGATTCCGTCGCCACTGCTTCGTCCGTGTTGCAAACCTCGGGTAACGTCTCGTTCCCCATGCGTCTTTCGCTCCACTGCTGTTCCCCACAGGCGGGGGTGCCGGGTACTCCACCCCGGGGTGATACCGCTTCGGAGATAGGCAGTTCGACGGGAGATACCCCCGGGCCAGGCGCGACGCTGGACCGACCTGAGGAATCCCCCCCCGGTCTCCCCGCCTCCGTTGACGCCACCGAGGATGGAGCAGCGGTTGAGGCTGGAGCTCGGCCTTGTGAAGATGTGAAGATGAGGTTCCTTCTGCCGTGGCCTGGGAATGGCACCGTGACGGGTGCCGAAAAGATGATGCGGAAGCTTCGCCTGGGAGTGTCGAGGTACGTTCCCGGGAGGGCTCCGGCTGCGTCCATCGTTTCCGATTGCTTCAGCAAAAGATCCAATCCTTGAGTTCGCGGTAGAATAGCATGGCGAGGGTCGAACTTGCTGAGTGCGACAGGGCTTGCCGGGTGTTGATTCGCGCAGAAATATTTGTGTAGCTGTGTGTTCGAAAAACGCATGTTTCTATAACTCTGCGCACTCTCTTCCTGGTGCCGCATGCCCTGTTGTCCTTTCCCCCCCCGGTTCTTCCTTCCCCGTTGCCTTCGAACGCGATCAGTTTCAATTTCGTGACTTTCGCCGACGGATCCATTGCTTCGTTCATGTTGCGATCGTCCGTTAACCTCTCGTTCTTCATGCGTTTTTCGCTCCACTGCTGTTCCCAGTGGGGGTGCCGGGCACTCCACCTCCGGGTAATACTGCTTCGAAGATAGGCAGTGCGACGGGGGTCCCCCCCGGGCCAGGCACGACGCCTGACTGAGCCGAGGGCAGGCTCCAGGCCGTTTGCGTCGCCGTCAGTTCCTTCGCGGGGGGCGCAGGCGGCGGCGACCGGAGCCGGAATCGCCGGGAGTGGGTGAAGAGTTTCGCGACGGCGTGTTGACGTGGGAGTCCTACGACACCACAAACGCAGACCTGC
>FN649751.1:5245992-5277350 GCA_000310025.1 Ectocarpus siliculosus | reverse complement strand
CACAAAATCGCCGGGCCTCTCGAACCTCGGAGAAGCGACGTCGCCGAGTGCGTCCATCAGCAACGGGCTGTACAGCCACCAGTAGGTCTGCGCCCCTGGTGCGTTTGTGGCGATGTAGGACTCCCACGTCAACACGCCGTCGCGAAACTCTTCGCCCACTCCCGGCGATTCCGGCTCCAGTCGCCGCCGCCTGCGCCCCCCGCGAAGGAACTGACGGCGACGCAAACGGCCTGGAGCATGCCCTCGGCTCAGTCAGGCGTCGTGCCTGGCCCGGGGGGGACTCCCGTCGCACTGCCTATCTCCATGGCAGAATCACCCCGCCCCATCACGCATGGTCCGGGGGCGTCTCCCGTCGAACTGCCTATCTCCGTAGCAGTATCACCCCGGCGTGGGTGGGGTACCCGGCACCCCCACCTGTCTGTGTGGGGAACAGCAGTGGAGCGAAAGACGCATGGGGAACGAGACGTTACGAGGTTTGCAACACGAACGAAGCAGTGGCGACGGAATCCGTCGGTACACGTCAAGAAACTGCCGGCGTTCGAAGGCAACGGGGAAAGAAGAAAGGAAATACAAAAAAGGATAAAAGGACATGGGGGATTCAAAGAGAGGGTGGAGAGCTGCACATAGTCTAGACCTAGACATGTGTGTTTAACGTACGGCTCCACAGATATTTCCGCGCGAATCAACACGCGTAGTAGACCCTGCCGAACTCAGCAAGTTCGACCCTCGTCCATGGACGCAACTAACTCTTGAACGAAGTCATGGAGCATGGGAAGAAAGAGAGTTGATTGCTTTGTTGAAACCATCGAGGAACAAGCTAGAGAAACAGCAGTGACGAGTCATCTGTTGTGGAGAGCAATTTAGGAAGGCTGCAAGATGCAGTAATCAATGTGGTGAAGAATTGTGATGAATTACTTTTCACCACATTGATTACACTGCATCTTGCAGCCTTCCCAAATTGTCCTCCACAACATCTTGACAGCTCGTCACTGCTGTTTCTCTATCTAATAGCTTGTTCCTCGATTAATTTCAACAAAGTCATCAACTCTCTTCTTCTCATGCTCCATGACTTCGTTCAAGACCCAATCCATATCCAACCTAATCCCTTTCTTGAGCTCCTTTATGATTTCAGCCTTATAGTAAATAGTGATTTGGCCCTTCATTCTTGTTCCTGGTAACCAACCCATCATTAATGTCGGCTTGTCGCAAAAGACGGAATGAACTATCTCGTCACATATATCGTTCGCTGTACCCACATAATCTTATGGAAGGTATTGAACCTCTAGAAGTAGCGAATACTACAATTTCTGGTGCTCCGAGTAGGCAAATGGCTGGCTACATGCCGTGAAGTCGTTTCCTCAGAAATACCAGGTACCAAATATTCTGACCACTGTAAATACCAGGTAGTTCGACTGCCTCCTCCTTCTTCTCGTCGTCCTGTCCTCGTCGAACGTCAGCATGAACTATTTTCCTAAATATACATCTAAACGAACAAGATTCAAAGCAGGGCTTGACCCATCGGCAATCAGTTATTCTTCGTCGCTGGAGATGAATCCAGATCCCGTCTCTGACATTTCCACGTCCATTTACAGTTGGTAATAATCTCTCGTCCAGGTAGTCTTGTTTGTTGTGCTCGTCCAGGTTGTCCTTCCTGTCTTGTTTGTTGTTCTCGTACAGGTTGTCCTGTCTTGTTTTTTGTTCTTGTCCAGATTGCCCTCGCTTGTTCGCGTTGTTCTTGTCTACAAGTAGGTTGTCCTGGCCAGTGATGTCTCGAGTCACCGTACCACCGACCATCTCCGATGTTGTCGGTGTACATCTGAAACCGTCACACCTCTAGTTCCTCCGCACGAAATCTCTATTTCGGAGATCCTCCATGTTCTTGAACCATCGTTCTCCGTTGTCCACGAGAGACTTTTGTGTAACCGATTTTTTTTGTCGTCCTCGGACGGAGTTGTACCGCCGAGTCCGCCGACCCGACGGCACGAAGCCGCAAAAAGGAAGAGTGCATTGCCATACTGACCCTGAATCCCAGGAAGAAGCTACGTTGCCCATTGCCTTTCCTAAAGAGAACGCGCGAGATTCTCCGGTACCCCCCTCTTGACCCCGCAACACCTGTGTGGCAACGTTACACCGACGACGTGCGACGTGGTAATCATGGCAGGCGACGGGTTTGTGGTGATCGTGGCATTGGAGCCTAGGCCACTGCCAAGCCTTGGTCTCGACGAGCGCTTCACTCGGATCGACTACACAGCTACGTGAGCTAACTGCCCCCCGCTGCTTGTGATTGACCCTCGCATTCAATAACTGTGTCGACATATGTACATGTAGCCTCTTTTCATCTGTCATGTATCGGGGTCGCGTGTGACAGTCCCTTAATTGTCAATCGCAACTTCCATTCCGCGTGTACCTCTCTCTCTCTCTCTCTCTCTCCTCGTCAAACACAACCCGTGCGGAAAATGCGGATGGTTCAGCACCACCCCACCCACCCCCCTTATTGTCCTACCAGATGTACCATGCTCGATGTTCTCGAGGGTATGGCACGTGTGTTGAGAGTGCCGACAGGAGACCTAACTTTGCTGGAGTCTGCAGGTGTGCATCGTCGTCTAGACTTGCAATGCATAGCAAAGTACCCTCGTAGGACGGTATGTGAACAAGCATCATAGTTAAGTGGTGTCGAATATTGTGGCCCTCGACGCTACAGCAGTTGCGTAGGTTGGTTGAACGAAACTACTTGATGATGACGTTACTGTTGTCAGAAAAATAATTGTCGTAAGACTACTGTACTCTGTAGAACTATAGCAAGTAAAGCAGAAGTACAATACCTGAAGTGCGTCCAGAGAATTTCGATTTATCGGAACAATACTGAGTTTTTCTGTTCGGCATCCCGTGTCAATCGGTGCTCGTAGGCTTAACTTCCCGGCGGCCCTGTTTCTTAGGTGCATGGAAAATCTGTCCTCTGTATGTAATAAGGGCGATTTGTGACAAGCACCGACTTTCGTTCCGCAAGCATGCCGAATTACCAGCCTCTTTTCTTTCGCGTTTCACTATCATCACGTAGGGCTGGAGGCTGTTGACCTAACGAACACACTGTCGGAGTACCACGGCCAGCATACTGCAATATTCTCTTCTGTTTTCGCTGGAAAGCGCCACCAATGGCCTCGCTACGTCAAGCGGCAGCGGAAGGAGATCAACTTGAAGGTATCCCGACCAGGCCGATAGGCGACAAGAAAATAGTCTACAGTAAGCTTTTGTCGCCGTGCCTGAAGTACATAGAGCGGGGCACAATTTCCTGAAGGCGCACATGTCACAGAGGTCGAGGACGGACATATCCAATACTTTCTCCGAGCACAGGTAGATATTTAGTTCTGTCAACCGCGTGCATGAAACTTGTTCGGGTGGTTTATCAGAGACTGTTACTAAAAATTGTGGCGTGCTCCGACTTCGTTTTGTTATTATCGCGGCAGGTGAAGCACACTCCGGTACCGCATCAGCTGGTCACATGCACAGTGGAGGGGGGCAAAGGCCGCAACGTCCTTCGTCGGGCTATGGTTCGGCTGCCCAACACGGCAACGTTCGGGGAGCTGCTCGCACGCGCTCGAGAAAAACGACATGGGGCCCTTGAGCTTGAAGGCCCTGTGTACGGGCGCGATGGTGAACTAGACACCACATTGCGGGATGGTTGGGTGCGGAATAGTTGCAAGGTTGATGGAACGCTGCACATAGGCCTTGCGGTCGTCGTTTCGTTTCCTCGTGGAAGCCAGAGGTCGCTGTCTCTCACCATGGGGCCAGGCGCCACGATTGGTGACGTGAAACAGGTGAGATTGCCGCGACTTGCTTTCAACACCTCAAAGCACTTCCAGTATCTTAGACGAAAGGTGTTTGTATCGATAGGGGATGCTCATGCGGCAGCCGTAAAGTACCTTCTGAGACATACTGTGAAACCTTCGATATTTCGACAGGTCGTCCAAAGGCATGCACCAAGAGTAAAGTCGACGCGCTGCTTGATCACCGCCCATCTCACCTGTCCGTTGTCTTCCAAACTACGTTGCACAGAGGATATGTGTCGACCACGGCATTGTCCCAAGCCGCCAAGGCTTGATGATCTGCGGAGGGGCGCAGCGACTAGGAGCTAACGTTACCCTCAAGGAATGCTGCGTGTGGGGTGTTCCTGTGGGAGGGTTTTCGCCGAAGGGCTGGGGCGAGCTACGTCTTGAGCTCCACGTTGCGGAATGCACCACGCGAAACAGCCTTCAGGTAAGAGCCAGCGGTTGGTCACGTCACACTCGTCTTTGACGTTACGTCAATCTGCATGTGTTACAATGTCCCTCTTCGAGATTGAATAGAGGCACAGAGCCCAGTACGACTGTGAATGCTTTTGGTAAACCTGCGCGCCAATCGTGGACGTCTGCGAGACAGCCTTTGCTCTCATCTTGCGCTCGTAGCATCTTGATGGGCGAACGACCCATTGACCGGTCCTTACTCCCCCGTTATTAATGTAGCAGGTGGCAATGAGAGATTCAAGCCAAGGATGGTCCGCCAGCGAGTTCAGAGGCGCCGTTGGCGTCGGTCTTCCATCTCGAGGCACCGATGTACTACGGTCCCCTTCGCAGCCCTCTCACCTCACACCATCACCCCCGGTGGCGGCCACCTACGTCCCACAAAACAACGAGGGTAGCTCCTTGACGACACCGTCATCTTTGCACCGGAACGGCGCTAGCACGGTCGAGACCCGACCCACCGTCGAGCACGGGAGCGGTCCTTACTCAACCGTCATGTTTGCTCTGAGCCCCTCCGGCCGGGCGCTGACGCTGACCATGGCGCCCACCGCCACGGTCCTGGACGCCAAGACACAAGTGGCCGCCTTCGAAGGGGTGTCCCCCTGCCGGCAACGCCTCCTGTGGAGGGGGATCCTCATGGAGCCCGACGGCGCGCTGCTGAGAAGGCTTGGAGCGCGGGGCGGCGACACGCTGATCGTGGGCTATCGCGTCGGCCCTGGCGCCCCACCCGAGGTGATGAGGCCGGTGGTCGAGCTGGAAGGGAATGCCGCAGGCGACGACGACGCCCAAAACGCGGACGCGGCGATAAGCCCTACACATTCCCCGTCCCACCACCGACCGTGTGGAGCTCAACGGGGGACCGTGGACAGCAGCGGCAGCAGCAACATCGACGGGGGTATTCCAGAACAGGGGACCTCGGGCGTCGAATCTGCAGCGGCTGTAGCGGACGGAGACGAAAACAACGACGTCGTAGCCCCGGACGGAGGTGGCGGTGACGGTGGTGGTGGTGGCAGCGGCATGGACGTTGACGAGCCTGCGGGCGCCTGGGTCAACGTCGTCAGAAATGGCGGGGTCGACGTTGTCGACGGGGCTCAAAGAGGCAGCGGGAGCGGAGAAGCAGAACAAGATGGCAACGCAAGCGGCGCGACGTCTTCTCCCCCGTCTGAAGCTCGGTCGGGAAGCGAAAAATCGGGAGGGCAGCGGGCGTGGTGGGCAAAGAGGATGGCCACGCGGAGCTTGAAGGGAAGCCGGAGCTCCAACGAGCAGGGCTGGGGTGCCACCGGCGCCACTGCAGCTCTGCGTGGAGCGGTGGGCGCATCGTCGTTGTCGGCATCCACCCCTTCTGCCGACTCTACCAACAACAGTGCGGACACGCGCCGTGTTCGTGTTTCCCCCACACCGGCGGTACCCGTTCACCAGAACGCCACCCACGGTGTCGACAGGGCGGGGGTGCGCATCCTCCGAGGCATTGGGGCTGGGGGTGCCAGTTCGATGTATGATTCTCCTCCTTCGAGCGCAGCGGCCAGGAGGCAGCAGCGATTCATACCGTCGGTCGGGAGACCGAAGCTGAAAGTCTGGGCGCGTTGGAAGTATGGTCGCCGTGTGCCCACACCCCCCGTTCCGCATGCCGGTGATGGTGGTGGAAGGGGGTGAATCTGGAGAACACGTGACGGTCAAGAACAGGCGGGGGTCTACGTCCATATGTCCTCCTAGCGCCTTCCGCGGGGAGATGGTTGATACCATCTGGAGGGCATCTCCGGATCATGAAGTCAGGGTTCCTACGCGGTCTCGTCCCCAACACAAAGCAGACTGACAGCTTGGGTTTGAGATTTGAATTGTTTTTTAGGAACACTGGAGGCTCGCGGTACATCATGGTGTGAGGCCGAAATTTGGGTTGAAAGGTGTCGATCAAGGGGCATATGCTCCGTCCTGAGCTGTCAGAAGAAGTTTAGTGTCATTGTGAGTAACAGGATTCATCACATCAACAACCTTGTTCGTGGATGAACGCACGATTGACTAGGGACGTTAAATACGATGCCTGCACGGAGGTATTCTAATTGTGTGCACTGGGCGACTTGGGCGCCCCCTATGCTCCTGTTGTTTCACTCGGCTCCCTAAACTTTTTCGTTTTTGTTTTTGTGGTGTGGATTGTGCTGCACTCGAACCATCTCCGCTCGGTTCCTTTCCTTGACGAAATGTTCACGTGCTGGATAGCCATGCCGATATCAAGTTAATACGAACACCACAGCGATGATTTTCAACGTGGCATCAACTGCGATTGGTGCCTGTTAGTGTATTTTCCGACTAGCGGAGATGTTGGAGCATTGCGCCTGTGACCACGAGCACGTTATCGACGAACAAGCACAACAGCATCAAGTTATTCAGTCAACGAAATGCTTGCATAGCCAGCATGGTACCCCTCATTCACACGTATCAACACTGGAACAAACGATCGACGAGGGAGTTCGTGTCGTGGTCTCCTCGTTTGTCGCTTGGCATCACAACCACCTCTTTGTGAGCGTTCTCTCGACGGCAGAACACGGGCCATATTACGACGAACGAAGTGGACAAGCCCAACAGATGGCAAACGCTTCAGCACTACGGTATCCTTACGCCGGAACTTCACGCCACACGTTCAGAAACTATCATCGGGACAAGCACCTCCCCTTCAAGACCCTCACACATCGGTTGGAACTTTTGCAACTTTGCAATGCATGCGGTGAACTAGAAGAACACCTGGAATATCATGTTAGCCACATGCTCGCGTACGTACACAGAGTTGGGCGTCCCCCGCGCGTCCTCTGCTCTTTTTTTCGCTCCCCTATTTTAGAACGCTGGCAGGACATTGGCAGGTACGAAGGGTGCCCGTACACACGGTAAATTAATCTATAGGCGCCTTTCGCAGATAAAGTCATATTCTTCTGTCATGATGCTGGCGTTTCGTCGTCGTCTCTCGGAGTGGAGACTCTGTCCGATGACACACTTCTGATGGCCGTGTCCACAGCTCCTTGGATGGAGTCGCGAGCGGTACTGGGGTAACAGTTTTGATTCGTCAAACCACGAACAGACGAAGACACCGAAGCGGAGAAAGGCCGTCTGGTCAGTGCTTATTATGGCCCGTGTTCTGCCGTCGAGAGAACGCTCACAAAGAGGTGGTTGTGATGCCAAGCGACAAACGAGGAGACCACGACACGAACTCCCTCGTCGATCGTTTGTTCCAGTGTTGATACGTGTGAATGAGGGGTACCATGCTGGCTATGCAAGCATTTCGTTGACTGAATAACTTGATGCTGTTGTGCTTATTCGTCGAACACGTGTTCGTTTGCGAGAAAAATACCACATGTGTCTTGTAGTTGTACACAAACACGTGCTGTCGGTAGGCCACCATGATGATGATACAGCCTCCGCGTGAACCGAGTTCAGGTGGTTACACTGGTTCTAGCTGCTGGACCTCGAAGACTACATCCAGAACCAGCTTCCAAGAAGTCCAAGCAACCAAGACAGCCCATAAAAGCCAGCTGCCTCAATCTTTTCAAGAATGACCAAGGCAAAACTTCGACAACACCCACCTTGACACTCCGGCTTCGATATCTCTCGCAGAACCGCTCTCGCCGGCAGCGCCTCCTCCACCTGCCACGACCTCGTCAGCGCTCCCGTTCTTGACAGCATCCGACTCGCCCTTGCTCCCGTCGTTTCGCCCCTCAGCGCTTTGGGCTCCACGGCTCCCATTTCCTTGTCTAGACCCGTGTTCCTCTTCCTCTTCTTGGTTTCCGGACCGCTGAGGTCTCCGATCCGTCGGTTGTTCTCTCTGCTCCGCTTCAGCCTTTGCCACCCCCTCACCTTCCCCGCTGTGGCTTCCAACCCCCCCGCTCCCTGCCGTTGCTGCGCCCACGCGACTGTCCTCGTGTTGTGATTCGAGAGCAGAACCGGCGCCGGTGCCCTTGCCATCGACGTCGATGCCCATAGCTCTGTCGGCCATGGTGGCGAAGAGCGAGCCGACGGCTTCGCCGGCCATGTTGTCGAGGGCGGCCTTGCACACCCGGTGCCGTCTGGCCTCGATGGCCTTGGCCTGCACCTTCCTCGCCTGCTCGCTGTCGTCCTCCAGCTGCGAACGCGGGGGGCGGAGGGCGTGGGGAGAAGAAAGAGAGTGAGTGAGCCGGTACGATGGGGCGAATCTCCAAAATATCGCACTATAATAGGAGGGTCACAAGTGCGCGGTTTGTACATTTGGCAGCAAGCTCGACAGAGAACGAGAGAACCAGACCGGGACATGGCGATGGGTTCCTCGACACCAGCTGAGGGCACGAAAGCGCTGCCGAGATACAAGGAAAAAAAACACCAACACAGCCACACCCACGCAGAGTACCACCTGCTTGGCGATGCGTAACTCTCGAATGAGCTCCTTCCGGCGCTCCTTTCCTTCGAACATGACGTTCTGGACCGCCCTGCCTCGGATAAGCCTCTGCAGCAGGAGCACCGCCAGGTGCTCCTGCTCGTCCTCCGGTGGATCCGGTACCCTGTCAAAAACATTACACAAAACAAGAGGGGGGAAAAGCGTGAACATGGATCGCCGTCGCCGTGGAAGTCTTTGTCGCCATCCTACCCGTCCTTGGGAGTACGTTCGAGAACCATTGCGCAGTCACTCGGCGCCTTACGCAATCCAAGGCATCGATGGAAGATGCGCCGCGATGTTTCGTGAGGTGGAGCCGCCCGATTGGTCGGAAGTGGGTACGAAAAGGATCCTACATGGTGCTGCTGCTTGTTCAAAACGAGGTAGGAACTGAACCAACAGCTCGCCATCAGCTCTAGGCCAAAAAAACATTCAGATTCGCTCTTAACCAACTTTTTTTTGCTCGGTCCAAGAACTATCCACAATTCCGAGTCTCGACATTACCTTGACGAGGGAAATACGATGGCAAGACTATCTGCGCGACGAAATTGGAAGAACCCATTGCCAAGAAAAAGTCGGGGCTTCGCAGAGCGGAATAATCTTGTGTGACTCTAGCCCTATCAAAGTAGCTGAAGAAAAAGATGACTAGGTTGGGGTTGAAAAATGAAAGGTATGGGCAGACAAAAGCTGAGATATACGATGCCATAACCAAGGAGCGGCGTTAAAAGCAGAGAGTCACGTTATCGTTTCTTCTTGAAATCCGTTGATGCGCACCTCGGGGTTTGTGGTCTCTCCTTGCGTGAAGTCTTGTTTCTCCAAGCGGGCATCGCCGTCGCGTCGTCGACCGCTCCTTCGGTACCGAGCGCGTTCTTTCCTGATCGGTTCTGACAAGCAACGAAAGGGAACATAGACGAGTCGGCATCTAGAGTAGGGGCACGTAGGCCCAACGCCTGATTTTCGAAAGCCCCCTACCAAGGCCACTATATACCAGAGATACGTCTTGATGGCGCTCTCTAGCGTCCACGCCAGACCCGCCCAGAACACAGCTATCGCCCCGATGCCCCCTTGTCCCCACCAGTGAGCTTTCGACTCACGTTGGGGTTGGCCTCCGCCAGCTTTGCACTTCCCGGTGCTGCCGCTCCCTTCCGAGCCTTGAGGAGAGCGGCCGTTTTCTCGAGGTCGACCTCCACCGCGCGCAGCTTCCTGGCGATCGTGGTAGTGGCCCTTGGCTTGACCCGGCTGGGCTTTTTGATGACGGTCCTCGTAAGGGCAGGGTTCATGGTGGCCTCCAAGGCGGATATGCCGTGGTAGGTGCTGAGTGACTTTGTGGCGCTCGGTAGTGCGAACCTAGCCCCAAGGGTACACGGCAGAAGTGCACGGAAAGTGAATACTGTACATCGATCGACACGCCGTGAAATTGAACACACTTGAGGCGGCAGAGGTCTGGCGGGGACAGAAGGCGAGGTTTTCGTTCCGCATGACCCTCCGCTGAATGGGGAGCTGAAGCGAGGCAGTTGGGTCGGCGGGTACTGGTCTACGCTTCTCAGCTTAGGCATGCCGAGTGCCGTGTTTTGTCAAGGCAGCTGAACTACAGCGGCGTGACGACTGCGTTTCGCTTAGGCCATGACGTAGGATACGTTCAACCAGACACGGAGAAATTTGGGGTATCATTTTTTGTGTCTTGGCTACCCAGCTCCTCACCTTTCACTGTCTTGGTCGATGCGACGACCGAGACGTGTGATAGGAGCGTAAACGCCGGACCCAAAATCAGAGTATTCCTGCGCAGTAGTCGTTGGACGGAGCGGAAGAGCAAGAAAATATTTTCGGACCAACCCAGCACATGAACCGTCGACATTGTCCAGCACATATTGCCCAGCCAGAGCCCGCAGGTTGAGTCACTGCGGCATGTGGCAAGCCAAGGTTCGGGTTAGGCTCTAAAGTACCGAACCTGCTTCAGCGAAACAGAAAAGGGTGGCTTGTGGCTTTTGATTCGATCAACCCCGGATCGTTTGGTATATGCACACCTCGTTCTGTCCCCGATATCACGTCCGGTTCTATCCAATCAGCCATGCCAACGATCTCTTCTCCTCCTACTCCAGGCCTCACTTCCCCTTCCTCGATCAACCAACCGTTGATCCGGTACCGCTACCAACCCACCTGTATGATGTCGCGGCGCTGGGACTGCTCGTGCCCTTGTGTGGGCATTGCCTTCCTGGCCTTCGTCAGCTTTCTCAACACCTTTATCCTCGACGCCTGTATCGCACCCACTACCCTCTCGCACCCCTCCACCTTTGCTTGCCGCAGGGCCTGCTCTTGACAGCACAACGGAAACGGAAACAGGAGAAAATATGTAGCAAGGGGAAATCGAACGGGGTACAAGGTATATGCCGCAGCCATAGAAATATCATTGTTCTGACAAGCTGACCGCCGCTGTTACTGCTTGGCCGTTGCGCTGAGAGCTGCTCTAGGGGCACCGTTTAGACGAACGAACTCTTTGCGAGTCGCCGCTGCCCCTCTTGGCGTGGCTATGCTTCTGTGACAGACCCCCAGCCCTCTCGCGTCACGACATGGCTGCACTTGGGCGGAGCATTGACTAGGGGGCAGTGACCAGGATAACGAGCATCTCGAATCGCAGGCAGTGCGGTCACGGACTGTGGAACGCTATATCCGGTTGAACCTTCACCTCTATGCGCTGCTGCGCGAGAAACTCAGCTCCCTGGTCGCGTTCTCGCATAGCTCTCTTCAGGATCTTGAGCCGTTCATCTCGAGCCCTAGGGTGTGAAGAGTCAGACCCGCCACGGTATAGAGTAAGGATTTCTAAAAACAAAGAAAAAATGGGTGACCAGCTCATGACAGAGCTGCCGAGAAGTACGTAGTGTTGTGTTTGAGGGTCCATCGCGACACATTGCAAACAAGTCGATCGTGAAATCTTATAGACATTTTCCAACTGCCGAGTGTTGCAGGTGGACTCAAAGATCGTGCACGACGGCTCGCCTGGTCAGTTCTCGTTCCCTTAGACCAAGCTCTGTCAGCTCCTGCTTCTCCATCAGTTTTTTTCTCAACGCCAGGGAAGCCTCATCGGTGAAGGGAGGAAGCGAAGCTTCTAGTAGGCGCTTCGCACGCGCATGCGTCAGCATCTCCACCTCTCGCTTGCCCACGGGAAGCCCAGCACCTGTTAAGCCAACGGTCAGAAAGGCGGACGCTGCTCATGACGACCCCGTACCGTTCCCGCGAGCCATCGTTGGGATTGCTTCGCGTCAGGTTTTCCTCGGGCACAGCTTGCAATGGTTTTCGTCATCGAAATGAACGACTGCACACCGTGGAACGAAGATTATGCTTCTTAGCCCACCCCTTCCCCGGCCTGTCCCAAAGAACCTAGGCATTGAAGGCAGCTTGTGCTGCTGGCTAACGTGGTGGATATATGGTACGCGATGCACCAATGCTGGTTTGGATACTTCTTGCTGGGAAAAACGTAGAATATTCGCATAACCTCTGCAGGACCGTGACGCACCACCAACAGTAGCCTCATTCATGCCTTATTCATAGTGGCCATCGCCATCAGCTCACCGTGTACTAGGCCCTGCAGCATGAGAACTTCGGGCTCCTCAGACTCGGGATCTAGCACGAAGTCCCGACTGTACGGCACGGTTTGGGCCTCGCTCTCCCGGTACTTGGTCTGTGATCCGACGTCCTTGGTGAATGTGTCGGGCTCTTCCCACGGGGCTTCCATAGGGTCCTCATTGAGGGTTGGCGCCAAAAGCCTACCATTACCGCGATCAATATCAATCGAGTCGTCGCATTGTGGGCAGTACTGTTGGATTTGCAACCGTCGGTCATGATGCAGTCAAAGGATTACATGTAGTCTGCTTCCAATATGTGCTCTGCATGTGTACAGAACCTGTTTCTGTTCGTAGCCTATTTTCGTACCATTGCATAGCATTTTGAACAGAATACCCGGTGAACCTTGGCGCTCTGGGCGTCTCTGACTATCTGGCGTTAACGCTGTCTCAGTTTTCACCAATCCCACTGCATATTATGTAGTTGGAAGTGCTACACATCGACGTCGCATTGCAGCATATGGCGGCGCTTACGAACGGCATTTGCATCTATGGGTTGCGTAGGCGATGCTGCGTGTACTGAACTATTGTACACAATAGCAGTACCGCAAACGCCAGACTACATGGTCAAAGCCGCATTGACGTGCACGCACTCACACTTCCGGGGCAACCGAATTGAGCTGGGGGATGACGGGCCGCTTGAGATACTTGGTCATGTTGGGCCCAATGATAGCGTTACCGCCGTCAGCTTTAATAGCTGGTCGAAGGGGCTTGTACAGTCCATTATCTTCGAAAGGAGTCGTGTATACAGGGTCTGAGGTGAACGTGGAAGCAGGAACAACAACAGGCCGGAGGGAGGCGTTTTCGGGCACCTCATTTGGAATAGTCTAGATTATTGTTTACTCATACATACCAGTTTTAGTGCACCACGATCGACTATGAACGGACGCGACGGAGTCGGGCCCCGCTTCATGCACACGCACATGTGCAGAGCTCCAGGACTACAATCCGCAATAGTATGTCGTGGTCTCCATTTACGTCGCCCGATGTACTGTAATTTATGTACCGAACAACCCTTACCGCCCCAAAGTTTGGTCGATACTCGCAATACATTTCTTCTACGGAAGACACGTATCAAGATGACAAACGGTGCTAGATCAACATCGACAACAAGAACAGACAAGGCCTAAACTAGCTGCGCCGTTGAACACACGTACAAGGGACAGCCGAGAGGCGGCGAAAAGAGGAGGGTCGACGAGCGGTCGACGTTCATGACCGCCGCCTACGATCTCACCATAGTAGTGATCCAACGCCCTGGACTCCATGACGCGTGTGGAAGACATCACGCTGAACCCTTTCACCAGGGCTGTAGCCGCTGGTATTCTCTAGGCCAAGATGGAAGAGTGCGAGACAAATAGGCAGACACGACACGATGAGTCGGGCGTCGGTTCGTCGGTCGTGATTTTTTCGACAGGCGGTTTCTCCGTCAGGGAAAACCAGTTCTCCGACGGAGATCTGGACATTCTCCGACGGAGATCTTGGATGTAGACACCCTTGAGACACAGCAGTCTACAATACAGCTTGAGCCCGAGAGAGAGAGCAGCCGAAGCGTGCGCTCACACTACTAAACCAGCTGACAGAGCGGTGCAGAAAACGAAGACTGCTCATGGTCTGCGCTCTGCTTGTAGTGCATTAACAATCTTTGTGACAGATTACAACACTGGATTTATACTGTAGACTACAATCCTTCGGGTCCATTTTTTCGTAACTTGTACCTTTTTTGGGCAAGTTAGCCTGTGACCACGGGAATCGACCGCGTCAAGTGTAGGCTAGTACGGGCAGAAGAAGGTACTAGGTAGAGAGCACGGAACGGTTTGAAGACAACAACAACAACAACAACAACAACAACAACTGCATACCTTTCTGCTGAGTTTGTCACAAATCATCGATGATTGGCACACCTCTCTTATAATTTAGATTTTGTACATTTTCCCGGCACTGCTGTGCTGTATGGGCCTCTTGTACGAAGAGACGCAATAAGAAGAGACGTTGGTGTACGTATTATTTTTCTACGCAATAGACTAGACCATCACCGCTCGCTGTTGTTGGGGCCGTTTGAGATCGGGGCGCAAAAAAGGCGGCACTGCTCTTCGTGCATATCACGCAAGCACGGCGCTTCTGCAGAAAAAGTCGCCCTGTTTGTGTTTACGGTTGCGTTGGAGCTACATGAAACTGTCCCTGCTCAAAAATAGTAAACTGCGGACGCGTCTTCTTCCTTCATTATTTAGCGAACTACTTCGCAGTATCCCTCAGATCAAGCAACGCTGGTGCATCGCCCGACTTCTCTCGTGACCTCCCCCCCCCCTCCCTACCCGCGTGTCTGCGCCGTGCTTCGGCACAACGAGGACATACCAACGACGTCCTCGCGGTCCAACACGAAGGCGAGGTCAGCCCCTTTCTTCCCTCCCAACAGAAAAAATGCCTCTGGTGTCTGGTACAATTCTGCGCCTCACACGTAGAAAACGCCTACTACTAACATCCCCCATGCTCAATAATGAAATCACGCAGATAACACATTCAGGGGCGACACGCAACACTGAGATCTGTGTTTACCGTTCGTGTAGGGCACGTAGGCATGGAAGCATGGAGCCTGGTCTATCCCTCTCACGCAACCAGAACCGTGGGGAGCTGTCTCACATCCGTGCTAATGACTTTTGTCGAGTGTAGAACCGGGGTTCGTTGATTGGTCGACCGATTGCCAGGCAGATGCTGAGACAAAATGGGCTGTACAAGTCTCTACACATATAACACAGCCACAAACAAAACCGAGGACCGAGGACCTGAGAGGACACTATATCACAATAGGATCAGCACATATCCACAAAAACACACACAAGAACACTGCGAATGCGGCTCGGAAAAAAAACGAAAAAAAAAAACCATCGACTGATTTCACTGTCGACTCTGTTGCTTTTAGTGCGTTCTCCTGAAAATCCCTGCAGCACCGTGTTGCAGCAGACACTGCACAAGACACGCACGCAGGCACAGCAGCAACAAGTGTGCATCAGAGAAAACCATGTCCGCAGAACGGCAGTCATCAGAGCATGACCCTCCATTGCAGGTCGTCTTGATCGTAGAAGTCGCCGTGCTCCGGGTACATGAGATCCATCCCTCCCCCCCCCAGCAAGCTCTGCTGGAGCACAGCGTCGACCAAGCTGGCCTCGTCTTCCCTCCCTCCCACCTGCTCGCAGGAAAGAAAAAAAAAGCTTGAGAAATTTGTGTTGTGATGGGACGTGGGGGTGATAGAGAATGACAACGAGTCCCGCGAAAAACGACAAGGATCAAAAACACGCCCCAGAAACTTCTTGTGGTGAGCCAATAGAGCTCGCAGGTGGGACGTAAGGTCCCCGCGGCGCAGGCGCATGCCTACCTCTAGAGCAGGGCACGCGCAGCCTCGGATAGCGTCGTTCTCCTTGCAGAACATGAGCAGCTCCTTCCAGTACTCCTCCCCGGCCAGCAGGTTGGGGTTTCCCACCACAACGGCGAGCGCCTGGGCCCGGGTGAGGGCCACGTTGAACTTCTTGGGGTCGCCAAGGAAGCCGATCTTGCCCTCCTTCTCCACCCGGTGTCTCTTGGACAGGGTGGTGCTGATGATGACGATCTTTTTCTCGCCGCCCTGGAAGTCTTCCACCTTTCGGGTGTGTGTGTGGGATGGTTTTGGTCGATGTTTTTGTTTGCTGGTGGTGTAAAAGGCTCGATTGATTTTCCCCAGTAACAATCTGCATGGTGAGCTGCGCCTACATTTGATGCCAGAGTGCGAAACATGAGCTACACACAAAAACACCAGGAAATTACCGACACCTCACCCCCTTTGTATTGCGGATCGGATACCGACGGCTATGCGAGCAAAGGGCACGCTTCTGTCTTGTCCACGTAACCTTGTGACAGAAAACAAGCGCCTTTCACTCAGGACTATACCGCCTGGCTGTTTTACTCGTAACTGCTCATGGTGTTAGGGATACTTCTCGACGTACTCGTCATTTTTCTAACGCAGATTATTGCCACCTTATATTACCCCCTCTGGACCGAAACAACCTCTATACACTCACGTTTCTACGCCAATTCAATCACCCACCTGGCCAACATTGACGATTCCAAGGTTGTTGTCCCTGAGCAGCTTCCTGAGCCTCAACACCTGCCGCCGACAAACGGCGTTCAATACGTTCAGGGGGTAATTGTCGTTACAGGAAATGCGTAACGCACCAAGCCGTCTGGAAATCCTGTGCGTGCGCCGACTACGGCTCCGGGGGGTGGGGGGAGATGCAGATGCAGGGGGTGGAGACTGTCGCAACAACAAGGCTTCCAGACCGTGAGCGCAAGGGCATCTGCCACGAAGCAACAACCGTTGTCAAACGCCGTGGCTTCAACAAAACAAGCGGCTGTTGTTGACGCTGGTCGGACCAGCTCTACTGTGTTCACATGTTCGTTCAAGTCGTCATCGAGGCCAATTCTTGGTTACTCATCCCTCATTTTTCGCAACATTATTCCGGTCTCTCGTTCTCTCTTTCGGCCGCTACGGTTCACCGGGGTAAGCACAGATAGCCCCGTCTCCCGTTAGACAAGGTTAAGTCGGGTGTAGGGTGTGTGCAAGAAGCCAATGTGGGTAGACTTGCGTTGGCGCGCATTTGGCGACCATCCCTACCCTAGACGTTTTGTTTTTTTTGTCTTCACCGCAATCAGTGCTTACAGCATGCCGTTTGCTCCAACCCGTGGTCACACACAGAAGGGTTCCTCTCCCTGAGGTCCCCTACCGAATTGCGATTGTTTGAAAAATGGACACGATGGACAGAACGGGTATATATCTCCAACACGTGCGGGTTCAACTCTTCGAAAAACCGATCGAGATGGGCGTGGCTCATGGTCAATAGTAAACCTCCCCCGCACAATCTCCGTCAAAGGTACATAGGTTCTCCGGCAACAAACAACACACCGAAGGCATCGAACACCGTACCTGCATGCGGAACGCGCAGATGACGGCGATGTCTCCGGTAGAAACTTGCACTTTTGGGCTCGCCAGCAGCACCTGGATAATCTCCATCACCTGGTCAGGCCCGGGGAGCGACGAGAAAAGCAAAAGAACGGAAACCACCCCGTAAACCACCCCGTATGTAGCAAATCGCCGGACGGGACGGAACGGGCAAAGCCTTCTTCCTCTCAAAAACAACAGAATTGATGAACGTTGGCCGCTCTTGTACCTCGAGACGCAAAAGGCACGTGCGCATTGCCGATGCACGAACCGACGCCGCAAGATACAGACGCGAAACCGGCGATCGGTGTACCAGCGTGTCTCTTCCAAGCGCCTCGAAGCAAAATGAGTCGAATATCATTGCAGAGATACAGCTGAAAAATGCAGCGGGGGAAGCCTAAGCTTTCACCCACGCCACTATCATCAATGCGACCTTGTCCCGCTGAAGACTCAACCGATGGCAGGGATTGTTCCAGAAGGAGGTGATCGAAGGAGGGAATGGTTACCTTGGAGCATTCGATCGGATTGTAGAACGAAGGGGAGTCCAACGGGGACAGGTCTTTGCCCTTTGGGAATCGTCGTTGGCATGGCAGCGACAAGGACAACGAACAAAGGGGCACGGTCAACATGGGGGAGAGAGCGGGGGGGGCGGGGGGGGGGGGTCAGAACAACGGTTACCGACAGAGAGACGAGAGACATGGGCGTTCGACGTTCTTAAGTTCTTACAAAACGTTCAGAACAATGTTCCCTGTACATCGTGTCGCTCGCGGCTGGCCACAACCTTTGGTTTTCTTTCTGTCTAGACGAAGGAAACGGTCCGAGTCCCCGCGGAAGCCAATGAGACTTGGCGGCCCCCGTGATTGTCATCCCGCACGAGAGACATCTGCACCTTAGCCAAGGCTCCCCGTGTCAGCCCGAGAGAGACGCCAAACGAAAAATACAACTGCAGTCCGAGCAATACTTGAACAAAATTTCACGAGAGCACTCATCACGAAGGTATCGCGTACTATAATAGTCCAAGTTTACAACCACGCTTGGGCGCGCTCGAGACGCAAAGTAAACAACGCGCCACTACTCCAGAATATCTTGCTGTGCGTGAGCGGGGAACAAGATTTCTCCGCAAGCTCTAACCCTTGTTTCCCCACCCTAACCTGAAAAGATCACCCAAACCCGAATCTGAAAGTATCACTTCTTAAGCCTAAAAGACCACCACTCGTAATCCTAGAGACTACCCATGAAATGGATGGGTCCGCAGAAGGACAAAACTGACACGAATCGAAGAGCTTCCTCTCAAGACTACAGTAGTAGTCTCCTGCTGTACAATGCATACAGCCGTAGCCTAACCTGAATGACCAATACCTTAAAGCCTGACCTAAAACACGAACTCTCAAAAAATATTTCCTGACCCTAACCTGGATGCCGTAGAAGAGCAGCGGGAAGGCCTTCGTCTCGGGGAGCTCCTCCCACGTCAGCATGCTGTCCGTCTGCGACCGCTCCGCGCTTCTCACGAGACTCCCCCCGTAAAACATGGCGCTAGGGAGGGTCAGCAAGACCTCGTGGGCTCGGTAGTTGTTGAGGAGCTGGGTCATACATCTGCGAAGGCAAGCGCCCACCGGACGACGGGTAGCGGACATGGCCGGCGTTAAGCAAGGAGAGGGGAGGCGGTCTACTAGCCGGCAACGGCATCTGCGTGAAGGATGTGTTGCACATTTCTACCACGGGTTGAGGTTCTTCCAGGAGGAGGGAGACACTCCATGGTTTGTGCGGGCAGCCTGAGGGTCAGTCAGGGGGAGGGCAGGCAGGTTGTTCTAGGTCGGCAACTAGCAGTGCTTCGAAGGTGCTCTCATCTCTCTGCTACGAGCTACCTTTGATAAACTAAACAGCGTTCGATGGGTCGGGCGGGAGGGGAGAGTCACGCCTATGTTAGTTGGTGCATGCACGACCGACAAAGCTATGTGGCAAACTCTGGGTCAACTCGACGAGAGAGAGTACGAGGGGAAACGACCCTCCACAAACCAAATCGATGCACATTTAGAAACACACCATGCAAATCACTATCTAAACGCATCCCCGACCCGAGGTCAAACCACACGAAAAAACACTATCGACTCCCCTGAAATGTACACCAGCAACGCCTTGTTCTCAGTTTGTTTCGGGTACGAACTCGTGGGGCACCATCTAGACTAGATTGTAGAACGGTCATGAATCCCAACACTCTGTCTGCCAGGAGGGCGCGCGAAAAAATATGAGAGTCGAAGTACTTGACCTGTTGAATCACCACGCACTAAACAGCCATCGGCAGCAATACCAACAGCAGCAGCAGCAGGAGCAGCAGCAACGGTAGTAGCACAAGATAGCATTCCGCAAACCTCTACGTGTGTAACAGCATGGAGTATACCTTACGTCAGCCGCTCCGTTAGAGGTCGCACTCGACAGTGCCGTCGGGGCTTGGGCGTGCTTCGAGTACATCTCCTGTTCCATTAGCCGCTCCTGCAACAACAAAGAACATGAAACAGTGACGAGAACATTTCCACCCGCGTTTCAACAAGCGAGGGTGAACTGGTGCGCGCGACGTCGACTGGCGATCAAGAATCCGCGGAGGAGTGAGCGTGGGGGACAAGGAGGCCAATAACAAAAAGGCAGGCGGGGACACCGCGATCAAGACAGAGCGAGCGTGAGGTGGTTCAACGGGTATTTTTTCTTTATTTTCGATGTGATTTGGAGAGCTCTTCTCCCACCCCCGGGGGGGGGGGGCTGAGGTGGGCCTGTCCCGCCTCGTTGATCAACTCTTCGACGAATCGCAAGGGTGCAAAAATCGCTTCTTCAGGTGCATTGGCATAATCAATGGCGGTATGCACCCTAGTCTAGCTCCTTGTGTGTGTTTGACTCAGCTTTCGCGTTGGAGTACTGGGCTCGACCCCATCATATATTCTCGCTCAGTCCTTCCTTGCATTGTTTTTCTGGGCGTGCGTTTCAAGGAATACTACCCGCTGTTCTCGAGTGGTCGTGCTATTTGTGGGCCATTTCAATTCACATCCATATTCGAGCCGGACGTCTCGGCTCTACCCCCACACTGTTCTTGGTCAATCCCGAAAAGCCTAAGCCCACAAAGGAGGCACCGTGGACAATGCGAGGTGTCAGTACCCTAGAAAACTGCGAGGCCATCGTGGCGTGCACTGCAATAACAACAAACAAAGGACACGCCCGGGCCCGATTTCTGTGCCGCCTACAAAGCACCCCATCCCCAGCATCAGGTCCGAAGCTATGCGCACGACGTGCGACACTGCTGTCGACCGAAAAAAACACCGGATAGCACCACTTTTGCACCCCCAATTTCACGCAAAAACAAGCAATCTCTGTATCTCCCACCTGCAGGGAGACCTCTAGCCCGAGAGCTCTTGCGGCAGGACTTCGAACAGCCGCGCCGAGCTGGCAAGACACGGGGGAACAAAGAAAAGAAAAACACGGGTCATAGAAAAAACAACAGCCAAGTGAGTTTGTTCGAGGGAGTCCACCCCCCGTACACATACATGTACTTGCTGTGGCGCCACTGTGTGCGGGTCCCGGCATCTTCTGCAGCCAAAAAGAGAAAGAGAACCTTTGACTGCACGAAAGGGCTAACTGATTACTGACGAGAACCCCCTGGTACTCCAACACAACACTATTATATCGTCTTTTGGAGCTAAAGTGCAAAAACAACAGGCAGCAGTTGGCAGGACACGACAAATTTCGCTGTTTCTCAAGCACCTCGTTCGTTGAATGTTGGTGTGCGTACGCATCACCCTAGGTGGAGTGACGCTGCTATAAAAGCTTGTGCGGGAGCCGTGAAATTGCAACACTTCCAGCTAAGCCTAGCAGCAGACGCTGCCGGAAAGATCTCGCAACAAGAGCAGGTTGATGGGGGTTGTGTATGGAGTGCGCCAACGCGGGTCCTGGTACGAAAGTACCAGTTTGGAATAAAATGAGGCTGGTGCTTGAACGTGCAGAGGCTCAGGGGCGAAAGCCACGTTCCAAGTCCCACCCACGCAATAGACAAGCTCGACTTGGCTTCGCATCAGCAAGCGGGGCTCGACCTTGATTCCTGGTTCCCTGCGGGAGGGTTGGTACTACCTCTGCCCTAGCCCTACCCCTAATTTCGTGCCCCTCCGCGCCTCTGCGTGTCGTTACCGGCAAGAGCAAGACCACACAATGCGCGGAAGAACGGCCACAAACGAGAGATCGTTTGAAAGTAGCACCATTTTCACAAGCAACCATTTTCGAGCCTCAAAAACACACACAAGAGTACCCGAAAGCCCAGGCCGAGGACTGAGGGACGTGGTATATGCAAGAACTCAATTGCGTACTCACACACGCACGCGTCCAATTCCCCCCCCCCCCTGTAGGTAGAACCCTTTTATTCGAAAGCATGTTTGCGTTTCTTATCCCACTACTACAAGACTCACTGACGTCTTTTCCGTGGTCAACCGGTTAGAGCCGTCGATCCAAAATGAAGAAAGCACACACACACACACCTGGTAAGCACGTGCAGTTTTTCTCTGCTATTGCTACGGTATCTGTCCTTGATCTAGAGAGTAGCGTAGACTCCCCCATGACGCTCGGTCACAGGGTCTCAGATTGTGGTCTTTAGACGCATTTTGTGTTTTCAACCGCACTGAGACCGACGGCTTTTCATTGGTCAGCCGGTTAGCGCGGTCGATGGTAATAAAATAAAAAACACACAAACACACCTGTCGAGGGTCGCCGCAGAGGATAATCTGCGCTCTACCCGCGTACGAAAGGGGCACCAGCAGCTCCGTCTCCATGGCGTTGGAGCTCTCGTCCACAAAAATGTGCGTGAAGTAATTCTGGACGGTTTCACGGTGGTCACGGAAACGGCACGTGCGGTTTCAAAGTCACCCCAGTTGATACTGGTTGCCATTGTAGTCTCGCAGACTTTACGTACCCTACCGGTCTACCTTTCTCAACGAACGACCTCAAGCGGTGCACTTAACACGAGCGGGACAAAATTGTGGACAGTGAACGAACCGGCACGAAGAACAGGCGGCCTAGCGGCGACCAGTTTGTTGGACAGAAACGACACCCTCACTACCAACAAGACAAATCTGTCTCAAGAACATGAGTCTCAGAATAGAAAGATTGGTCGGGAAGACTCAGCCAGCTCAGGGGTGTACCCTTCACTACACCTTAAGTGGGAACCCATGCTCGACAGCGAGGACCACAAAAAGGAAGCAAAGCCTGGACCGCAAAACTGACGTTTCTTGACAGCGGGAGTCCGAAGTTGAAAGCTGGCCGATTTTCGTGCCCCTCGTTGCTGTGCTGTGTTGGTTGTGTCTTATCGGTCTATTTCCGTCGTTTGAAGCGAAAGCATGTACGATGCCAGCTTTGGCCGACGGAGGGGGGGAGAGGGCGCCCTTTTCCAAAAGTTGGACGAAGAGTTTGGTGTGTTCGTGGGGACGAGGTCGGTGGTGCTGTGATTGTGATTGTTGTTCGCGTAGTACAACAGATGAAACGGGTGGGGAGCGGCGATTTTTTTTACCAAAGCGCACAATAGGCTATGTACCGCTTGGCTTGGCTGTACATTAAACCATACCAGTTCCGTGTGTTCCTATGACGTTTGTGGGTACATCGGACAAAAGTGGCATACATCTCTCGTATCGAAAACATGGAAAAAGGACCACTCGTTGATTGAACACTGCCGCGATCTCGTGCCCGTTCCTTCAGATTTGGCAGGGCACTGCAACGCTAGGCGTACTGTCCGTTGGGGCCGAAAAAATGCGGCGAATACTCACTTCGTCCACGCCCAGCACGCTCAGCATTCCCGCCGTCCCGCAGGTGCACACCACGACTTGGTGCGTGATTGTGGAAGGCGGCACGAACATCCCGCGGTTGCTGTCCTGAAACGACCGAGGTAAAGACAGATACCATGGTATGGGTTTACGGCGAAGACGGAAAAAGGAGACAAAAAACAGAGGACGAGCGAGCGGGAGAGGAAGGATGTTTCAAAGAACGGTCCACATACCACTCCAGACAATTGTACAGGGGCAGGTGAGGGAGTACGTTCGCGCGCTGGGTTGGTCAGCGCTGTTCGAAGACCGGGCTTCCCTTGATCTGCAGCAAATACTGGATGCCGGGCAACAAATCAATCAGCCAGTCAAACCACGGAAGAGAGCATGCCACGGAGAGAGCCGTCGCTACAGGCTTGATTTGTACGAACGTTACCTCTTGCTATCGAAACAAACACAACAAGTACAACAACAACGACAACACAATCATCAGCACGACATGAGCTGTATCGCACGGGGGTGCACCTGAAAGCCATACAGCAAGCGATCTACTTCATTTTCCGCTCGGGGCGGGTCCTTGATCTGGCACGGTGCCCCGAATTGGCGCCGCAGGGGTGCGCCGGAAGGATGGGGAACTAAACAATACTCCTATAATGAGACGATCGCACCGGGGTGCCATACGGCAGGTCAGGTTGACTCTATTCCGTAGGGCACAACACTTCAAGGGAGGGAGGTGGCTTTAGGGCAGCCGCAGGACAGGACGAACCGCGCCCGGTGGTGGCCTACCTGCGGGCAGTAGGAGAGGATGTTCGGGTGAACGCCAGCCGTCAGCCTCTGCCACCAGTTTATCCGCACGAGCTGGTCCCTAGACATGTGCCTCGACAGCCGCTCGCAGATGACGTCGGCAGAGGTGTCGGAAGGTCCCACCGCCTGGAACAGTCGTGTCGTGAGAGAGAGGGAGAGGGGGGGAGAGATAGAGGGAGAAAGAGAGGGTGGGCGAGAGAACCGAACGACAGTAGGAAACAGGCAAAGAGGCAGCAAGCAGGAAAGCGTGGCGAGAAAGGACGTCCACCCGCCAGGGCTCATGACAATTATTTTTAGATAGATGCCGGACGGTGTAGTAGCGAACACCACTAAAACTACGAACATGTGCCCCACGCCAAATGCCGCGCATGGACAAGGCGGAAGATGACCCGGGTCGGATCACGGAAAGCACAGAACAGCAGGGCTATCCACACCACTCCTGCAGTACGTGCGGCACGCGTGTCCGGCGCTCTGTATTTTAGGAATCGCCACGGCTCGGTATCAAACGTTCCCCCTATCCATGACTCCCCCCCCCCTCGGTGTTTGACATCGGGGTTGGGTTTTGGTCGCTTGGCAACGACGTTGTAACACACGCCGATCACTTCGTGAGCTCGGCAACCAGGTTACCGTTTTTTTTTTCGCCTTTTTTTTTTTTTTTTGCGGTAACCATAATGGTGGTTGATTTGATCATGTTGTGCGGGGTCGAGAACCCTCACTCCGCGCAAAGGGGATGATCACACCACGTTGTGTTAAATTGGTCAAGCACACTCGAGGCAGTCACACAGTGCTTATAGCTGTCTCTGCAAGTGAAAGCACCAGAAAAATAAATTAAGTCACACGCAGCTGTCATCCGTACGCAAGGAAGTAAGCACAAGATGCCGAACACCCTCAGCAGGATGCAGCGCACCCTTCATGCGACTCGCCGAATACCTCACGGGGTTAGCGCTTGGTGATGTGAGAGCCTGGTCCGGTGAGAACCCGGCGTGCTCCGTCCCGGCTTTGTAGGGATGCGAGGTCAATGGTCTAACGACTACGGCATAAACAACTATGAGTACCCCCCCCCACCCCATCCACGGCTGCCTCCGCGAAAGCGCCTCTCGACATCTCGACATGCAACACAAACTCAATGCGAGGCTACCCTCCCCCTGAACGGTTTCGCTGCCAGCGTTCCTGCAGTATCCAAAACTCGTGCTTGGCCGACATCGGGGTTCCAGAAGCTCTTCCCCCGAGCACACAGGAGAGTATCACTTCAATCAAATAATATGGTACAATAATATGTGTCGATCAATCAAATGATGAATCTTTGTACCTCACCAGAATCCGGCACTCCGGTCTGAGCTTGACGAGTTGGAGGATAGACTCGATAACGGTGCACGTCTTGCCGGTGCCAGGAGGACCAAAAATTATGTAAGGTACCTGCGGGCAACGGGAGCATGGAGCGAGGAGTTTACCGCGGAACATACATAAGAATCATGGATATTCTACGCAGCAGGTCTACGACAGTACTCGGCAGCGTTTCGCCGTCGCCGTGCTGCCGTTGCTGCTACTCTTGCTGCTATTGCGGCGTCGCATCCTGCGGGCTACCATGCGTGAACAGCAAGCAAGCGTGTAGGCCTCGGCAAACCACCACTCCAAAAAAGCGCCGGGCGACCGAGATGAAGTGGAGGGCGGGGAGGATGCTGTCAAGAGGTGCAGCGACTTGCCTGTCCGTGAGCTCCGGTGACGATGTCTCTGACCGCAGTCCTCTGAGAGTCGTTGGTGGAAGGCATGACCCACTCGAATGAGCTCTCCGGAAGAGGCTGCAGTCCAACAACAACACCACAACAGCAGCAGCAGCAGCAAAACCCGTCGAAAAAGTCGGGGTAGTCTTTCTGTGAGGGTATGTTTCCTTTCTAAAAAAGCCGCGCTAGTGAAGAGACGAAGGCTGTGCCAAACGACGATAGGGAGGGGCGGGTATGGTCACGACCATCAGTGGGCATGTCAACATCAGACCCTCCTCGTCGATATATATAAGGTTTTCCCACATCGCCCTCTACGATATTTAGTTCCAAAACAGGACCCAAACATGGGTGAAATTTTTCGTGTTTTCGTGAACTTACCTCTATAGCCCAAGTCTGCCCGCCATCGGCGACAAGCTGACCACCTTACGCCTAATTCTGTGCGGGCTAAATCTATGAATCTACCTCAATTGTAACGCCACTCGCTCACCCGGAGCACCGTGCAACCCTACCGCCCACAAACCGAACTCACACGCTTGCTTGGCCTACCCTGAACAGCAGGTAACCCATTTCCCCCCACACAAGCAAGCAGAACCCCAACTTTGCAAGCCCTTTCTTCGCTCACCCAGAGCGGAGTCTCGGGCAACATTTCTGGCTCGGGGAACAGGTACCGGAGGGGGGAGGAGCCGCTCACACTGTCCCCGAACATCACCAGCCTATTCAGGGCGTAGTGGATGAACTGGGCGGGCCGTACCAGAGACGGGCGGCGGGCGCAGGATCGATCGATCAACACCACCGCAGCAAAGTCGGGCGCCAGAGACGGGTAAGTGTATGGACGATCGTGAGAACAGGCGAGGACGAGCGGAGGAATTGGAACACAAGAGCGGCGGCAACAAGAGGCATGACGAGACCGGTGACACAAACCGCGGAGGGTGGAAGCGCCTCGGCCTGCCTCTCCGGAAAATTCTTCGAGGACTAAATAAGCTACTGCTGTTCCCACTAATAGTGGACACTTTTCTTTTCTCTGTCACGTGCGCACTCGGCTCCTGGTTCTTAGGGTCGAGAAACGTCTGTGTGCGGTTCCATCTAGATACAACACAAAAACAACACGATTTTGAGACATTCGCCACCAACTTCACGAATGCACGGAAACTTTAGGCTCCGACGCGGGTGCCAAAATCGTCGGCTTCTGAATGTAAACGTACACCGCCACCACAACATGAAAAAATAAGCGTCACAATTTCATACACCAATCGATGCTGTCGTCGCAAAAATCACGATCATGAAGCCACCGCAGTTTCGCTACAGGGGCCTCAGCGGTACCGAACACCGTTCATGCCGCGGCATGCCTCAAGCCATGTATCGTTGTTGTGTCTAAACTACTCCTTCTGATCTATCTACCCAGCACCTCCATTTTCCGTCGCTGTGTATGTGGTTACAGACACATTCCAAGGTCAAAACATGACCAACACACGTTCAACGCAGAAACAGAGAAGTGTGTAAGCATAGGATCGATGTGGACATGTTCAAAGTGTAGGAAGAATCGATCCTTAGAAGCGGTCCGAGAACCATGGGAACTTGGGCACTGACGGATGCACGGGTCTTCCACATATCACTTCCTGGCATGAGCAGGTGAACCACATGTGACACCGCCCTGCTCTCTCTCTCTCTGTCTCTGTCTCTCTCTGGACCCTCTCTCCTTGCCCAAACATCGGAGAAACCCGCCTGCCTTCGACAGCGGGCTAAAGCTACCTCGACCTCAGGATCCTTCTGCCACGTCTTTCTACGGAAGGGGCCTACCAAGTCGTAAGAAACCAAACAAGAATCAACCCCCTTCCGCAAACAAGAACAAACTGATTGCGCCCTGGAGTTTCGCGTAAACTTCGTCCCATCGTCACACCTGCAAGCCATGCCGCTCCAGCTGAAACCGGCAGTGCCACCCGTCCATCGCAGCCTCCTCCTTGTTCTTACGGCGGCCGCCGCCGCCGGCCGCCTGTACGCTGGCCCTCGCGGCCTTGACGGCCCTCGCGATGGTCTTGGCGTAGAGCTCGGAGCCCTGCGTCGACGACGAGGCCGCCGTGAGCGAGCCGGGGTGCGGAAGGAGGAGCGTGACCACCCCCTGGGACAAGCTGACGTTGCTCACTAAGGCCTAGCGAGACAAATAGACGGTCGTGCGGCGGCGGCGCGGGACAGGGGTGCACCACGGACGGCAAGTGAGGCGCTATTGGATCGAAGTCAGAAAATCTCGTAAAGATAAGGGCGGGGTAAGGGTGCGTTGCTTGCCTCCGTCTTCCTTTTGACCACGTGCATTAATCGCGACGGAGCCATACCTTCCCGTTGCCGAAAAGGCCACCTCTTGAGTCTGGCGTTTGGCTTGATTCTCGTGGTGTACACGTTGTACCTGGTGCGCATTGTTCTAGTGGATGGTGGTGCTTACTGCCCTTCGAAAATATTGGGACGGGCGGTGTGGTCTGGTCAACTTCACCACGCGCACCGGCGACTTACCCCCCCTACGGCCCGCTCTATGCGATACAACCGCGCTCGACCGAACCGGCAAAACAAAAAAAAAACGGAAAAACGGAAAAACGGCAATCTGAAGCAATAGAAGAGTTACGAGAGGACGCACAACTTTTAACTGATGCCACGAAGCGACGACGAGGTGCTAGAGCAACACCACACTGAAAGCCGAAAAAAAGAACACTAAAGATGCTGTATCCAGACCAGACTCAAAAACGAACGCCATCGCAACAGGGGCAACCAAACACCATATACCTGCACTTCGAAATCTGGGGCGTTTCCCAGTTTTTGGTGAGAACCGTCGGTGCCGTCAGCGCTCACGACATCGCCAACGCCGCCGTTCCAATGCTGCCCGTTCGCCTTGGACACCTTTTTCGCACCCGCCTTCGCTTGAGCGGGCGGTCTTAGTCGGACGACGTCGCCCATGGCCAGCCTGGGCCGACTCTCCAACACACCCGGTACCTCTACCCTGCCAACAATGCTACGTACGGAACATCAAACAACAGCAGCAGGAGAGCAGAGGCGCGAGCGGCGTCGCGGAAAGGATGAGCTGTGAAACCTGGGGGTGAGACTTCGGTCTTCTCGGCGCTACCTTGTCTGGCATTCTGTGAAACGATTCCGTACGGTTGGCAGTTCTTCCCCAAATTTGTACCCATCAAAGGCAAAAATTTTGCGGCCTACATTCATTGGCTGATTCGTCCAAGCAACGAGCTATCGCACCACTGTGCCAGATACTATTTTTGCGATCTTGAATCTGGGGGTGCCGTGGTACATTTCGAAAACCCCCACAGAGAGCGAAAAGACTGCGGAAAAGTGGTTGGAAAGCACACCAACTCACGATGGCGCTCAGTGCTCGCCCCCAAGGAGGCCTGTTTGTAATCAAACCTTCGAGGCTGCAAGCTCCATTGCTGTGACCTTCTCGGAGCCAAATTTGATAAACTAGAGTGGCGCGTGCGCAGAGTATGCCTTGAATACAGACAGCCAATCCTAATTGTAAGTTGCACACGGAATCCTAGTATAACCACGCGTGATGGGTGCATACTCTACCCTAGCTGCTCATAATTGGTTCCCAAGAGCTGAGCATACAGCCTTGAAGGTTTTAATGCAAACACGTTCCTGTGAGGCGAGCACTGGGTGCCAACATAAATTGGTCTGTTTTCCGACCGCCTTTCGTAGGCTTTCCTGCCCCCCGGACGGGGTTACGAAACGCCCCACGGCGCCCCCCGGATTCCAAACCGGAAAATATACACGAAAACGTGGAGATGTGCAAAAATGATACCCATCAAAACTCCACCGACGCACTCCACCTTCCCCAAAGCGCAACAGACAGACCGCCAGACAGCCAGATAGAAAGACAGAGCGGACACAACAGCTGGCGGTGGCGGCAGCAGCTGCCAGAAACGAACAACACACCACCCTCACTTGGTGGAGGGGTCACCCTCTCGGTAGCGGCTCGAGTCCAGGGTGACCCTGACGTCGTGCAGGTCGTACTGGTGGACGTCCCAGGACATCTGGCTCTCCTCCAGCCACATGAGGGCCGAGTACCTCGCGACGTAGTCGTCCAGCCGTCCGGGGCCGACCTCCACCCCGGCCAGGGCCATGATCTCCCGGTGGTCGCGCACCAGCCACGGCACTCTCGACTCCGCGCCCCTGGCAGTGACGTGGCGTTGTGTCAGGGCGGAACGGGGCGGGCCGTGTGCGGAAAAGGGTTGTGTCACCGGGTGTCTGGTACCAGTATTGAATAACAGCACGAGCAACTACTGCTAACCCTGTGTACGGAAGGTGAAAATGGTTTTTGGCTATTGCCCGGGCCATATGCTGTTTTTGCCAGCGCGGTCTAACCCTGCGTGTGGAAGGTGAAAATGCAAAAGGTTTTGACTATTGCCCGGGCAATGAGCTGTTTTTGCCGGCGCGGCCGCGCGTTTTTCTTTTGGTATGTACTGTATGCAGTCCTGCTGTGTCGAGTCATACTGTGTAATACTATACGCGGGCGACATCTGAACGGAACGACACAAACCGGCGAGCACTCGTGCACACCGACCCTGCCAAGCTCTCGAAATTGACACAGCCTGCGCCACACGGCTGGGACCAACAACGAGTGCGCGTGGCTGGCTGACAGCACGACCAACGTTGCACCGATGCGCATCACCCGAGATCGGAGGCACAAAAAAAATGAGACCTCGTTGCAACACACTCACTGCAGAAACCGTTTCTGCACCGCCTCCGGCACCTCAAACTCCAGAACGTCCAACGATCTGAGCCGCGGGAGATAGAACGGGTTGTTGGCTCGAGGGGTCGCCACAACACCCTGCAGCGGCAGCAGAAGCGGCAGCAGAAGCGGCAGCAGCAGCAGCAGAAGCAGCAGCAGCAGCAGCAGTGAGAAGCCCGGCACCAGAGAGGCATCGAGTCGAACGGGGTTTTGCTTCCGTGGAACACACGGAATCAGCTGCGTGCTTGGAAAGCTTGTGCCAACGGTACGGCTTTATGTCAGTTGTATATCGCGCGCACGTTAATCGAAGAAGTGAAACCCGCTTGCTGCGAGCCCTGGACTTGGCAAAGAAGGCATAAATTCAGGCAGAATAGCACGAACACAGCAAACCAACAGAGGAAGCCGCGGCTCCGGCGCCATATAATTCGTGTATCATACCGCCAGGCCAAATGGTTCTTGTACCGTACCACCAGCATTCCAGAACCGGCAAGGTTACGACAGAAAGCCGCATCACAGGGCCCCTCCTCCTCCAAAAAACAGAAAAATAACAGACTTTCTGGTTCTCACAGAGCCAGTAACCCCCCCCCACCCCCACCCCGAACCCCCAAAACTATTTCCAACTCCGCACGAGCTGCGCCCCACCCGTTCCCGCGGTTACCTTGACGGGATTCTTGAACCACTCGCGGTGAGCGGCCGGCAAGAAACGCCTCGCCTCGGCGCTGAGGACCGCCGCGGCACGGCCGTCCACCGCCTGGGCCAAGAGTCTACAGAGACGAAATAATAGCCGGGTAGCGGTGGCGGAAAGGTTTCGACGACGGGTTTCACAAGAAGCACTCGCTGCCATCATAGTGTCTTTTGCGTATGGGTACAAAGCCTGTTGCTGTCCAGATGGTGTCGAGTTTCGAAGATCGCAACCCAGGGTTCGTGCCAAGTGGTGTAGCACGCCGGCGGGTAGACCGTAATCTGCCGTGAGTTGCCTATCCCCCCCCAAAAACAAATCCGTATCGTCAAGACCATGATAGGGCCGGCAGAGAGTCGGATGACCCCCCCCCCCCGGGTGTGGTTACCCGGTTCCAA
>FN649751.1:5208519-5245892 GCA_000310025.1 Ectocarpus siliculosus | reverse complement strand
CCCCCCCCCCCCCTGCTTCCCCCCCCCCCCCGGTGTTTGCCATCGGGGTTTGGGTTTTCGTCGCTTGGCAACGACGTTGTAAAACAAGCCCCCCACTCGGTGTTTGCCATCGGGGTTGGGTTTTCGTCGCTTGGCAAAGACGTTGTAAAAGAAGCCAATTCACTTCGTGAACTCGGCAACCAGGTTACCGTTTTTTTTTTTTTTACCTCGTTTTTTTTTTTTTTTGGCGGTAACCATAATGGTGGTCGAGTAGATCATGTTGTGCGGGGTCGAGAAACCTCACTCCGCGCAACGGGGGATGATCGCACCACGTTGTGTTAAAATGGTCAAGCTTCCTCGAGGCAGTTACACAGTGCTTATAACTGTCTCTGGAAGTGAAAGCACCAGAAAATAAATTAAGTCATACGCAGCTGTCATCCGTACGCAAGGAAGTAAGCACAAGATGCCGAACACCCTTAGCAGGATGCAGCTCACCCTTCATGCGACTCGCCAAATACCTCACGGCGCTTCGCGCTTGGTGATGTGAGAGCCTGGTCCGGTGAGAACCCGGCGTGCTCCGTCCCGGCTTTGTAGGGATGCGAGGTCAATGGTCAAACGACTACGGCATGCACGACTATGAGTACACCCCCCCCCCCCCCTGCCTGCTGTAGTTAGACCTGTGTGTGTGTGTGCGTCTTTTTTTCTTTTTCGGATGGGCGGATTTCCCATCAAAACGTACAAGCCAGGTTGCCGAGTACGAATGTAGCTTCCTCAACTGCTGCTGTTCCTAATACTGGGTTGCTCGTGGATGCCCGAGAGGCCCGAAACGATGAGATGAACTTCCACGGAGTGGTGGGGTTTGCGCGGCCAGCAGTTTCTATCGCCCCTTCCTCGAGCTGTTGCCCCCCGTGGCACTCATTGTTTCCCCTCGAACATCTTCTCCCTCTGCCGGTGCTGGCTAGGAAGGGGGACGCGCGTCATACATCCTGTGACAACACCCCGCCCCCCCCCCAACCAACGGCCAGTTGCTCGACGCAGACTGCAGCACGAGCGGAATCATATCATGTCACACATGGAACCTTCCAGCAGCGGTTCTAGACGTCGCCCTCGTGGTATCCTATGCGACACGTGGTGGAAGAGGTGAAAATGGAGAACAGCAGTGGTGTGGTTACCTGGTTCCAAGCACGAACGTCCGCTCTACGCGATCCACGAGGTGCAGGAGCGGCTGGTTCGGTGGCGAGGGATCGACGACGCTGAGCGCGAGCGTCAGCCACTTTCCGCAGAACCCTGCCTGTGGTCGAGGAATGCGTCGGAGACAGAAAAAGACAGCCAGATGGGCGCGAGCGTGAGGAAGACGGTAGGAATGAATGGCGGAATGGAGAGACAGCGAAACGGATAGAGAGCTACGCACACGGACGGCAGAGCAGCAGGCGTACACCCCGTCAAGGTTGGGGGACAGTTTCCACACCGTGGTGCGTCCAGCTCCGTAGAGCCCAGACCAGACGATTTGTTCAACAACAAAGAACAGCATGTGTCTGATTTTGGTGATTGATTTCCACAATCACATCAACCGAAAGACACATTTAGTTGTACCTGATTTTGACGGTTGAACTCCACCTCCACCTCCAAGTGGGTCCCCGGTGCCAAGCTGTACCGTCTGCGACCCCCCTCCTCCTCTTGCGTGTGCCGCAGAGACGAGTCTAGCTCGTTGCCTATCCTCACGATGAAGGGGGGTGCTCTTCCCGCATCGTCCCTAGGCATCAGCCGTAAGTCCTGTTGGTGCGCCAAGCATCGCACACGGAGCGCAAACCCAGCGAGATACGTCCTGTAAGCCGTTAGGTCTCCTCCGCGTGCTTGTGCGGTAATATTATTGCCGGGGTGCCCAAAACACGCTCATCACGCACGCGCCTCCCACCGCAAAAGGACGACAGCCGAGGACAAAAAAAGAAGCCGGGGGGAGGAGACGCGGAACACAAAAAACGTGGGGTGCTTCACCTCTAAGAAGACACGCCTGTTGCTGAAGTTGTTCAACTCCAGCGTCCGCACCACGCTCGCCACATCCTCCTCCTCCTCCTCCTCCTCCTCCTCCCCTTCGCCGCCCTCTTCCTCCCCCATCTGGGTGTCCCCCTTTCTCGGAGAAAACGCGTCCCCAGGCCCGGAAGCGACGTCATCCTTGCCCGAGCCGGTCGACCCACCGGTGCCGTCCTCATCGTCATCGTCGTCTTCTTCGTCCTCCCAGTGAGCAGCCCGTCCCTCGAAATCACCGAAGCTTATGCTGGGGGTGCTTTCGACCTTGGCGGCCCCTCCCGTGCTGCCCGTGACGCCGTCCTGCCCTCGACCCCTTGAAGAAGACTGCTGCTGCTGCTGCTGCTGCTTGGGGTGCATGACCGCCCGCCGTTCTCTCGAAAAGTTGTATCTGTGATGAGCGTTGGGCGGCAGAGGGACGATCGGGCACACGGACGGGGAGCGGCGGCGGCGGAGGTGTTAAAATCAATCGACTGCCAGGAATCGTGTTTTGGATACATAGTAAGTAAGCCGCAATGTGGGTGTCTACGGCGACTGTACAGCTATTGATGCATGTAGCGGTGGTATTGCACGGCGGAGCATAATCAAGACTTGCGTGTTTTTATTCGGGTAGTTACATGCATCGACTGACATCGTCGTTCTCAATATCGTCCAGACTGCGCCATGCCAAGGCTTTACACGATGCAAGAGGCACGGGTGGCAAAAGGTTTAACCGGTAAAGGCGTCACTGGCTACCTCTCACCCTCTTCACCCCCCTCGCCCTGCCCTGCACCCCTGCTTCTCTACTCATTCACTCCACCAGCGCGCCAGACGTTGGGTATTTAGCCAGGAAACGGCGAAAACAAGCGCGTTTGATTGTTTGCGCACCAATCAGTAGCGGAGCAACACCAGCAAGCCCTCTGTTCACCGGAGGAGGACAAACTACAACAAAAAAAAACTTCTCACCCTTGCGGAAGGTATTCGCCGTCCTCCTCCTCCTCGTCCCGGTCCTCTCGCCCTTGCATCCCGCCGTTTCCGAGCGTCTGCTGTCCGTTCTGCCCCCACCCCGCCCCCCACACGGAGTCGTCGTGCTGCGTCGCCCCCCACTCGGAGGGTCGCTCGGCCGCTTGGTCCTCCCCGTTTTCAGCTAGAGGCTGCTGTCCGCGTCCCCCCCCCCTCCCTCCTTCTCGGGGAGACGGAACCACCGTGGCGACGTCGCCGAAGTCGACCACCGGCGGTTCCGGGTCCTCTCCGAGGCTCAGAACCACGCCATACTTGCCTTTCGTGACGTAATCGCACACCTTCCGGTCAGACGGAGCGCAAATGCCGGTTTAGAAGAAGGAAAAGGGGGACGATTATACCGAAAAGGCGAATCTACTACTGCCTCCCAAGGGTGTTACGAGAAGCAAACATCCCCCTCCCCTTAGCACCCCCCCCACCACCACCACCACCACCACCACGCGCGTGCAAGAAAAAACGATGGAGAACCAAAACACGCCAACAACACAACCCACGGCAAGAGTTACTGACCTCCGTGTTGGAGGCAAGCGCTCCCCCGAGAGATACAGTCCATTGGTCAAGCTTGCTCGAAACGTGTCCCAAGTCATCCCCGACGCTCGAGCCCAGCGGCAAGGGGCGGAACCCACTGGGCGACGCGGGGGAACAATCAGGAGACCCCGCCCCGTCCGTCTCCCCCGGATGCGGCGCGACTGCTGCTGGCTGGGCCCCGGTTGCCGCCTCTGCCCGTCGCCGCTTCTTCAGCACCGCAATCCTCCGCCTGTGCAGCTTGAGGGTCCACATCGTGTGTTGCTCGTTGGCAGCCGGCCCTTGATCCCGCCCCATCTGCGCCCCCCCCGGCAACTGCGCCATGTACAAGGCTTGAGACGGCCCCACCATCTGCCCTTGGAATGGCTGTTGTTGTTGTTGTTGCTGCTGAATGGGCACGAAACCCGGAGCCATGCCCACGTGCTGAAAGTGATGCGCGGGGGGGTGGTTGAACATCGCAGGCCCCATGGGGATGCTGGATGGCGGCATCAGCTGCTGTTGCTGTTGCGGGAAAGGCTGCATCTGCCGCTGAGGTTGCGGGAAAACTTGCTGTGGCGGGAAATATGGCTGCATTCGAACCTGCGGGTGATGCTGCTGCATGTGTGGCTGCATCTGCATCGACGGCGCTTGCTGCTGCTGCTGCTGCTGCTGCTGCTGCTGCTGCTGCTGCTGCTGCTGCTGCTGGCAAGCCCCGCCAATGACTCCTGGGGGTGGCGGAGGACTCGCAAGAGCGCGAGGAGGGCCTCCGACCGTTGCCCCGGGGGCCAAGCTTGCCATCGCCGCCTGCAGAGAGGGCCACCCTTCGAGCGACAAGGGCGGCGAAGGGCTCCCTGGACCCCGCACTGCCGCCCCGGGGGCCGCTAGCAGTGCTCGCGGACTCACCACCACCGCGGGGCCTCGAGTCACGGGGAGCGGTTGCTGCGGATGGGCCACCATATTGTTCTGGAGCGCGGCGGCTCCTGCTATCCCAATCGCCGCTAGTGGCCCTGACTGCTGCTGGACCAGCGCTGGGTGCTGCTGCTGGAAAAGCGCTGGGTGCTGCTGCTGCTGCTGCTGCTGGTGTTGTTGTTCGGTCAGCGACGCCATCCCAACCACAGGCGGTCCAGGTTGCTGCCACGGCTGCTGCTGAAGACTCTCCGAGCGGGGTGGGCCGGGGCTGGGGCTCTTCCTTCCCCCGAACCTAGACCCCTGGGTCATGCCACCCCCCGCTTCATCGGTAAAGATGCGTACACGGGAACGGACACAAGAGAACGACGACAGCCACGGCAGGCACAAGGACAAATACACACGAGGTACAGACCGTGAGGCAAGAACACCGGACTACTGCTGGCAGAGGATGCCTCCTACACAAACTTGCCTCCCTGCCCAAAAACGATGATTCTGTCCAGCCAAACTTCTTACAACTTTGATCGGTGTTGGTGGCGGTGTTGGTGACGATCCGGTTCGTGAAACCGTTTCGTCGGGAGGTGTTTCGCCGCCGAACATGCTGGCGGCGGCGAGTGCTTCTCGGACATACAACTTGTGAGAATCATGAATGGAGTATGCGTACGCGTTAACCATGAGAACGCTTGTAAAAAATTGCGACATGAAGATACGAGAGGACACGGGCCGAAGACAACAATACAGTAGGGGTGTTCTTCAGCACCTCGGTCGCGATTTCAAGTAAATAGATAGTCCATGTCCCCGAATAATATTCTCTACAATGTATGCGATACTCGATTTTTGATCAAACGACATGGTAGCCTTGACTTGCTGGATGTGGTGGTACGTCGTGCTGGGTCTGTTGCTACACAGACAGTACAGCCGAATGGGCAAAGAATACACGCGGACATTCAAAACTTTGCACGCCGCAACGAAAAACGAAGGAGTTCAAAGATAATTCAAATCTCAAACGATTCCAAGAAAAAGCCGGCCAAAAATACGTTTGAAAGGCCGAGCAAACATGCGAAAGGATCTACTGCTGTAGTTCTAAAATACACCTTATAGACGACAAATTCTGCAAGTCGCGACTTCAGTAGTCGTGGCACGACAACTGACGCGCGACACACCTAAACTCCAACCACTCTCTGTCTACGTGCGTCGCCGCGCCGGATTCGTTCAACCGAAAATTGGTAGCAACAAGGTCGACCTTAACCCCACCCCAACCTACGTATTTAGTAAAAGTATCAAGTAATCTACAGCACCTCCATTTTCTACAACAGAGCCGACCCGACACCCGCAACCCTTGGTTCTTGCCAAGTACTGCAAACGGAGCGAGGGCAATTGGTTGGGGGTGATGGCCTGACCACGGAAGAAAACTCTTGAGAGAGAAAAAGTGGTGTCATCTAGCAGCACATACATGTACATTCAGCCGTAGCATATGCCAATATTCGCGCCCCAAGCACCTGGTACCTTGTACCCTGCAGGTTACCGCAGTACATAGGTACAGCTGTCTGGTGAACGAATGGCTTGGATAGACGCAAAGAGGCGCGCATGAGCCAGTGGTTGGATATGTAGACATCCGTTAGACACACGTGTGATGGATGTTGTGTGAAGTATTTTGTTCCGCGCAGCCAGATCATTTTTTTTTTCGCCCCGGTGTCTGTTGGATGTTCTACAATGCCGTTAGTTTTTAGTTTTTAGTCACGCTGGTCACAACGTCCTGCACGGAAAAACCGCCGGTAGCAAGCCGTATGGTGTTGCCTTTGCCTCTGCGGAGCTACGATGTGGGGTTACACGGAAGGCGCCCTCCGCGGTGGTGCGTCACCTCAATTTTATCATGGGATCGATCCCCTCTCCCTCGCCAACAACCCAAACCCTGCTGTTGCAGCTTTTTTGTGACGCCCATGTACTGAACCTCTAGTCTCGGTCGGTTTTCAAACACAATCGCGGTTTCAAATTCCAGAGTGAACGCAACACTACATATTTAGGGGAAAATGTGAAACGTTCGGTGTTGTTTCTTCTGTGAGTCGCGTTTATTTTGTTGGCGCGTGATCCCCATGCGCATCCAGCAATTGCTTATACGTTCGGCACAAGGTATCCCCGTACAGCAAGGTCACGGTCACCAGGTGTAGGTCTCCCCGCAGATCACGAATCAACAAAGCACACAAAACGCAGCATATACTCGTGTAGCCGCGAAGCAGTGAGTGCCAAGTTATCACAATAAGCCACCGACTACAATCAATATACATGCTACCAGTTAGCCAAAGCTTACCCCTGCTCCCAACAAACGTGTACGGACAGCATGCGCAAGGCGTGAGCTGTTTGCATGGATGTGTTGCATGCACGAACAAAGTAGTCCGAAAAGGTGTGCAAAAAAGGCGGTGTTGTTGTAAGCAGTGTAGTCTAGTTCCGGATCTCGGATCATAATTCCCAAGTTCCCAAGTGCTCATTTGCGGGATTTGATGCATCGATACGCGATACAAATGGAGGTGCGAAGTGCATCAAGCAAGTGCGAAGCAGTGGCAATCAGCGTACCTGATCTGTCCAGGCAGAGCAGTTGCCCAGGCAGTCAGTGCCAGCGGTGGGGGTGGCGGTGGCAGGTCGAGATGGGAGAGGCTCACGGGGAAACCGGGAGTTCCGTCGATCACATTTCACGCCTCCCCCAGCACAGTCTGCGCAGCACCCGCTGCGTTACGTTCAAACCGTTCCCTGTTCCACGGCCACAGCAGCACTGCCGTACTGCACTTGCAAGGTGGATTGCCAGCTGACACGCACACATACATGCTGCCCCGCTGGTAATTGGGTTTTGGAGACAACTGCCTCCAATCTGGCGTTGATCCGCTCTTGCGTGCGCTCGACAAACCAGCTCGAGAGCGGTCTAGCCAAAATGTTTCGATCAGGCTTCGCGCGATGTCGTCCACGTCAAGTGTCCGCAACTGGCGGCTTGCGATTGAGCTGCCGACAGCCGCAGGGAGCATGGACGGGAAGCAGCGGTGGCACTGCTGTTCGCGTGTTTTCTACGGAACCAGCAGGACCGGAAATCAGCAAGCGGCAGCAATTCAAACAGGTGTGTGGAATCAGCAAGGTGGAGGTCGGTCGGGTGGTTGACAGTCCCGCCATGCCACAGAGTATGCAAGAGAGCCACCGCAGCCTTTGTAGATATTTACCGATGGCAGTCATCCTTCCACACCACGTTGTTGATTTGGCATGTGCATCCAAAGGGTTCATGTTTCGAAGGGCGAAGGTCAGCGTGCTCTTCACCATCTGTATACACCCCAGATAGGTCGCACTGGAACGGATGATGGGCTCTAAACGAGAACATGCACAGCCGACTACTGCACACATCAACAGGGCGCTATTATACTTACTCCAGGAAGAGAAGTTTTCTATTATTTGTTCCCAACTGAGGCAACCCGCGCCGATGCTTTCGTGTCGCATCATAGATCGCTGTCGACGCCAAGGTGATGCGGCATTTGGACGCGCTGGGGCTGGGCATGGAGAAAAAAAAAATCGAACGGGGTCGAAAGCTTCGTCTCTACCGAAGGTGCGGTTCTTGGCGACGACCAGACGCTTGCATCGTTACCGCTCGCACGCTGCACTGTTCTCTCGGGTAGACTACACGGCAGTTTGCGCTATGTACGCCACTCCTTTTTCAACGGTCGGCTTGTAGTACATACTGCGGTAGCCTACGCATGCGTTTACCCTGTCCAAACGCGGTACAAACCCGCCTCATCCTTGTCGTCGGTGACCCCGAGCCGGTACCGGTTCTCAATTTGGAACGGGAGTTTGTGTGGCTGTACAACGTTCAAACTTGCCCGTGGCTGATGCTCCAGTCTGACGCTTCTATCAACAGCGTTCGTTACATCTAACGAGGCCATCGTCGCAACTCCGACGACTCTTGCCTTCGACCTCGCGCGCTGAATCTCTGCCGGCTCTGCGCCTACAATACCGTCCGCACAACACCTACAGGGGTGCCGTATCCTCTGCCGTGCCTGGAGCTACGGTTACCGCGGCCAAGCCCAGGACGTTCGACCACCCTACGTGGGCCGTGAAGCAGCTATCTTCCGCTACCACGCTTGAGGAGGTAAAGCGCACGCCCCCAACCCCTCCTTCCAAAATCGCGCACGCCGGCAGTCAAGCCGTCAGCAGGAGCTCGAAAAGAACCGGAACTCCGTCTCAACGGAGATGCATGGTTGTCTCCTTTGACACACACACTCCCAGCACCATGTTGATAAATAGGGTAGGGGAAACGTTTTTGAGCCACCTTAGGCAAAGTAGGAAGGAACGATTGGCCATCGGTGATCGGTCCTATGGGAACAATGCTCCGTTCTCTCGAGGACGCGTGGTCAATGGTCTAACAACGAAGGCATGCAGAACATCAGAGTACGCCCCCCCCCAACACTACCCCACTCAGTGTCGAGACTTGATCGGACGTCCACCGCGAAGACAAGCCACAAAAAGTGCCCCCGTGCCCCTTCTTCCATCATCCTTGTATATTGTGAAAACCCCAACTCTATTGTGTTTGACGAACACACGTTCCTCTGCTGTTGTTGTTACTCTGTTGCTTTTGCTCCTAACAGATCCCCCCTGCGGCAGCTAGCCTACCCGAGGTAGCCCTGGTTGGCAGGTCCAACGTGGGCAAGTCGACCCTACTCAACGCACTCGTGGGCCTCAAGAAGCACCCGGACCAGAGAGCCACCGTCTCAAAAACGTGAGCGCCGGGCGTAGTGTTGGCCGACTTTCACGACCGCTCTGTGAGACAGGACCGCCTACGCGAAGATGTTAAGTCGCTCATCTATGACTTAAGAGAGGCAGGGGATACGAAGGCTTTAACCCTAACCGAAATTCCCACCGATTCCATACTTCATCCAACATGCTCGCATAATAGAAACCCTGCGTAGGCTACTGGTAAAGAAAGGCACGCGTGTGTTACACAGCCAGTGCATCGATTGTCTCCAGTGGTTCCGCCGGCGCTTCGGGTTGTTTATTTAGGGCAGTCTTGCTTTTGCTCTTAGATCACAGCAGGCGATAAGGAATGCTCGTCTTTGAAAGCTGTAAGGCAACTAACATCCTAACTCCCGCCATGAGTCATGTTGGCTACTACCAACACCTCTGCTATTGGGCTCTTTCGATCCAGGAGTATGTCGGCGCACGAGTTACGCACCTATTTGCTGTCGAGAGAATCTGATGCAGCCGGGGTGTGTATGCTGAGCTTTCTACAGCCACCAGTAAAAAATATCTCCATGTCATCGATCTCAACGCGTTTGTTGCTACGGGGCAGGATATCGATTCCTCTCGTTTTTTCGTTTGACCGAGCGGCAGTAGTGGTGGTATTTATCCCTCCAGTCCCGACTTTTGTTTTGCTCTCGCTCGCTTTCCTGTTGGCCATGTGTTGATCGTCGTGCGCGCCCAACAGGCCTGGAGAAACGCGAACGCTCGACTTTTTTCAGATAGGGAAAGGCAAAAGGTGAGCACTCATTGTTTTGGGCCACTTTGCGGGGGTTTTCGACGCATCCCTTTTCTGCTGCGCTGTGCGGCTGCTGTCATGCAGAGAAAGACCCCCCATGAACGCTGTTCTTTAGCAACTCCGTGGGTGTGCGGGTGGGCCAGTTCCCACCGTATTTCCCACCGTATTTCATTTTAGGGCGATTTTTGGCCATTCGTCTGTTTATGGCGTGCACACGAACAGCGGAGGCTGGATGATTGTCATTTTTTATTCTTACGGTTTACTCGTGTGCGATCATCTGCCCCTCTCGTTTCCCGACGCGTATGTAACTCGTGGTTGGATTTCTCGCTGGCCGTTTCGCGAACACGCTGCTGACGCAGCTACGACTGCTGCCGCGTCAAAACTAGTCGTGTCTGCTGTCGGCCCCCATCGACGCCAAAACTGAAGCTTGGTGTGCGACATCTACTCCGGAATGTGTTCGGAACGAGTTTCACACCCAACCTCCAAGCGTCTTCTTTCGTAGAGAAACTTCCTGGATTCCGCATCAGGCTTTTCGTAGACCAGCCGGCCAACTACGGTATGATGTATGTATATCGTCCGCGCGTTCTGCAGGGCGAAGATGATTATTGCTGATATGCCTGGCTACGGGTTCGCCTACGCGAACGAGGAGCAACGGCAAGACTGGAAGGGGTTGGTGAGCCATCCACCTGCCTTTGTTTTCGATGCACCTGTGAAATATTTTGAAGTTGATCGTGGGAGGGGGTGAGGGCGTCAGCCCATTTTTGCGCGAACGGCAAAGCACTTGTGAATGTACAAAGAAGCGGATGCGTTGCACGCGCTGCCACCGAGCGCTGTGGGCGATGCAGATCGCCAAACATGTCGGACGTTTCAGCCTTGTCTTTGTCGCCTTTTGGGTCTTTGATCGGATGTGCAGCAAGCTTTCACGGGCGAGTCATAGCCGTGTGCGTCATGGCTAAATAACATTGGCGAGACAAATCCGTGTGCAGTATTGGTGACATGAGAGCGTTGATAAGTTCATGCTGATTTGTCCCGCTTCGTCTGCCTCGCCCCCCCCCCCCCCGGACTAATCGTCGGTGCCTTCCTCGGTTGTCGTGTGATTTGGTCCTTGCCACCTCAGATGATGGCCTATCTGCGAGGGCGAGGAGCACCGCTCAAGGTCAGTGGTAGCGACGTCACAGGATGAAAACCCTCCCCCGCTTGATGTCTGTGCGTCAGGAAAGATAATCCGGTTAAAGAGGGAGTTGTGGTCAATTGATGTCCACGAATATTGTACCGCCCGCTCTCAAGCCCGCCCGTTCGTGAAAGCGATGTACGTGGGGTAAATAATGCGATTCTCGCCTACATTTTTTTTTTGTTGGGCGTTTTGCAGCGAGTCATGCTGCTCCTGGATGCCAGGCACGGTTTCAAGAAGGCGGACATCGAGTTTCTTGGGCTTTTGTACGACCCCAAGGGGCCTTCGCCTCTCGGTAAGACTCCCTTTCAATGTCGCGGACATTAACTCGAACGATGATGATGATGCACCATCTCGTGAGGAAATATGTACTTGAGTGTTGCAGCCCGCGATCGCGGAATTGGTGTGCGCGTCTGCCATGAGAAAACGTTGACAACCTCTGAGGGTGACGTGCGTCCTGTGACTTGAGTTGGCCGTTTTATTTGACTGGTCAGTTGACGAGCGAATACACGCGCGGGCAAAAGGTTTTTACATGGGGCCCAAATACTGTAGTGGGAAATTTTTTCGGATCACTCCCACCGACGTCTTTCCAAGGAGCGCCCCGTTCCGAACTGCCCCCCTTCAGGATGCTTTGATACGACCGCGTGGTCGATAGATTCGTCCCAACGTGCGAGTGGGACCCCCCCCCCCCCCCTCCTCCCTCTCTTGCAGGCAAGTACCGCCCCCCAAAGATCCAGATCTTGCTGACCAAGTGCGACCTGGTGAAGCGGATAGATCTCGCCCGGAGAGTCGTTTTCGTTCGCCAGCAGCTCGAGGAGGTGAGCGCGGAGCGGGAGCGGGAGGTCAACGGCTGCGTGCACCTGCTTTTGCACCTTGCACAGCAGAGACCGCAGAGAACCGGCACAACGGCGAAGTGTGCTCTCCTCGGTTGATGACAACACCACAAAAACGTTGTTGTCTGTCTGCCTGTTGGCGGGGTTGGACATCTCTCAGCGCACATGTTTTGTGTACACTGTGTCGTGCTGCTGTTTCCTCTTGCGCAGCTGCAGGTGTAAACTGGTGCCAGCAGGCATGGGGACGAAAACACGCACACAGATTACACCAACCCATGGCGATGAAGAAACCAAACGTTCCACGTGCATCCGCCCCAAGCCTTGAAACGTCATCATCCATCTATGTGCATGTGCGTTGACGGAGGACAGGAAACATTCTACCGACTTCCGCTTGCGTCCGTTGTACCTTCTCCCAGCGGGCACAAGGGAGTAACTTGAATGTCTGGTCTCTGTTGTGCGCCTGCCTGCCTGCAATTAGGTCTCGCGGCGACAGACGAACCTGTCGGTCATGACCCTCAGCGCGTTGAAGGGGGCAGGGATGGTCGAGCTGCAGAAAGAACTCTCTTCTTTGGATCCCAAGCCGGTGGCGGCGGCAGCAGCTGCCGTCCCTAAAGATGGCGAAAGTGAAGGCGGCGACGATCGATAGTTGGACATAGCCGACGATATTTCAATAGGGGCTTCGTCGGCAGAAGGAGGGCTTGATGGCGGACGGATTTGTCGCAACTGTTCATCATGATGCCACTCTCTTTTAATGTCTGCCTCTTTGTTTTTTTAGAAGAAGGCAGCCTGCCTTAAACCAACCTAAGGAGCTTTGACGGATAGAGAATGAAGTTGGGACGGACATTTCCTCCTGTATACTCGTTTTTGCCAGGGCATCCTCCAAGTGGGAAAAACCGTGGAGTACCCCCCACTCTGCAGCATGCACGCCGTCCCTGACGCGGGCTCTCCCGGACTCCGCGGCGCGCGCATTTCTGAAATCGAAATCCTGCTGAATCCTGGGCATGACAACACGGGGAACAGACTCTCCCCCCCAGCGATCACAGAAAAAGCGAAAGCATCATTTCTTCGCAGATCCAAACATGTGTCCAACGTAGGTACTCCAACGTCTGCGCGCGGGAGGTCCTTGGTTGGTCGTTGTGTTGCTGCATGCATCATTTATGGTTTGCGACCGCGGGATAAGATTGCTGAGCGTGAGCGAAATTACCGTGAGAAGCGGCAATAGCCGACGGGGAAGGGGAATCAGATCGCGGAATGAACTTGAGAGTAAAGCGTGCGTGTCCGTCTCTCCTCATGCGCCGCACAAAAAAGCAGGAAAATGACACAACGCCTGCCCAGCGGCACAGTCACGTAAATCTTTCTTTGTGTAGAGCAACCCCGCGCATACGCGTAGACAGCAGCATACCCAATCTATCGGGCGAAACCTCTCAACGCCCCGAAACGAAAATCCTGGCTGCTATGCACGATTAGAAACCCTCTTTTCCATGTTGACATGGCATGCGATCCGCCCGGAAATCCTGGCAGCAACTCTAAACGCATATCTACACACAAGAAGGCTGTTGTACGTTGTTCTGAGGTTTCTCTGTCTACCCGTCGCCCCGGGATCGTCCGAGGTCTTGTTCTGAGCCTCGTCTGCTCTGCCTGATGCCAAGCTTGCCTAAATCTGGGGCAAAAAAAAAAAATGCTCACCGACGAATCCATGTCCAATCGAAGGAAGTGGATCCAACAAGAAATGACGAGCACGTTCATGGAATTACGACTACCTAGACGAGGGCACAAGGCTAACATGCTCGGGCAGCTTCAGTCCGACGGCCACCATGCACGCGCTCAACATTAACATTGCCGTTTTGTGTCGGCACGCACTCGGACAGCACAGTGAAACGCCCGAACGAAAAGATGAACTATACACCACGGTCCCGCAACCCGCGACACGGTGCTTAGCACCACGACTGCCATTTACTCTACAATCGATCGGCACTCAAATTGCCTGCATGTGTGTCGAGCTCGCCGCAACTCGGCCTCACAAGTAACCTCGAGAGGAGGGTGAGACGACGCACGACAGAACACACTACTTGCGCATGTACCACCTAGTCAAGTGTGGGGGCATGCCAATCGGCTGCCTAAACCTGCTTCTGGACCGGACACGTTGTACCGCCAACGTTTGTCCGAGCATGTACATTGTGCTGTGAGCTCTTGTTTTGCTCGATGTTGAGCGCCGTCATCTCAATCGCGCTCCCCCTCTTGAGGATGAGGGTACCCACAGCTTGTGCATGGATAGATATGCAGGCGGCGGTGCTATGCAGCGGGGGGATTCTTCTTGGCCTCGATGAGCACCCTCCTGTCGTACTCCGCTTTGTTGTTCCTGCAGGTGTTGCGTTGCGTAGCGTTTGGGGAGACATCACGCCGCACCGCGGCAGGTACATATCGGTTCGGTCTATCACAATGGTTTCATATTCGTTTGCATCGTGGACATGCTGCCCGAGACTGATAGTTAATGGCTTGACCGCTGTGCTTCATATACTGCAAGGTGGAGACTGGCGCCAGAATAGATTGGACGAAAACACAACACACAGCGACACAGATTGGACGAAAATATCTGCTACTACGTGTATCTGACGACCTGTCCGGTGACGAAATTGTTACACAGCTGGTCAGAGATAAACAGATGGGGGTGGGAGCTGGCGACGACGCGATCAATAACGGTAACTCTTGATATCGAATGCCTCTACAATAGCTCAACACGGAAATCGACTCAACGCATCCAACACGCCGGCAAAATGCTCTACCAGCGATTATTCACGGATACTCGCGTGGCATTCTGCCGGTAGGCGCCTTCATTGTCGCGTCTTACGGTTGGAAGCACACAAGAAACGGCCATTACGGCCACGCAGAGCCGGAGCCGCAGCCGCACAAGCCGCGCACGTGGACAGAAGGCCACTCAAACCGGCGACGCACAACCATCAGCACTCCACAAATACTTTAATAGCAACAGCACCGACTACTCGCATAGCGGCGCAGTTTAGGCCAGCGCCACTCACACAAACAGTTGGTAGGCCTCTGATTGGGCAGGGTCGTCGGGGTTCGGATTGTCCAGAAGTTCGAAGATCCCATGCAGCATCTGCTTGATGGTGATGCTTGGTCTCCATCCCTGGCCCTCGTTCAGGATGCTGCCACCAACAAAGCCATTCGGAGGGAAAGTGGCAACGCTGCGGTTCACGGCGGAAGATAAAGTCTACACGATGCTGCCCTGAAGAGACGGTAGGTCCCGTGCGTGGTGGAAAAGCTACGGGATAGACCGGGGCAGTGTAATAATCAGCATGCCTTGCCTTCCTTTTTGACAGTGGAAATTATCGTCAAAACACGAAGTGCCTCAGGAAGTAGCAGCCGCACAAGCGCCAGAGAGCAATGTGCGCTTGGCGCAGGAAGGGGCGGACGCAACCTTTTCGATTACACAAGGGGAGATTCGTTGTAGGAGCAGACGGAAACAAATCAAGGTTTATTGAAAGTAGTCGAATTTGTAACGTCGTTGTTAGGGTATGCATAAATTGCTACGGAAATACGGGGTCCCCTCCCAAGCGGGAGCATGGGAGTAGCCACCACCTCGGCACTCTATCGAAGCTAGGTGTTCACACAAAGTCTTACGAGGACTAGTCTAGAGAGAGCAACGCAGAGACAAGGAGCGAGGTGGACACTGCGAGGGCTTCGAGTGGTTTGCCAGCTGGAGGAGCGGCAAACAAGTTTGGTCTTTCCCGCCCACCCACCCCTTTCCTTTCGAAGGTGGGGGGAGGCAAGGACCGTTGCAGTTGCTAATTGGCGAAGAAAATGGTAGGGAACCATTTTGGGGACTTGGTCATCTGAGACTACTGCGGGCAGTAAGATTAGCCCCTGCACCGAGAAAAAGAGAATTTGTGGTTGCCGCTCGGAGGAAAGAGAGAGAAGCAGTTGGCACCTCTCTCTTTCCTTCGGCCGTGGAAAAATAATGATGAAGGCAATTGGAAAGGAAAACAATAAACGCAGCAGTAGGACGCGCCAATGCTAGCTGGGTTTTTGATACCCGACCCGGAAAGGGAGGACGGCGAAAACGAAGCGAGCGTGGACGGGATTTTGCGGACTACCTGCAACGCCGCGAGGAGCGTGCACATACGCGCACACCTTTTTTCATCTCACGAATGGTGGCACCTCGAAAAATACGTGGAGGAACACTTGAATATGTATGCAGGGTACGAGCTCCCGGGCAGGACGCTCGCGGCAAGGAAGAGGCAACCCCGCGCTAATGCCACACTTCCTGCATGTGATGCCTGCAGCGTTCGGCACTTGAGCCGAAAAATTGACGCATTGACAACGCGCAGAGGACTGCGATATACTTCAAAACGCTCGACTACCAGACACTTCCCATATAGAGCGCAACGAGACGCGGAAGGCAGGCAGAGAAAAATAAAATAAGAGGTTCCTGGCGCAAACTCGAGAATTTTCCCTGTATGCTTTGTGGCGACAGTCACGACGGCGATATCTACTCGCCACCCCGGGATCGTACTTACCTGAGGCAGATGGTGCCTGACGGGTAGACGTTGGGGTGAAACAGGGGGGGCACGAACTTGCACTTGGGCGGCTGAGGGGGAGCGGCGAGAAGGGCACGAGCGCACCAGCCAGGCAAAAAACAGCTCGGTCGGGTGAGCATATCACAGCACGACAGCAATTCACGCACGGGATCGCAAACACTACAACCGGCGCGAACTGACGAACCACAACATAGGCTCAGCCTGCCCTTTTTCTTCTGTGAGCATGGAGTCGGACATTGACAAATACCTATGATACAAACCTCTACCAGTTGAGGGCCAACGCGCTCGAAACGTTTCAAGTACAAACACGTACCTTTGAGGGGTAGTCTTCGGTGAACTCCATATGGATCCGGTACTCTCCGCCCTCCCAGTTGGTATTCTTCTGCGAAACCGCGAGGGGGGTCATGCCGGCGCCGTGCAGCATACAGGAGTGTAGCAAGGTAACAGACGAGAGGGATGTCGTTTTAAGTGGCGTGCACGGTATCACACTCGGCAGCAGAAGCGCACGACGTTCAGGTCAAACTTGGAGGCAGCACTTGCCGATTCACCCGGAGAGAGAAAAACAGCCGACGGTGTTGTTTGCCTGGTGCCCGAAAAGACACCAAAGGGCACGACCATCGCTACCGACGCCGTAGTAAAGCTGTACGGCTGCTGTTGCCGCGGCGCTCGTGTTTTGTGGGACACGACCAAGGAGCCACGAGGACAGACGTAGCCGACGCCAAGCGGTAGAAGAATGAAGGGAATACGCCAACAGCTAAGGATTCTTGAGCAGTGGCTGTTGACAACAGTCGGGCGAGATTTCAAACGCCGAAGAGGAAACACCGCACTATTACAAAGACTCGCCTGCCGCAGAAGTTTCTTGGATACAAGTACGGGGGGATGCATGTTGAAAGGAAAATACATGAAACACTAACTGCTGCCTTGTTTACGATAAAATTGGTGTCGCATCCATAGCGAGATGTGTTTCGAATATACCGCAGTTGTAACCGTTCTGCTCACCGGTCCTGGAAGGCCGCACTCCCACTTCATGATCGACGACGATCCATCAGGATTGGCCGAAAGCCTCGTCCACCAGCCCTGTCAGAACCGTGTGCACACAATTGGCGAAGTGTAAACAGCGATTTTTATCTCACCTCGCGTACAGAGGGGTCCAACAAAAAAAAGAGCGCGAAAAGAAGGTCCGGAGAGAGACATCACAGCAAGCGTAGATAGATATGGATGGAGCGTACGCCACCACGAAGGTCACCAGCGCACACGCTCACACCTCACCCGACATCACCAGTCAGCTAGGGGATGACTGAGAGAGCTGTTTATCTCTCATAATCATCAGCTACATGTAGCTGCTGCTGTGCTGCGCTGCTGCTGTTGCTGCTGCCGTGCAGGATGGGTGTGCACTTGCTTTCCTCGCTTTCGCTGCTAGCAGCTGGCAACGGGCTCTAAAGATCGCCCCCGACGCCTCCTACGATGTGCACACTTTCAGTGACGCCAGCAGGTAGGTGTTGACCACAAAAACACCGTATGGGTATAAATATCAGCTGATGAATATCACCACATCTCCCCCGTAGTTTTATGCTATCTAGGGGAAAAACTTCTAGAAGTTCTAGAAAGTTTGGTTCGTGACCAAGAGGATAGATCGAGAGCCATCCACCCCGCGATTGCCTAAAGCAACGGAATTGTAGAGGCTAAGGCAACTCGCCAACATGAACATATTACGAGCTGGTAAAGCTGGCGCGTGAGGAGCTTTCCGGGGAATGGTCTATACACGCACACATGAACTGAAGTATACATGACGTAAGATAGCACATCCCCTTGGACCGATTTTCAAAACTCGTGTTCTCCCCACGGGCGGGAGACAATGTACACACCACACGATACAATATTAGAATACCCTCGACGAGACGGTACTGACGCCGCGATTGTCGGCGCCGCCATTCATTCGGCCGTGGGGTATGTAATCGAGCCTTCAAAAATCGGGCAAGCAGGGGGAGGGGGGGGGATGATATCTTCTGTCATGGACGATGGTGGTCTGCAACACGACGTTACATAGCTCTCCATAGCAAAGCAACAGACGCTTTTCCAATCCCCAATTCCACTCACGAACGGCCTGTCTGGATCCCTCCTCCAGTCTTTTCTCTCCTGCTTCAGTCGGGCTGCTGCGATTCCGCTCATCGGTTGCCGTTGTTGGTGATGACGTGATGACGATATTCAACAAGCAGTTGCCTCAAACTTTTGATGCAGTTGCCTTCAAACTGTTGATATTTTTAAAAACTCTCAAGCTCGTTGGTGACCGCGGAGCTAATATGGCTACGGGAATCGCCGATCTCCTAAGCCACTGATTCGTCCTAGTCGCCGGCCCTTGGGTGTTGCCAGAGATCACACAGCCAGCAGCACGTTCGCACATTCACATCAAATCGCCGAGGGGGATCGCAGACTAGAAGGCTGGTTGTCGTCCCCCCACCTCGGAGCAGCGTATGAGCGTCGGAGCTGTACTCACTGCTGTGTACGAAGTACATAAACGGCTGCACTAATTGCTACAGTACTTTCAGCACCCCTAGGGCCGGTGAACAGGAAAAAACAGTGGGTGAAACCCAGCGGTTCCCGTAGGTACTCTAGCACGATACAACCAACCAGCTCGAAAGTGTCAAACAAAAAAAAAAATCATCAGATTTGAAACCAGCAGCAAAACTTAAATTAATGAATAATGAACACACACACAGAAAGACTATACCCATTCGAGATATACCCATAACAACCCGATGACGAGCGGAATTAATTGCGGCAGCCCAGCTGAAGAAGGAGAGGACAGACTGGAGGAGGGATCCAAACAGGCCGTTCGTGAGTGGAGTTGGGGGATGGAAAACGTCTATTGTTACTTGGAAAGCTAGAATTTTGTTGTCCATGTACATCATCAGTACCGTACGTGTGTACAAAGACCATTCCCGAGAACGCTCTTCGATTGATTGCCAGCTGTTACCAGCTCGTACAGTAGCTCCTAGTTGGCGAGTCATACATTGCCTTGGCTTGTACAATTTCGTTGCTATAGGCGATTGCGGGGTGGAGGTCTCTCGATCTATCTTCCTAATCTTCGCAACTAACTCTATACGACGAAGGGCGGTACCACAACACTTTTAAATTTTGTTCAAGTCTGAATGTTTTACCCGTAAAACACGTACAGAGGATTGTGAGGAATGTGAATCGCCCCGCCGCCAGCCGGTCGGGTTCCGGTTACCCCAAGAAGACTTCTCTTGCCTGGGCAACAAGAAAAAGTCTCGAAAAAAGGGGGGGGTAATGTGGAGACCACCTTCATAAAGGTAGAAACTCCCCAACGTCTGTCGAGGACGATTCCCTCTTTTCACATGAAGAAGTGTATTTTGCTGCTGTGAACATAAATAAGAAAGATTCCAGTGAAGATCGTATTGTGGCGTGGACTACTGGTACAGTACAAGGAAAAACAAAAACACACACTAAAGTAATTACGATTTATTCAGCTCTCTCTCTCTCTCTCTCGCTCGCTCAATCTGCGTATTATTACATTGGCAAGTAGTAGCTGTTTTCCCCCTTCAAAAGTGCCGAGAACCTGTTATTATGCATTGATGACCGTCGTCCGCTCCTCATACTGTTTTCTATTTCCAGGAGCTCACAGGTGCATCGACAAATAAATGCCGTCAGCCTGTCGTACGCAAATACTGGATTCCGGGTACATATATATATATATCCCATGATGCCCTGATTCTGAAAGTTTGCACACGCCGTTACGACGTCACGACAGGGCTGGTGGATTCTCCATACGGATTCTTACTTTTGCTCACATGGATTGACATTTCTCAGCACACACGGACCCCACAGCAGTCACCACTAGCTTCAAAGACGCCTACAGGTGTGGTGTGTACAGCCTTCAAGTTCTGGTGACGATCCGACCATCATGGAGGGAGAACTCTGTGGTGACGTGGTGAGAGGTCTGTCTCTTGGTCGAATCCGTGGCAAATCAGCGGGGTGGGGGTATGCCAGCCCAAAAAATAACGTCGGGCCAACTTTCGGTTGCCATAAGAGTCAGCCTAAACGCCCGAAAAAATGGGGGGGGGTGGGGTAGCAGTACGTCCATAATCTGACTCCGCGAGCCCTCTTATCCCTGGGCCGCAGGGTGACTGCAGACAATAAACGTATTGCGGAGCCCCCAGCTGTCCGTGACGAGGCAAAACAAAGGCAGGCGAGAACACCAGACAGATACTGAAGCCGGTATCGAAACAACGACCAAAGGAGGAGATGGAGGGAGGAGGGTGCCGCCACCTACGTCGTTCAAATGTCACGGACAAATGAATATTGAGGCCGTTACGGTCGTTCGAAGAATAAAAATAAAATGTCGAGCTCTGATTGGTTGGCTTCATCCACGCCAACACACATCCATCCACTGAGAAAGAGAGCTCAAAGAAGTTGCTTTGGGCAACCGGATTTCAAAGCAGCAACTTGGCCCCCTTTTGTACCATATGGCAGCTGCCGAAGAGGCTTCGGGGGTGTCACGTCTGATGGTGTCCATCTTGGCAATCTCAGAACAGCCAAGGTACGCGTAGAAATGTAGAAATGCCAACAAATTACAAATTACAGCACACGGGAAAATGTGTCGAGAATTTTTTTTGAGATACAGAGGAGCCTGGCCGGCATAAGTCACGATGGGGCCATTCCATTGCACACGGTAGCTCTTAACCCAGGCTACGGTAGCACGGCAGTGGTACCACCGGATGGGGCACCAAACCAAGGGTGAAGAGTTGAGCAAATGCTCAAGAGCTGTGCAAATAATCCAGCTGTCTCAACTGCCACCCGGCAAGCATGGTCCTCGATGATTCAGATCAACCTTGTCTTTAGTTTTTATTCCCGAAGACGTGCTGGAAGCACGGCAAGAAAGAGCCGAGCCCCTCACACCCCTCCCCTCGACTCAAATGCGCAACCCACCACAGCCACGCCAGAGGTCAAAGCCCCACTCCGACACCTTCCAACTCTGTAGCACAGCCGTACGCGGTACTACCAATTCGCTGTACCATCACACCAAATCGCGCACGGCAGCATTCACCGCCGAGCGGCAGAAAAGCTACAGCAAACCCGTCCCGCTCATCGTCCCCATCCTGGGCGAAGACGAAAGGCAGCAGCGAAGCTACAGCTGTCTGCTCTGCAAAAAATGCTTCGCGTTCAAGCGCAATGAGCGAGGAGAACAACGTCCCCCATCTGTTGCTACTGCTGCGGTTGCTGGCCCATGACTGCGGTCACTGTGCTGGAGCGGTTCAGCGTCTCGTAGGCTGGGGCGCCTTATCTCAGACGGCGGGCCTCGCGCTCCCACTCCAGGAGGCAGAGGATGTCGCCCTCGCGGACGGGGCCCTTGACGTTACGGATGATCGAACGGGTAGGGTCGTCCAAGAACTCCACGCGGACCTGCCCACAACAAACGGACCAGAGTGTCAGACAAAACAAAAATGAGCACCAAAACAACCGAGATCGGCGAACTAGCATATGCTTCACATGCACGTGAACTAGCGCCCTGCCCTTGCGCGGTATTGTGCAAGCAAATTGCTGTCCGAACTCTTTCTTGCTTAGCAAAACCAACCACATGGGTCGGGTTTCAAAGAAACCCTGAAAATTCCGAAACGCAAGTAAAACAACAGCTCGACCAATTTTTGTGCCGTCATTGCTTCGCTGGGACAAGGCTGCACCCCGCTTCCCCTAAAAAAAAGTCAACACAATCGCCGGTTCAGCCCGTCACATCGACCACCATGTACACGATGCTACGGATGGCGCTGCTTCACTGTCATAGCCGCGTGGGTATTGGAATTACGCAACAGAGGAATTTCCCGCGTGAGAGTGAATAGCACCCGACGGAGAACGACAAGTCATGCCGAACTACAAAGGCGGCGGTCATTTGCCAACGTGGTTAAACGACTAGCTCTGGAAAATGGATCAGGTTCGAGAGTGTTTCAGGATCAAACAGACCATTGGAAAAACTGCCGCACCACCAAAAGAGCGTGCGAACGGCCGTTTGTCTCCTTTCGTTGTGGTGACATTTTACTAGTGAATTAAGTACCAGGTGACCCGATCTGCTGATCTACTCTTATCTGTACTGACGACGGCGTCCGAACTAAACGCTTGCATTCGCCCCAATCCCTGCACAAATAGACTTGCGAAAATGTTTCAGGGGGGGAAACTCTTTGCGTGAATGGTTCTGTCAATGGACTCCAATGGAACCATAGCAACAAGCTTGGAATATACACGGTGAAGCAAGAGGTCCTTAGGAAAGCAAACCGTGAGGAATTCACGCGCGTCTGCACGTCTGGAACGAAAGTCGATATCAAACGCACAGGAAACGAGTGGCGACTTCGCCTTCATTGGCAGAGTCTTTTCCAACCACCACACGCAGATTATGATCTCGGCGGGACGGTATTTTTTCGAAACAGTCAAGCACGGGCTCACCTGGGTCACGTTACCGGTGTTACCGGTGCGGCCGAGCACCTTGTTCACCTTCGCCAGCTTGATGCCCTGGTTGTCCTGGGGAGAGAGAACATGGCCAAGGGCAAAACAAGACAAGATGGGAGGATTAAAAAGAGCCAACGCCAGCACCCGACATGTATGTGGAGTGGTTCGACGAGAGGAGAACGCAGTTGAGAATTCGCAGGAGAAGACACCGTGACGGGGCCGGGACCGAAAAGCACAGAGAGCAAGCACATGGAGTTTGTTGTTCATTGGCTACCCTTCGTACAGTCACAAAGGGCGACGTACAAATGAGTGTGAGTGTCATCTCGTCGCTGTACCCTTTCGTAGCAAGCTTACTTGACTACTCAATGAGAGGGGAAACCCACATCCTATCTACCTACAAAGCTCGTTTGCCTTCATTTCAGCATAAACCAAGGCTAACGCCGGGTTCAGGTTCGTTGATTACAGCGCAATACCGGGCTGATTCATCCGACAGATCCTGCTTTTTCGTCGCTCCCACGCGGCAAGCAAGGCAACTACATTTCACAACAAGACACTTGCCACAATAACAGCTCTGTCTTGGGTACTCGACTTTCACAACAACACTGCTGTATCGCACGAAGGGTACCCTTTCACTTTCCATGCTGACCCTCAAGCCTCTCTCATGGTTCAAATCCCCGCGGTTCGCTTGATTGCTGCTGTCGGAAGGACTGTGGCCCTTATGTACACAACAGCAATACCAAAAATATCGCTCCCTCCTTGAAAAACGTCAATCGAGAAGAACAGGCCGCATCGCAATAACAGGAGAGTACATCGGCCATTCCATACTGTACATCCATACACACGACGATCGCAAAGAGCATCGGACACAGCACACCAGAGGGGCTCGCTTGCTACAGCGACTGCTTGTACATGATGTACACACGGAAAAAAAATCACTCCATGCAAAGGACCTTCACCAGCAGAGGGAGCTCGCCAACTCCCACTGCAGCCGATTCACCGGTCAATGCTATCAACCTCAAGTCACCACGACAGCTTTAAGTGGAACACGGACTCGCTACTACTGCTTTGCACCGCCTTGCCACGAACGCCGCGTTGCCATAGGTCCCTGAGCGCATCCCTGCCCTTCAAATACCGCAGCGGCGAAGTTCACAGCTCACAATCAAGGAATAGCAAAGGAGAATCCCGCTGCTATGGCAATGGAACTCAAGAAGCGACCGCCAGCAAAGTAGACTCACCATGGTGTCAGCGTGTTGGTCGACAGAGGTGGGGTGTGGGCTGCCTGCCACACGCGATCGATTTCCCAAGGGGGGGGCCGTAAAACAGCAACGGGGAGGACCACGGGTGCCGTACATAAGAAAATATTGATGTACGGGGCCTCCTTGCGCGGGGTAACTTGCTCGCTGCTCGCAGCAGGAACACACAGCCAGCTGAGGCAGAGAGGCTGCTGGAGCGTGCGTATTGTACGTATCGAAGAATGGAGACTAGCTGAGCATGACGTCCGATAGTCATGGCATATTTTGATTCAGATAACGCAGCAGAACAGATGGCATCGGCTTCTGCTGCGGCGGGAGCCGGCGCGGAGACAACAAGCAGGAGAGAGTACATCATGAGCGAGCTGCAACAAGTGCGGGAGTTGTTCCCTGCGCCCATGATACAGGCTGCTAACACGAGCTTCGTCCAGGTCGTTGTCATGTGAGTGCAGGCGTTGGCTTCATTCTACGTACAATGTATGATGCTGTTATTTGTACGCTATAATAATGGTGGTCATATTTTCTGAGTATCCGTCCCGATCTCTCGCTACCAGTGTTGTAGGGAGTACATCCTCCCCCAACCTGGCGTCGCTCCCTCCTCGGAGCTTGCGTGCCGGTCGATAACGACAGCTTACATTGCCGTCAATGGTGTTCTTGGTGCCGTGTGCCCTCTGTAACTTTAACGTGGACGGAACATGCAAGAATGTGAGATTTCACAGCACTTGAAACTTTGAAACTTCGGGTTCGTCCTGGTTCGTCCTGGTTGACAGCAGGTGTCGCCTGCAGCCAACAGCAGCAACGAAACAGATAGCAGCGAAACATGTTCTCCTGTCTTTAATAAAATTACGTGGTACAACCTTGATTGCCCAGCTGTTCCAGGCAGCTCGACAGCTTGTGAGGGCTCGGCGATTCTGTGGTCCAACCAAGTTGAAAACGCTATACCTGAATAGATGCGAAGAGTTTGCTAGCATGATGCACAAACAGCCAGGAAGTGCGGTGTGCAGCCCCTGCTACAATGAAGTCGAACCCACCAACCAAGATGGGATTACCTTGCATGCATGCATTGACTTCGGTTAGCTTTCTTCCAACGGCGCCAAGCAATAAAACACAGCTTCCCACTTTTTTATACAGGCGAACTCCCTACGCTAAGATCCAAGCGCGGTTGCAGTTTCCAGACGACTACCCGGCTAGGTCGACATCCCCGATCTTGGAGCTCACAAGCGCCTCTTTGCCCCAGCCTTTCCTGAGGAAGCTCATCAAGAGCGCCGAGGAAGCCGCTCGGGCGTGCACCCCGACAGCGGCGAAGAGCGAAGCCGTAGGCGGCGGCGAGACGGGGAAGGCGGTGGCCGCTCTGAAGGTCGTGGTGGACGCCGTGAACAAGAACAAGTTTCTGCCGTGCTGGAAGGAATTGAGACAGGCGGCAACGCTCGTGACGAGCCTGTGAGAGTGAACCCTGAGCTACTATTTAGAGGGTTGTGCTGGTTTTCTAACGCAGACCAAAGGGTGTCGCATGGGAGCTTCTCTGAATGGACCGTGCTTTGGTCGGTTGTTGGGTATGAACAGCAGTGGCGGCAAGATATATGCTAGAATTTCGCGTATCCTGTTGTGTTTCCTTTTCGTTTGTTGCACACAAGGTTTCGAATCCCACTCCATGCCACTCACTAAAGCCTTGCGAATACCCGGTGCACTCTTGGTCGGCACGGCGGCGACGGCGGCTGCAGAGGAGGGGGCTTTCGCGCAGACGAGGAATCAGGTCTGGTGACGATCCGGGTAAAGTCTGGGCGATACACCGTGGTGGCGTTGATACAAGTGCCGGACGGGTACCCGATGGAGGGCTGCGGCGTGGAGTTGAAGTCGCACAACTTTCCGGCGCATATAGCGCGTCGTCACCTCGTGCAGGTGATGATCATGATTGTGTCCACGGTGGTGTGTTGGATGTTGGTGGTGGCTCTAATATCGTTGATCGCACGAGGAGGGTATCGTGGCGTTGTGCATCCTGGCATGGAAAAATGTGAGAGCGGACGTACTTCCTTCATTATAAGACGGAAAATCAGGATCCAGGCTTTTACCGATGACAAGAGTTCTTAGCGTTGGTTGGTTCAGATAAATTTGGTGTTGGGGAAAAGTTTCATCTGATTCGACTGCTGTACGGCGTCGTCTGGAGCATGACAATTCATTGTCGTTTTTTGTCGCCAACAACCACACCTAGCAAATCGACACCCCCACGCTTAGAGCAGCTGTCCTTCATTTTTTTTCGTCTTTAGGGCGAGGAAATCGTACGACGTTGCCTTTGCGGGTACAGCCCGGAATTAGCTCTCCAGACGAGCAACCCCATCAAAATTCCCCCAGGGAGAGGTGGGAAGCCCGCGGGGTCGGGAAACGTTCGCATCACCAGCGAGCACGTGCGGAACCTGAAGCACGACGTGGAATTCATCAAGAAGGCGCACGATCTGCGCGACGTGGGCGAGGGCAAGAACAAGCCTAACGCAAAGGTTGCACCGCCGAGGTACATATGGCTACACACCATGGTAGGGTTACGCGCCCACGATTTTCCGCGTGTGGGGGTTCAGCCGGAAAAACGCATAAATAGTAGGTGTAGATACCCAGGGTGATATTTTTTTACGCACTTTGTCGAAAAGTAGCGTCGGTCGCTCGCGCTTGGGTGCACTTCTATTGCCCTGAGGCATTTATGGCTGGCATGTGAGAGCGTCGTATGACCGACCGGTTTCGATTTCGCTCGCACGCTCGGGGATGCAGCACGCAGGAGAGACGGGCGGCGCGGAGAGAGCTCAAGACCCTCGCCAAGACGGAAGCCGTGAGCGAAGAGGAGCAGGCCAAGAAACTGGCCGAGCTAGAGCTCAAGGAGCAGGAGGAGCTCCTGCACTCCCAGCTGAGTGATACCTCGCAGGTGGATAACGCGAAAATAGCGAGAGAGTCAAACTTCTCTGTACGTTGTAGGCAGGTACCGGTACCCAGTGTCAACTCGTGCTTGTTCCGACACCCACCCCCGCGCGCGAGTCGGTACATCGTTGCCCCACGTGTTTGCAGTGCAGCGGGAGCAGTGGGATGAAGTTGTGTTTGGTTGCTCTGGGTCGGCTGTGCTTCACCCGAGCGCGCAAATAGTTTTAGGTTGACGCGAAGCTGGTGGTGCTCGTTGAGGCGAGGCACGCGAACATCCCGGCAGCTTGCGAAGAGAGTCACGTCTAGCGGCGGGGCGGGGAGGCCTTTCGATCACGATGCACCTCATATATTATTGCGCCCACAAGTAAGTGCCGAACGACCCTCCTGTACAATATCGTGCCTGGTTTTTCCACCCAGCCGTCGCTGCTGCCGCTGGTCGATTTCCTGGTGAACGTGTTTGGGTGGAGACTCCCCCAGGAGACGTGTGTCGCGTGCGACAAAAGAGTCATGCCGGAAGACCCTCGTCACCCATCCCTCAGAGACCCTGCACACAAGGAGAGACCCACCAGGCGAGCGTCAAGATGCTGCGGTGGTATCTTGTGACACGAAACCAAAGCGGTCTATGTGCCCAGAGTGAAACGTTCTAGATGTTATATTGCTTCGACCGCTAGATGCTGTATTTGGTTGGCATCGATCGAGCGCTTGGTTTTTGAGATTCGATTGAGTTTTGCTTAGACCTTGTCTGGACTTTTTGTTGTTTTTCCGCCCGAGCTTTCTTTATATTACATTTTCTGTACGTCAATAGATATGCATCGAGCCCCTCGTACTTGTACTCGTGTTGTCGTTTTACCTGTTTTTCGCCGTGTTGTTTGGAGCTCTGATCTTTCGACTGACCGCGCCTCGTCTAATCTGTCGGCATGCTTTCGTGTTATGCTTTCTTGATTCAGGGTGTTCTGCGGGCATTGGTTCCACTACGACTGCCTCCGCGTGTGGATGACCGAGCCACCGTTCGCGAAGGTATGGCACGAAGGAAGGGCAAGTTTTGACTGCTATCCATGAGCTCGGCTTTCTTCATCAACAGAGACGTGACACTCTGCTGATGTGTTTGTTCTCGTAGTGTCCTGGTATTGCACGACATTCTCTCGTGCAGGTGGGATATTCTCCTCCCCCGTCCCCCTCAAGAGAAGGAATTTAATCTCTCGGACGCGCGGATTGAAAAGTGGAGAGAAAAGCAGGAGCCGCGCTCTCCGTCCCGCAACAACGATTTGCGCCACCAAACAGGAAATAGTTACACAACGAAAGAACAAAACAATCTTAGTTCCTTGACTTGCTTCAGCGAATTTAGTTTAATACTTCCCAGTTTTTCCATCCCTTGCTGCACGACAGGACTGCCCTCGGTGCGGACACCGCGTTTACCACCCGGACTGGCCGCAGGAACCCAAGCAGCTGGAGAAGGCATGGGCGAACAGGCAGGCGAAGCGAAGGGAGGTCGGAGAAGTGCGAGACTTCTTTACGGTGGATGCGAGGTTCCAGACCGGGGTGGGGCGGGGGGACGACTTCGGCGCCTTCAGCTAGTTTTCTTGCGAGAATATTGTGCGTGTCTGTGTTGGTGGGGCTCTTGACGCACGAAACGAGTTACCTGGTGGCACGGTAGTCCTACCACTCTCTGGTGTTTGTTGTGTACTGCCTTTTGTTGATCATAAGAAGAAGTAGGTCGGCGGGTGAAAGAGCCACCTCCTTCGACGGGAAATCTTGTTTTGTTGACATCCGGATAGGGGAGTAAGCTAAATAGCGGACAACCACAACATGTGAATACGAATATGCTAGATCAAATGAGTGGTGGGTGATACTAGTGACAGATTGCCGTGTGCCACGGCTGCTTCCCCAATTTGAATTTGAATTTTAAACTTTTCGACGAGAGGCGAGAGCGCGCAAGACCCCGTGCGCCGATGTGGGAATATCGGGATGGGCACACGCAGTTACCGCCATTTGACAACCGCTTGGGATGCCGTGAGCTAATTACAGCCACTTCGCGCTCCAGAAACCTTTGTTTGCCTCTGCTGGTCAGGGTTGCTTCGAATCCTCCACTTTTTTATTGGTAATTGTTGTCGCCGTCTCGGTACGATGGACCGACCCATCCGCCGAAGAACAGGACAAAATACATACATCCAGCAATAGGAGGATCGGACCCATCTTTGCACGAACGAAAAACGTTCGGTCGTGTGTGCGCGAGGCGTGCGGGAAGAGGCTAGTAGGAACAGCACTAGCGCCGGCCGACGTCCTCGTAACGTTGTGGGGCAGGACCCAGCTATTGTGATGAAAGACCTCAGGTTACCGTTTTTGTCAAATCAGGGTACGCGTACATGGACACACCAGCGAGGTGGGTGAACGTTCGCGAAAGAACGTGGTCAGTACTTTGCGGGGTACGATATTTCCCGCGGGAAGTAAAGCTCAAGCCGCTACGGTCTGCAGCCAATGAACGATGGCACGAACACCTTCCTTCCCGACACTCCCCTACACGAGAAACTTGCGCTCGCCTATACCTACCGCACACACAGGGTCCCGAACTTGAATTGCCACCATAGATTCCTTTCCACGCGCGCACGTTTTGGACTTTCACAAGAAGGCAAGAAAATCGAAGGACCAATGTCGTCGCTAGATCAGATGTTGGACGTTTCTACTGCAGAGCAACCTCGCACTTATTCTGCGTTACGCGAACCGTGATGCCAACCCCCCTCGCCCCCCCGTTCCAGCCCCGACCCTTTACAAGTCTGTTTCATGCAGAGCAAGCAAGCAAAAACACGACAAAAACATCGACCTGCGGCGCATCTCTTTTCGCCATTTTCTCTCGCAGTAGTGTACGTGATATACAAATAGGCTACACACAACGCGCGCCTCGACCAACCACAACCGGAAATTAACACTTGTTAACATGACACGATAAAAGTTGTACAATCTGCTGTTCCAATAAAAGGAAAGACAATGGCCACAACACTACTGTGGAGAAGCACCTCAACCTCGATCTTCGTGCGCGATTGTTAATATACACCCCACCATTCAACATGACACCATCAACGTATTGCTGCTTGCACTACCTAAGAAGACGCACGGAAACAGCTTCCGCAGTTGAAACGACCGCGAAGACACAAAATCATGAAAGAGGCACCGGGCGAGTCCTCGACCACCGAGCCCACGTCTTTAAATTCGCGAACGTGCTGTAGCTAGACAGAAAGACCCAAAATACAACCTCACTTTCGGCGTGCATGAAGGTGGGGGCGGGGGGTTGCTTCGAAACCCGGCCTCGTGGGCGCTGCCACACCGGGAAGTGTCCTCAGCACATCGTGGGGGGGAAATAGCCCTCCTCTGCCATTCCGGTGTGTCGCTTCTTGAGGCGTACGTACATCTCGGCGTTTTGCATGACGTACATCTTGGCCTGCTCCTCGTCAGGAGGCTTGAGGAGGCCGAAGCACGCCGTCGGCAACAGGTAACCCCCGCCGACGCTAGGGGAGAGGTAGTCGGCCAGGGCCTGGCATTGCTCCTCTGTTATCGTTCCACCCATCTCTGCCCAGAGACCGTGAGAGGGGAGGGTGGGTGGAGGAGAGCGCCGGGGGGCAGAGAAGCACACGGCCAAAGCAAGCGGGACAGAGATGCAACGAGCAAGGAACGGGATCAAGCAGCAAAGGGGTACAAGAATACGGGGAGTGAGGCGGTAGCAATTGGAAGGAGGGGGTCGTGAGCACTTGGAATGTATTCTTGTGTGTGGTGCCCGTATTGCAGTAGCAGGACGAACTCGCTGGAACGTCAGATGGATATTTCCGCATGCTTCGTGCATGGTGGAGTCACGTCACGCAAGCCTTGTGCAGCTGTTCATATACTATCGTTCGTTTCGGTGAGGGAACACTGCACCCTCTACAGTACTACAGAGGAGGAACTCGTGTTGCAGGGTGTACCGCTGCATGTACTGCATTGTCGCTCCACGACTTAATGTAAAAACAACGAAGCACAGACGCAACTTGAGAACTGCGTATCAGCATGACAGCAACAAGCACGAGTAGGCGTTGGGGAGGGGCTGTTGCGTTGCGGTGCCACTTCGTCTACAGAAGACGACAGACACCCATGCTGCCACGACGCAGCGTCCTTATTGCTTGCAGAATTTCCACACCTTTCTTGCGCGCGTGCAAAGGAGTGGTGAGGCTGCTTAGTACCGGTTGAACGGCCCCCGTAATTCGCCGCACGAGCTGCACCACGGCGGTCTCGCCGTCCTCCGGCAGCGGCCTGGGTTCTTTGGGCCTCTGCGAGGAGGAGGAGGCTCTCCGTGCCGCTGCTTCAGCACCCGGCGGCACGAAGCAGGCCGATGGGAGCGTGGACTTGTCCGAGAGGACACGGTTAAGCAACACACACTCCTGGTGGGTAACCCGGTCTGTGTGTGTGTGGTTTCAAATGATTCGGGTCGAAGAGCGCCGCAAAACGAAACAAAGGTGGAAATTGTGTCCGTGCGTCAAATCGGGCTTCAAATGATTCGGTTCGAAGAGCAACAAAACGAACGAAGGTGGCAAATATGTACATATTGCCGTTATTGCGGTGCGCGGTGGTAAGCATAGATGTTGCTTTGTTGCGGTGTGCGAGGAGCGGCGTTCTGTAGTGCGGTTTCGCCTTTGGGGAGCACTTCGTGGTTACCTCTCGCGCGAGATCTTCCGGGGCTCCGGTTGCGGTCCGCCTAGGTTTTAAGCCGTTCTACGCAACACATTGCATGATTAAACGTGTACCACCAAACTACATAGATTTCCAAGCAACGTCATTCCGTTCTTCACCCAAGCCCACGGATCGTTATCCAGACTTGCACCGGCAACACCCCGAAACTCCCGATGCAATAAGCTTCACTGGGGAAGACCATCAAGTCGAAGCCATCAACATGCGCAAACGGCTCCACACTATTGCTGGAGCGCCTGTTCATCGTCATTTGACATGAAGAAAAGGCGCATGCCTCTATCGAGTTGGTCCGCTCTCTAGCTTGACCCAAGCATGCGACAGACTGACTCACATTGCGGAGATGTTTCGTTGCGGTCTTCGAACTCCTCAAGGTCGTCGAAGCATCCGTCCACCTCGTTGTGCAGTGTATCACGCCGAATGCCCTTGAAACGGTCGCTATCGGCGGTGACCATGATTGATTGTGTTTCCGTCCTTTCTGCTAAACAACAATGAAGCCCGTGTGTGGCGGATCATAGTTCAATACAGTCAGCACGAACAGAGGGTAACAGAGAGGAGGAGGGGACTTCAGAATGTATTTGGGGCAGCTCGCTGACCATTTCGAATTGCGGGATATTTTTCGCTGATGTTTCTGCTAGGGTGTGGCTACTGCTTGCTCAGATGAGACAAATTGCAGTCAGAAGTGTCGCCCCGAACACCGTACTAGAAGAAAATGATTTTTAATATCCTTTGTACATGTAGTACATCAGAGCTGCCACATAGCACGCGAGGTCCCCACTAAATGTATCATGATTTCATTGCTCGTCAGCTCAATGTCTTCAGTGTAGATTGACTATTAATAAAGAGCGAACAGCAGCAGATTAATGTCCCTAGTCGCAAGACAACGATCGCTAAGTCGTTGCGTTGTACAGCATCAGCTAATTCCCCGCCGACACATTAATCTGTTAAAAAGGATTTTCTAACAATGTTCATGTTTCAGCACAACCGGCAAGCGTGGCGGTGTCGCTAAAAAACAAGCCGCCTGTACGTAGCGGCCCCAGTTTATTCCCCGCCCCCGCATACTCTTGTCATGTTAAGAATATGCTTATTCCGCAACGTTTCAGCACAAGAGTATCGTCGTGCATTCGCAGCGACTATCCACACACCATTCAACCCGATCGCACCCAGACACCCAGAGAACGAAGTACCAGTCAAGAGAGGCAACCCTCGGGGACGCCAGATGTACAAGCAGTCTACGTCTCAAAAAAGAGCGGGTGACATCGTGGGATCCAGGTTACTTCTCAGACAAGATATGCACCATGTCCAGCGAGACCCAAGGTACAGCACTGAAAACAGGCTGGGGAAACTAGGTAGGTATATAGTCGTGCCAGCCCTAGCACGTACACAACCTAGCGTCGACGGCTTTGTAGTGAACAGTCCACGTCACCAAGGAGAAGCGAGATACAACCAACCCAGAATCCAACGTTGCACCGAACGAGGCAGCTGCTTGAAAACAATGTGTCACCAGAAAGCCAGCTCGAGCCTCTTTCTCCAAGTAGCGTCTTTTTTACTACTCTCGTAAAGCGACTCGCACGATCTGCTATATCGTCAAGCAAGATGGCCTCACCTGTGCGGTTGAAGGAGATGTCTCTATCTCTTGCTCTAAGTCCGTCGTGCCGGGTCAAGGGGTCGCAAAAGAGGGGCAGTGCTCTTGTAGTTCAACTCGTTTTGGCAGTCCAGTGGCAGGACATGGGGGTTTGCTCATGGGTAAACAGCAGTACCTGCTTTACTGCAAATCCTACGGAAGTGCGGAACCCCTTACATTCTGCTGTGTAGTGCAAAGCAAAGCGACGCAGCACACAGCAACCACCCAAACCTGGCAGTAAGAGCAGTCGAGAGGCAGTGAAAGAGGTTGCTATCAAGCCCGGACATCGCGCACACTGGACAACATATTCCTGGGAGGCACAGGTGTGGCTGGCTCCTCCACGTTTTTTGTGCGAGATGGATGCGGCGGAATTTGAATTTTAGACTTGCTCCCAGGGTTGTTTGTCCGCAGGCGTGTCGTGGTTGCTCCATGCATTGTCAGGACAAGCACCGCTTCGAGCTCGCAGGGGTAGCTGTATGTTGTGAAACTGTAGGGAGATGTGTAGCGAATAAATTGATGGTGCCGTTGGGAGCCCCGTCATGGCCAAGCCTATTCAAAACATACCACCCCAGGTTACAGCAGTCGCTCGCTGATGTCACCTCCTGCATGCCTCATGCTCGCGTTGGTCGTTGGGTCACATCCCGTGCATGGCAAGCCAGCGAAGATACCCACCGAAGCATGTGCGTAAATGGTGAAAGAAAGGCCCGTTGACCTGACATAAACCTTTTTCAGGTGCCGTAAGGCAGTTGCGCTTGCCTGCCGACAGGACTGCCGCACGTGGCAAACAATGGATGGTTTTGGTTGTGCGTGCAACAAGCGCAGAGTTTAAAATCCCCTCACTTGTGCATGCACCATACGACCTCAAACTTCCAAGCGTTTTTCTGATGGTGCACCACTTTGTACGGAAGTTTCACGTTCCTAAAGAGTGCGTGTTCACACGGAAACAGAAAATAAGGAAATGTCTCCGACCGACGTAAGAGAAACACTGGAAAACCAGGCAGGTCACAAGCAAAGGCGCTTGTCACGGTTTGTTTCCAAAATTCTGCAATGGCTGAGGCGGCGAAGACATCGGTAGTATACATGGAGTGCCTTGCGCCTGCTTCTCCATGTATTCGTCTCATGCCTACCGCGGTAGTTTGGTGTGCTTTAGCTCTTTGTTTCCCCCTAGGAATACTCCTAGAGGGTCGAAATTCAACCTAGAGAGATGACACACCCGCGGGTCCCAGCTTTCTTCTTCACGTCGCAGGTCAGTAGGGAGCAGACGGATGAGCGGCGTCAAACGAACGGTGCATTGTCTATCCAGTGCTCTTTGTAGAAAGCGGCGGGTTTTGGTTCTATCCTTCAATCGCCGATCTGAAGCTGAGCAATCCTGGAAGCCAAATCTGCCGAACCGACATCCACAACATCACTTAATGGGCCACTGCTGTTGCTCCTCTTTGTAGGTTACCGCTCTTCGGCTCTCCTGGACGGTTGGTCGTGCCAGCTAGGGCAACGGGGTGGGGGGGGGGGGGATCCGCCGCGACCAGAGATGTCGGATCAAGCAACAGACAAAAACGCCGTGGCCGATGACGGCGAGGTCGGGATCGAGGAAGAAGTGAGAGACTTCGCCGCTCGTTTCGCGCGCCTCGTCGTCAGCCGCTCCTTCCGAGAAGGCGGCGGGGCGGCCGCCGCCGACGGCGGCGGCGGCGGCAGTGGCAGCGAAGGTGGCGGCAGCGCTACAACCGCGGCGGCGGCCTCCGCGACTCCGCGTCCAGGAGGCGCTGCTGCTGCTGCTGCTGCTGCTAGCGGTGACAGCGGTAGGAATCCCGGCGGATCGTCGTCGTTGCGACCGGGTGAGCGGAGCGCCCTGGGATCGTACGTGGCGGAGGCCGAGCTCAGCCTGCGAGGGTCGCAACGGCTCGGGGCGCAGCTCGAGAAGGACGCCGGCATGCTGCGGTCGAAGGTGTTCCCGGCCTTACTAGAGAACGCCCGAAAGCTGCACGCGTTGTACGTGGCCATCGACCGGGTGACCGAGGAGGTCATGCCTGAGGTATGTGTGTGTGTGTTGTGTGTTTTCCTTTGACCGCGCTAGCCGGCTGACCAAGAAGTTACGGCAGTCGTATGGCGGGACAACAGTTTGCGGGCTCCCCTGACAAGTGCACGTATATCTCTATCGGTTAGACGACAATTTAGGTGCACACGGGCCGCAGCCGGATGTCAGATAAGCTGCGCTCTCGGTTGCTGCTGAGTACGTCAACAACTAAATACTTGCAGAGAACGACGCTATTATAGTACAAGTGCTTTGAAGTGATGCTCTTGATGAAGCAGTGCTGCTGTCCTCCCGACCCCCTCGACAGGTGGACGCGACGGTCAAGCGGATGGAGAAGGCCGTCTACGATCTCGAGGAGATGAGAAAGGAGCAGGTCGACACGAGAGCCCCGCAGGGGTCGTTTGGGCTGGGGTTGGCCCTGGGGGCCGGGCTGTGGTTCCCTCAGATGAAAGAGAAGGGCGTCACCGTGCCGGAGGTCTTCGACACAGACAAGCTCTTCCGAGTCGAGGAAGGTGGTTTGGCTCCTCTTTGAGACGAACGGGCAGGGGAGGCGATCATAAAGACGTTATTTTTTCTTCGCTCTAGACGTGTTGGCTCTGTAAGAACAATGCATGAAGGCTTCAAACATGAACAATCCACATTGTTGAGGGATCGGGGGCGATTCCGTCACTACATTTCCGTCGATGTAAAGCGTGAAGTAAATTAAGGTGTGACTGTCTAAAATCTGGGTTTGGTTCGTTCTCTCATTTTTAATGTTTCCACGTCTTTTTGGGTGCTTGGGGACCAGCCATCAGCCGCCGTCCTTCAATTCTTCCACTCTTGTCATGTATATATCGTAATGGCCTCGTGGAAAGAAAATGATTTCGAGACCAACACGAATCTCGTTCGTGGACAGTTTCAGACTCTTGTAAAGAGACAAGAGTCAGGTGCATCCTAGGTGCATGCTCCGAAGGAGAATGTTAGAATGTTACGATCTTTCGCGGCACCTTCGATGCTTTTGATCGATCCACGTCCTTTGCCGAAGTGTCCGTTCTCTTCAGGGAGTGAGTGATTGCCCAAATAAAAAACTCGGAGCTGGCGCCTGTTGGCTACAAGGATCGCTGCGAACCAAAGACAACCGCGTGCGGTGGTCGTATATACTGAGCTAAATCATGCGCTGACCACAGAGTTGGGAGCGGTTAGATTTCGTCAAGACGCGCCAGCGCCTACGATGGGTAGACACGTTTGAACGCCCGCACGACTCAGAAGCCGAGGGTAGGCTGAGGCCGAACTAACCTGCCTACAACAGAAGACGAGCCATGACAGACATCACCTGCAAATTGTTTCTTGTTAAGTGCTTGCCAAGTCACTACATTCCTCCCGCACACAAACATCGGGCATACGAAATGTCCTGCCACTTAAAACAACACACAAACACGTACGTCCAACGCGCGGCGTGCAGCCAACAGATTATGCTTGACTACACGTGCCATTTGTGGCATAGTCATGTGGCACCCTTATTAGTCGGACAATGCTGTGCTGTTGGGCGCTTTTGCCCACACCAAATCACATCCGATAGGCCTGCTACATAGCCCTGACTCCTCATCGCACTAATAACGCTGCCAAGTCTCAGCCAGTCAAACTCCTTGTACAGCACAAAGAGATCGTTAACGACGCGGCCTGAAACGTCGCAGCTAGCACCTGACTTGCATGTGCGTAGCCGCTACCACACCAGCTGCCCAATGGCCAAAATAAAATCACTGAAACGAATTGTGCCAGAGTACGCCAAAAGCTTTCAGGACACTCGGCTTCGCTGACGTGACCAGCCCGCCAACAACAGGAGCACAAAAAAAATGCATCGAAAGCAGGGGGAAAGAAAACTGCCCCCCCCCCCCCCCCCCCCCCGAAACCTCCCCAACAAAAAAGGCATTGGGGAGTGGAGCGGCCCCCC
>FN649751.1:5163448-5208419 GCA_000310025.1 Ectocarpus siliculosus | reverse complement strand
CCCCCCCCCCCCCCCCCCCCCCCTGAATCAGCGCAACGAGAAATGCAAGGCGTGAGTGACCAAATCAAACATCTTCGGGGGCGTCCCCATCTATTTCTTCGTTCTCGAGTGCCAAGCGCTCCAGCATGGCCTGCAACTCGGACTCTTCCCTTTGGCTCACCGCCTTTGGCGCCATCTTAACCTGCCACGTGTCATGTCACGTTTAGGGGTACCGGACGAAACCAAGCAGAGGGGGGAAGTGAGATGTGTAATCACTTTTGGCCAGCATAACAACAACGCTCTTCGATGCATAGGCGCGTTTCCAATAGTATGGCAAGAGACGAGAGGTCGCTCATCGCCACGTCAGCTGCGCTTGGCTGGAAATTGTGCACACCGGCCAAGCTTTCCTCCACGCCACCCAAAGGACGCATGTGATGAACAGAGTACGTTTGTTACTGCCAGAGCTCACGGGTGTAAACGAGAGGCTGCACAACGCGGCTGAATGCGCTCTAGGAGGCACCTTGGTCCTTCGAGGCAGCGGGCTGTTAGATACGTGCTGAAAACACGACTTGACCGGTTGTCAAAGATCGGTTGTTGTTGTTATCTTCAAACACCAAAGTCGTTGGCTTGTATCCAACACCTCTTTTACCCTTTCAAGGAACACCCATGCACTTCCTTCCATGGTCGCATGTGAGATCAAGACTGACAAATCAAGAGCAAGAATGTCAGATCAGTCTCAACACTCGGGGAGAAACGCAAAACACAAGACCAACACCAAAAGCACAAGAGGCTCCACACAATGAAAAACACGAGCGAGTAGGTTTCTTCTCCACTGTATGACGACCCAAGAAACGATTTGCTTCTTACGCACCATCATACCCTGAAAACTAGAGGGATCTCGACCGAGAAGAAATGCCTCCTCAAGTGTCCAAGACTGGCATACGGCAGCAGCAGCCTCACTCTAGATATAAAAATTCAACAAAGAACAACCAGCATACACACAAAACCGATCCCCGACAACCGACTCCGCCACTCGCTCACCTCGAGCTTCCCCCCCGACTCGATGATCTTTTCGGTCACCACCTCGATCGCCTTCTCCAGCACCGACTTCCCCAGGTCCTTGTCCAGCGTCATGGTGTCCATCACGTACCGCGGGGGAGCGATGAGCTTGATCTGGATGGGCGTCCTCTCGTCCCCCACGGCCTTCCCTGCAATCAACGCCGCCTTCACGGCGTCGATCCCCTCGTACGTGTAGCACGTGACCTCGATGTCCGCGCGCACCTGTGTTCGTGATTGTGTGACGGTGGTGGTGACACACAACCAACCTTAAGATAATTTCGTCTGATGTGCCATCTTACAGCAGCACCAAATGCTCAGCCACCAAATACCGCTTGGACGGAACAACGGCAGGTACAGCGTGTGCCGCAAAGTCGAACGCTGCGCAGACTCGACAAACGAGTGGCGAAAAACGTAAAACCCAGCGGAAACACAAAACCCACCTTGCTCGGCTGCGGTGCCAACCGGCGCTTGATGTGCGTGATCATCGCCTGCTTGGTCTCCTCGTCGATGTCCAGCCCCACGAACACGTCCTCTTCGTCCTGCAGCGTGAGCTTGAACGCGTCGAAGGCGTGCCCGTACTTCTTGTACAGCGGCCAGGAGACCTTCGTGCTGAGGTCCTCGAGCACGAGGCCCCTCAGGTCGGCGACGTGGCGCAGCACGCTGTGCACCGCCTTCGCCTTGTTGTATCGGTCCTCGCACTTCGCCACGTCCTCCGGGCTCACCCTCCGCTTCGACAAGTCGATGTAACCCTGAGCGTCGCGGAATGACCACAAAGCGAGAGAACACATTCAGTTGCAACCACACCCCATGAAAGACGCAGCGGCAGAGCACTCTTCAAAGAGTAGTTAGGCGAGGGTGGTACGGCGGGGTCAAAGATAGGTGGTAGACTGATTCTCCTCGGGCATTTGTCTGCCTTCGTGATTTCAGGTTTCCTGGAATCAATGGACAAAGCTTAAGGCGAATGTTCAGACATACAACAGACGCCGCCACCGAAGTGCGTGAGGCGGGTGATTCCACGAGCCTCCGTGCCATATATGTGAACATGTGATTCCCGAGTCTGCCCCAGCTCCCTTATACTGGTACCGGCTTTTGTTTGCCACATGCATTATACTCTGGCGTAGTTTCTATTGTACGCCTCGTCCCACTCAATACCGAGGATGGTGTAACACACATTTTGACCATAATGGTACAATACTGATGAGACGAGCCGAATGTCACATCCGGTATACAGCTGCCCTGATGAGTCTACCGATCACCTTCAATATGTCACTCGTAAGAAACGACTACGACTTGATCATCGCCCATTGGCGTTTGCGCTGGCGGCTGTAGGGATTTCTCTAGCAGCGATTTTGAACACGGGCACACGGAACGGAAAGGAAAGCACCCTGTACCGCTGCAACAAGCACGGCTTGAGCGCGATAAAGTATGCGTATCCCTTACAGTAGATGGGGATGGCTTCGGTGAGCCTGCTCTCCTGTAGGTACACATGCCTCCGAATACGACGTTGTGTGGGAAGCCAGCGTAGGGCAAGAAGAACCAACGCGGACCAGCACCAGCGGGATCTCCCATGCCCTTGTTCTCTGTTTGCCCCTCTAGGCATAGGCAAAGACTACCGATGCGCAGAAGCTGCCTGTAGTTACGCGCAACAGGTAATAATGTCGTTCCTCTGTCGTTCCTGTTGGTTCAAATCAAAACGCCCCGTAACTGCTGTTGTAGTAAATTTCTACCAGTAGTATGTACCTTCTCTTTGTCGACACGCAGCACCATGGCCACCTCGTTTCGGTTAACCCGGATGAGCTTGTTGATCGACCGGATACGCCGGCGAGACAGCTCCGACAGGAGAATCATCCCCTCGATGTCGTTGTACTCGAGCAACACCACGTACGCCCCCATCTCCGCGATGTTGCGCACATTGACCATCACCACCTCCTCGATCTCGGGGTACTGCGCCTCGTAGAAGCGGCACTCCAGCCTCTTCCGCTTGGCCTCCTCCTCCGCGTACACGCGGGCCGCGTCCAGAGCCATCTCTGCCTTGCCCTGCACGGGCGGTACTACCACTTGTGCCGCCATCGGGCTGCTGCTGCTGGTGGTGGTGGGATGCGGTGCGGAACAGCAGGGAGTGTGAGGAGCGACGAGGGCCGCTGCTGTTTGTCTGCCCTGCGGTCTGGTGATGGGGGGTCGGGCTAAAGCGAGAGAGAGAGAGAGAGAGAGAGAGAGAGAGAGAGAGAGAGAGAGAGAGAGAGAGAGAGAGAGAGAGATAGCGGCAGCAGATGATGCCGTGCGACGGTCATTGCAACGATGGAGCAACGGAATCCCGCTGCCCCTAACAGCAGTGGGATCAAGCAGCAGCTCAACCTAGGCAACGCCGACTAGGGGGAGCCTTCTTCATCAGCAGTGCAAGCATCGCCCTTGTCCGACACTTGGAGGCAAACCAAGTGTTCCTAGCTTTCGACCAGCACAAACCTGGTGATCGATGCGTCACGGCCAACCCCGAAAGCGCCGAAAACGTTTCCTCTCTCTCGAGGAAGGTAGAGAAGCCTGAAGCGCAATGACAGGAGCAACACGAGCTCTTCTCCAAGCCAAGGAGCAAGCTCCAGGCGCCTCACATCGCGGGGGGCACGCAGATGTGTTGGAACTCGTATATACACGTCCAAATCTGATCCAGCAGAAAAAAAACTTGTGGTGGGTGTGACCCTGGTGCAAATCCAAAATCTTGTGTGGTTGGTGTTGTGCTGGCGGGGCGTCGGGTGCAGAGAGGTCGTTTCTTGCACTCTCTTTGTGCTAAAGCACCCACAACCCGCATTGTACCCGCGCACGCTGCTGACAGAATATGAGGGGCAGAGAGAACGAAGGTGTTTGGTACACCATTCACAGAGCCCCTTTTATGTACTCAACCAACTGTAGACAACCATTCCTCCCTCCCCATGAAACACCAGAACCTGAACCCGATCTCTTTCATATCGTGATATGCATACGGTGTCCCGATCAAATGTCCGCAAATCACCCTACATTGTAAGGCATCTCGGAGGGCCGGTTTTGGCTGCCACATATTGGTGTTTTGGCAGCGCCTCCCCAGCTTCTTGTAAATTAACGCAGTACTATGCCACATAAAAACCGTCATGCTGAAAGATCGGTGCAAAGAAAGGAAGTGGACAAACCTACTAATTATGTCTTCTTTTTAGTCGAAGCACTACCGCTGCTCTCTTCTTCGTACAATAGGCATCTACAGCAGTGGACAGTCTGTCAACCCCCACGCCCAGTTTGGAACGCAGTCCATTTCGGACTCTTCGCTTGTTTCCTCGTGTGTTGTCCCCCTCGGTGGTCCAATCAGATCTTGGTTAAAAAGACTACCACGGAATGCTTTTACAGTAATAGTCTACATAGTCTACCAACTCGTGAAACCACTATGCAAGACACAAACGTTCGTGGTGTGTCGGTCCCACTCTTGATTTACTTCAACCAAGTACAAGCATGCATCTACTTGTTAAAACGTTAAAACTACTAGAAGTTACAGATGACAGCGCGCAAGTTAGATACAATATCACCGACTGCATGGTCACGCTGCTTGCAAATGCGGCAAGAGACGCCCGTGACTTCTCGCTACAACACGTCCTCTGCAATCCAACAGACGTTTTGAAAGTCCCTTGGCATCAACTCATCCTATGCCAGGCACCGAGATCATCCCTCGGAGCCTAAGGGTGTTGACGGCGTTCCCAAAGCCGCACCTTGTGGTGAACTCTTCTGCGCAAGGATAACGAGACGAGGCGAGCACGGGGCAAGTGAGTATCTCGTACAGAGCACGAACAATCTTGCGCAACCCCTATCACAAGAGACTGGCCACGAGCTCTGCCTTCGTTGTGGCGAAACCTACCAACAAGAGGAGGGTGGCGTTTTCCGCTGCATTAAATCCCATTCACCACGGCATACACTCGCCGCACCTTCGTCTACGCAGAGATTGAACAGCAGATCGGACACTGCCGTTTTCGAGGAGGACTCTGTTGCCGTCATCTGCTTCAGGAACCTGGCTCTAAGCGTCCCCTTCGGCGCGTCCACGGGGTGAACCCTCTTGTCCTTGCTGATTTTTTCGGCTCTCTTGTAGTTATCGCCTGTTAGAGATGCGAGCTCTCTCTTCTCTCGCTCCAGCCTCTGCTTCCACACCTACCAGAGCAAGGAGCGCGGATAAAGAGAGGCGGGATGTTCACAAAAGCGTGCGGATAGGGTACTGATGATAAGAACCTTCGGTACGCTGAGACATGGCATCTCGAGTCTCAGCAAAATTTCATGCCCTGGTGGAGTGGTAAACCCACTTGTGTGTACCTTGTGAGGCTATATGACACCATGGGATGTCGATGCAGCATGAAAACGAGACAGTATCATGTGGCCTTGTTGTCACGGTGCGACATGCTGTCGCTGGATCACTCGCAAAGGCGCAATTGAGCGGTGGTTGGTGATGATTGCTTATGTTCCCAAAGTCCGTATATTGAGGTTCAAGACCTCATCACACTATTTGCTGTGGGCAAAAAGCGTCTGCAACCAAAGCACACAAATTGAACCATGCGGGTTTGGTGTTTCAAGCGAGCTTCGGGGTCAGCAATCGCATAAACGGGGGGGTACAGGAGTCCTCTCCTGCGTTGCGCCCGACTCCAGCCAGGTGTACCCAAACGTTCCTCCCTATTGGTCATCTCCCACCTCATCAGCCTCGGGGGGAAATATCGCTCTCTTCACGGCCATCTTGGACTCCTCCGATGCCAGCACCATCTTATTCAACACCAGCAGCCCAGGGGTTAGCTCAGCGGCTGCGTCGACACCGCTGTCGAGGAACGAGTGCCGGTTACGACACGAGGCAAAGAGGTGGGGAAAAAAATGGGCGAAAATTTAGTTCTGGCTCGTGTTTGCTAGCACCATGGGTCAGAATATGTCGGTCCTTGAGACGAAGCAAGCACAAGAGAGAGAGTCGAGACAGCGTATTCAATATGGCCCGCCAGCAAGTCGTCAGGTGCTCCATTCGAGTCGGGTCTACGTCGGGTTGGACGGATATGGTAAAATCTACCGGTATCTACCATAGTCTTTTACTACTCACCCATCCTGGAACTCTTGTCGCACAAGCTGTAGCTCCACGAGCTGAACAACTCGAGGGAGACAGCCGTGCTCAAGCAGCACCTCCGCAAAGCCACCAGGCATGTCTAGCAGCAAGTTCAGCACCTGCAAATACCAAACATGGAACAAGAATAAAAATCACGTCGTACAGAGGATGGAGTGTCTCGCCTTCGAGACATTGTGACCTTCCCCTGTGGCACCCACTGTAGTGTTCGCGCCAGGGGATATGGCCCACAGAACGAGAACACCAAAGACTTATTGCGGTTCTGTGCCTCCCCCCCCCTCTTTGGCTTCACCCCTGCTGCCGCCTGCGCTGCATGTGGTACGTGTATGCCGATACGAGCATTGTCCAGATCAAGCCGAAGAAGTAATTGAACAAGGAACGCAAGTGAGTGCACGGCTCTCGTCTTGTCTTGTCTTGTCTTGTCTTGTTTCGCGTGCGGTTCAAGGGAAAACAGCTAGCGATCGAAAGAGCGGGTGTGCGAGCATCAGCCGCCCTTTCTTTAAATGTACATGTTTCCTTCCTTTTCGTTTCTCTTTGTCCTGGGTGTGTGCGCAGAAGGCGTAGTGCGCTGGCGCCAGAATGAAAGGTTTCGTGGCACGCCGCTCAAGACCGTCGCTTACTTGCAGCTTGGCCATGAAGACGTCGATCTCTGCGTGGTCCAAATGCAAGATGTCCACCAACACGTACCCGAGCCTGAGCACGGAGACCACACCCCGCCAAACACGGAAATCAAGGGAGGGGGTTAGGCAAAAGTAGACTCGAGGATTTGGGATTTAAGGAAGAGTTTCAGCTGCTCTAGGGGTACACTAAACAAACAAACTACCGACCACAGCTTGAGTGACACAAAGGGCATCAACTTTTCGTTCCGTTCGCACTGCTGTACTGCAGCAGTGTGCTGTAACGGTATCGGGAGTGTTTCTCAGGGGTAGCACTGTCGAGATTCCTACTGTATGCCTCACAAAGCTGCGGCATGTTCTGTGTGAATTCACGTCGCTTTAGCAGCTTGGCGAGGCAGGGGTGAGTGTGCACAGCACGGACGTTGTGTGATCAGATTGCTCTGCTCCGCTCCAGTTCAACGTGAAAAAAAAGAAGCTTTGTACAAAGTAACCTGCTGCCCATGAGAGGCAAATGTGGGTCGCAAATCAGGTCATGTTCAGCTACACCGACTGTTCGATTACCACACTCACCGCTTCATGGTGTCCCCTTCCAAAGCTTTTTTCTTCTCCTGTCGGGGCCAGTCCGTCACCCCGTGTACCGAAGTTGTGTACGGTGTACATCAAACAGAACAAGAGTGCGACAAGAGCCAGCAGCAACGCGAGTTATGCACCCGCACACTTCTCCACCGGTACGAGAGTGACCACAGAACAACAGCAATATGGACAACAGCAACACCAACAACAGCAAGAAGAAGAAGAAGCACAACACAATACTTAAGAGTCACCTCTTGTGTGAATCGGACGCCCAGAAGAAAGAGGCCCTGCAGCGCTTGCACCATGAGCTTGACACGGTCCTCGCCTCCCGGAAATGGCGGATGCGTGCACCGAACGCAGCCAGCTAGGACCTACAACACGTTCGGGGCGAGCAGCAGCTTTCCAGATACCAGCAGTATAGGTCTCTTGCAAAAGTTGGAGGAACCGCCGAGGCATACGCGGAGACGAAAATTCCATCAGGGAAAAAGCACGGTACAGAATTGTTTCTATTCAAGAGACACGACACGCCATATCGCCGAACCGTACCACCACCACGACCCCTTACATGTACAACAGGCAACGATGCGGAGGACCCACCGAGAGCAGCAGCAGCAGCAAGTCTTGCTTCTTCTTGAGCTCGTTGAAGGCGGTGGGGTTGGAGGAACCGACGACGTTGAAGATGCGGCACGCGAAGTACAGCACGGACGCTGGTCGAGAGGCCTGCGTTTACAGCAATGCAAATCATGTGCGTGCGGACAAGACCAAGGGAACGTCACGTGTTTTGAGCAATCGAAACACGATTCACGTGCACACAGCCTTCAAGCCATCTTCTGCGGAGCATGAGCGGGAAAATCAAGGCTTGCACTGCAGTCCTGTGCAGACGCAACTCTTGCGGCGGTGCTTCTAGTCCTGGACGACCTCCGAGCCAAGAAAGTGTGTAGGGGGCTCAAGAAACAACGCGGGTGTGTTCGTCAAGAAAAAGAGGGAAAACACAATCATCTGTTGAAGAACAAGTGTATGGCTAGGCACGTTTCGAATTCTCATGTTGGAAACATTGTAGCACTGCTCAAGAAGCTTCGCATCCAGACCAACCGCTTGAAACGAACCGTGTCTCGTACGACAGGCAGCAGGCAATCATGTTGTAAAGCCTCAGGCGCCCTCTACTGTACTGCTTCACCTGCAGCAGACCGACCAGCATGTCCAGTCCCCCCAGCTGCACGAAGGAGATCTGCCCCTTCGGCTGGTCCCACACGGCATTGTTCAGGCACTTCAGGGCCATTAAGCTCACGCGGAACCCACATGCCGCGTCGCCATCCTCCTGTGCAGCCTTGGTGTAAGTCTCCAGAGCCTGGAGGAAAATAGCGACGAGTACGCGCGCGGATAGCGGCTTGGGAATAGCAACGCTTGACTCGTTGGCACTGGGTCATGTGGATGCCAGTGCCACCATGTTGAAAACACTAGGTAGATGTAGCAGCCGGCGCAGTACATTACGCGTGCTGGGCTCGAACCGCGGAGAACTAAGTCCCCCGCGCTCAAGCAAGACGCGCAAACTATCTCACAGCTCCTACCATTATTCTTACTCCTTTTCCCTCTTTTTCGGTCATCGCCTCGCCCTTGGATGCCGCGCTGCGCCGGCTGAACGAGCCTCATACTTGTGTCTATCATACACGCAATGGTTGGCTCTAAACCGCTTAAGAGTATTGCATCAACACACACGACACGGTCGCCGTTTACTACGAATTTCTGCATAATACTACTGTGCCGCAGCGCAAACAGTTATGGCGAACCTGGCCTACATCCCTCCGAACTCTCAACTACCTCCCGACACAACATCATTTGAGATACTGCAAGAAACGCTTTGCTAAATAAACTCTTTGCTATGTAAGGGTAGGGAACAACTGCCTCTCAACAAACCTCCTGGTCCATGAGCCTCTCAGCTCCCTCCCTCTCTCTCAGCAGTATCCGAGCCGCCAACAGTGCCTCAGCCTCCACTGCCAACATCCAGCAGCAGTATAAAGTAACAAGCACAGCAAACGACAACAAAGCGATTCCGTGCAGGCGAAGGTTGGTATGGGTATGTATACACTGCCATAGAAGAAGGGGTGAGCCACTGCGGTTTGTTCGATGACTGTATTCCTCTAGAAGAATGGGATAAGCCGGCATTGCATACAAGTCCTCAAAAACCAGGGACGAAGACAAGGAGGCGCGGCATGAATGTCTGGTACTATTTCGTGCTGGATACGCATACGTCAGTGACATATTCAGAGGGGAAGAGCACCCATCGTGTCTACATTAATGGTTAGTTTGAGCAACAACAGCACCCATCCAGTAGCCGGTGTCGGCTCTTTATACAGTTGCGCGTTGGCTCTGCCGTATCGGATCAGCATACACTTTTGTAGCTGTGCATTGCTATGCAATACAAGTTGGTTGCCCATACAAATACCGTAGGTTGCTGCATGAGATACCATACCCCTTGGATCGATTTGCACAGCTCCATTACTCCATGACGAAGAGGACGAAAAGCTCTCGACAAGATGGTTCCAAAGCCGCCATTGTCGGCACCGCGATTGTTTTCGCTGCAGAGCTGAAGAGTACTCGAGCTTTGATTGGCCGGGGGGGGTGGTATCTTACGCAACGCACGGTAGACACCACGCATCGTCTGGAGTACCAACATTCATACAATGGTCCAGGAACTTACGACGGCATATGGCGCAATTGGAATCAACGTTCCATCCACACGCTTTTCCACATAAGCGTGCACGTGGCTAGACTGCTTGTAGTCAAATATTCTACAGCTGTTGGCGCCCCGCCGGATGCACCGACACGCTCGTGCTCGAGAACGGTCCGCACCACTATTTTACCTAATCGGGCAGCAGGGTGCAACTGCCGAGACCTCACCTCCCGGACCAAGAGTCCGGCTCCTGTGTCTCCCATTCAACCCAACGGTATGGTGGAGAAGCTCCACCACCACTCGCACAAGAATCCGCTTGTTGTCGAGCCCACAGACAGGACTCACCGCCCAGGTCGCTGAATGGACAAAGAAGACACAGCAATTTCGGCCAGGATACAGCGGCAAACCAAAAGTTTAACACATCGCCTATTCACGGCAATAACCTTATTCTTCGGTCCACTCGCCACTCGCAATGTCCGAGGCTGAGTGCGCTGTAGACTCTGGTGCGTTGATGCCGGTGTGCAGTACAGCAGTAGTGTTGCACATGTTGTTCTGTCGAGAGAGAGCACTCGCAGGAACACCCATCGGATCCAACGATGAACCTACCTTCGTGAGCGGTTGAGAAGCGTCGCAGGATGGCTACCCACTGATCTCCAGATATCGATGTCACTCCGCCCTTGGCGGCAGCGAGGAACTCTTCCATCACCACTCCCTGCTGCTATGGGTACGGCGAGACAGGTTCGGCTGAGACCAGGACATATCAAACGAGGGGGGCTCGCAGATGCGCTGTGCATGCGTACCCAAAAACTGCTGCCCCTGGGCAGCCTTCTCCGAACAACGAGCAACGAGACCGACACATGTGTGAACCACGCTGTGTGTGGCAGGGTGACCGTCTCGTTCTTCTCTCTCCCTCACCATCCCAACCTACTCTGTCCTTGCAGCATCACTTATTGTCGAATGGCGTAAGATCTTGGCCACAACCTCTTCCTGTTCCGGGATTGGACACTACTTCGTGCTTCGGGGGGCAACCTCGGTGGCAGCGGATCAGCTCCATATTGGACAGATGGTCAGATGTCAGATGTGATCCAATGCGCAACTACCACGCAGCGTTTGCAGCCACCTCGGAACGCGTTGTAAACCCGTCACATCTCGAACGAAAGCGTTTGGTTTCTACTCTGTGACACACAACACAGAATACGACCGAACTGGACGCACACGTTGGCAGGTTGATGAAGATGGGAGCACCGCCTCGCTGATCCCCCCCCCAGTTTTTCATTATCCCCGCTGCGAGAGTAGAGAACCTGGGTGAGTGTAAGGTTTTGGACAAGTTCGCCTTCGGTGGAAGGTCGCAAGAGAGAGAGACCTTTAGCCGTTTTAATGCAAGAGGCATTCAATGACCCGCCAACTTCTGCTGCCTGTTTTTTCGTGTCGGATACGTATCTCGAGGCCAAGCTTTTACAATCGTGTCGACTTGGCCATAAGACCAGGCGTTCAGCCACTGCGGCACCAAGGCCTAACGATTGATGTCGGTTACCATGCACAGCAACAGAAAAACGAGGTGTACTCTCGCGCAAACAAGGCGGTTGGGACTGAAGTCGAGTATCCACACTGATCTTCGCTGCTCCCACCTGTTCCTCCCATCCACAGTCACGGTCACAGCCACGGTCGGTCACCATTGATCGCTTGATTACACTCGTGAAAGCAAGTCGCTAAGGATGTTGTTCATTCCAGTACACCTACAACCAACTACCGCCATCGGGACGTCACCTCACACTATTGAAAACGTTTCAGACCCAAAAATATTCACATGGAGGCTATTTAGCGCGCTAGTTTACTGCTGATAGGTTCCAATAGTCGAAAGGGTGGATAGCAAAGCGTCTCTACGGTCTCGCCATAGAGCTGCCTCCTTGAAGTCCGTCTTAGTCGCCGCTAAGGACATCTTCGTGGAAGCTTGCTCTGCCAGACGCATCAGAGCATGTGTCGTGCCTTCGCTTGGTGTGAGCAGAGTCTTTTGTTGGTGTGCTGAACCCTTGCCGTTTTGGGCCGCTAAATCGTACAGCAGCTGAACCTGCATGCACGAGAATGGGTGAAGTGAGGCAGGCACTCTTCCCGTTTAGGTGTGTGTGCAGGCGCACACCAGCCTGCTACGCCCCAGAAGGGCCCTCAGTCTTGTTCTCGTGAGTACCTCTCGAGCACAACGGTTACCCCACGAAAAACACGCCGTTGCACTGCCAAAGGATCGAAAGCGACATACTCCGACGTGCGTGTGCAATCCGTGGTTGGAAATTGGCCGAACTTCACCTGATCTGGGAGCAGAGAGTGATTCGCCCAGGATGCGACGTGGTCGCTGCTACTATCACGGCCTTCTCCTTCCCGCTGCGTGTGAACGGCATCGCCATTAATGCTGTCCAAGATACTGTCGCCTACAGACGCTGCCTTGGCTACGCTTGGCGTGATTCCGTGGAGCTTGTTATGCCTGCGAGGCCAACGTCGACAATTCGAAAGGAGGGAGGGGAGGGCGAACAACCGTATGCAGTTGTGCTTTAGCCTGAAGACGATCGACTGACGTGTTGTTGTTGAGAAGGAATACCTCACTCCTATTCGTGATAGGGGGCTTGAATACCTTGGGTGACATTGCGGACACCCGAGCAGATGCCCGAAAAGCACCCAGTTATTCTTACTACCCCGGCATTCTCTTCGAAACGCATTACGTTCGATCCATCCAAAAAATAATCAGAACGGGCCATTTTCTCCACATCCCCATGCTATACATCACGCATTTTGACGGACTCCTAAAAAAGAGAAATGAGTTCGCCAATCCACCCCTCACCTCGTCTGTATCTCTCTTCTCCGATCGGTCTCAGCCAGAGCTCTCTTCATGGAAGGAGTGATGCGATCGGCGTACAAGACGGCCCTGCCTGCCTCATGCCTCGTAGCTCGTCCTATCGTTTGTAACAAGGCCGTGTCCGAGCGAAGGAAGCCCTCGGCGTCTGCATCCAGAATGCACACCAGGGACACTTCGGGAAGGTTGAGGCCCTGAGTCATCCACGGCCGGAGGGGGTGGGTGGGGCACGCAGAATGTAAGTGGCGTGAATCTTGGAAACCTGACGTTTTATGGATTTGCTTCGTTGGTTGATCGACTCGCTACTAATCAACCATATTTCAAGACCTATGGAATAAGAATGCTTAACACACCATGCCGATACACCTTCGTACACAACGCAAAGAAGTCGTTTCACCAACAAGGGACGCTCACAGGCTGAAGTAATTAATCAGGGTCGTTTGCCGCGGGAAACGGCTTATTCTTCCTAAGGCGGAATCTTCCAAGAACGACGCATTTACTTCAAACACGTGCCTCCCTCAGCAAGTTTACGCCGACGATCACGTCGATCTCGCCGCTCCTCAGCTGCCGAAGCAGCTCCAAACGCTGCATGGGCTTGACGCCGGAGTGCAGATAGGCCGTCGGCACACCTTGCTCCATCAAGAAGGCCGACAGATCCTCTGATAAGACGGTTCCACCACACGACGCAATTTGAGTTTTTGGGGAGAAAGAGACGCACGAGAACACGACAAGGGGGCACGCGGAGCTTTTCATGATGGCGAAATTCGTGAGTGAACCATGACTACGTCTCGATTGCAAATGAAGTCTACGCGGGAGTACAACGCAACGGAGAACTGTGTTACATAATCCCGACAACAGTCAGCTCGTGCGTTCATCGCACCACGCTACATCGCCCAGATGCCTACGCTTTACAAGGGTCGCAAAATAAAATACCGAACTCTCTCTTACTTTGCAGGTGGCACCCCTCTCATTTCAACCTCACCGGCCATTTGCTTGGTCAGCGCAGTCACCAACACCCGCTCTCCACGCCCCCCCCTTGTCTTGCATTCTTGCACCATATCCGACACTTGTCCCTCCGAGGGCCGGATGTCTACCGGAGGATCCGTGATGCCAGTGGGTCGAATGACCGCCTGAGCATCTACGAGATCTCCGATCTCGTCCCAGCCCATTCCGCCGCTTTTACCCGCCCCGAGAGTGGCGAGTTCCAGCTCGAACTTCCCGGGAGTGGCCGAGACGAAGATGGTCTTGTCGACTTTGGACCAGAATTCGTCGGCCTTGACGCATGCCACAGGTTCACAAAAGGTCGTGGGGGGAGAATGGGGAGGCTTGTCATGTGTTGGTCGTCTCAGATATATGGCCTCTGACTATGAATTTATGTATCCTTCTCCGACTAGAGATGCCTCCGTGATTTGGCAGGGGGTGAAACCAACCAACCAATACGGGTACGGGGGATGCTACAATCAGACTACGGAAACCACAACGACGACAAATGGGATGGATTTGGGGGTATTCGTCGGCAGCAAAGAAAACGAAACATCGTTTATCACTGCATGTTCGCGCGGCTATTGACGGCACCACCTCGTTAAAATTGCCTTGAAGCTCACGAGAAGGCGATCTGATTGGACAAAGAAATATCGAGAGGACGGAGGAGGGGGTCTTTCTTGTTCTTCGTGTTCGACTGCAAGAAATCCACGGTTACCTTCAAAGGTCGGTTGTCCAAAGCCGAAGGAAGTCGAAACCCGTGCTCCACGAGCTTCTTCTTGCGCGCCTGATCTCCTCCCCACATGGCGCCCAACTGTGGCGCGGAAACGTGGCTCTCATCCACGATTAGAAGCCATTCGTTCTCGGGGAAATAGTCGACCAGGGTTTCTGGTGGGTCTCCTGGTGCACGTCCAGCGAGATGACGGGAGTAGTTCTCCACACCCTGTTAGAGACATCCAAAGGCGTGGCAATTATGCTGGAAAAAGGTTTCACTGTGTTCAGGTACTCGACGGCACCTCAATCGTCCAAGTTCAGACTATGATCGGCCGGCACCTGACGGAACAAATCAACACGGCATGTTGCGTTGGTGGAGAGCTATGGGGCAACGTGGGAGTTTCTAAAATAGAATATGGGCATCATTGGCCTCCACCTTGCAAGTCCCGACAGCGCCAAGTAGCAACAGGTCGTTTTCGGTCCGCTGGCGTAATCGCTCTGCTTCCAAGATCTTCCCGCCGAGTCCCAGCTGTGAGCACCGCTCCTCCATCTCCTCCGAGATCTTGGACATCACGTCTTCCATTTCTCCCCTCCCGACCACATGGTGCTTGGCGGGGTAGATCACGTGCGCGTCTACGTCGTCCAGTGCTCGTTCTGAGCCCACCAGAGGCTTGTCGTGGCCAAGATCTTGAGCGGTGAGTAGGTCTGACAGGTCATGATGCGGTTCCCTCTTGTGGTGGCCACGATCTGGAGCGGTGAGTAGGTCCGACAGGTCACGGTGCGGTTCCTTCTCCTTGTCCGCTCTCGCCTCGCCCCCCCGGACGATGGGCACCACCTGTATTCTCCGCACGACACCTGCCGCATCCAGTGTGACACGGACGACGGCTTCATCTGAAGCAGGACCGATCTCGATGACACCTCCTCCGCCTTCCACAGAAACACTACGAAAGCTTCCACGAGGGAGAGCCTCGAAGTCTTCTTGGTTGTGCTTCGGGGTGTAGAACAGTCCCTGCAAGGGCGTCGGAGATCAGGAACGCTACATGAATGAGTCAAGAAGGACCTGTATCGGGAGCACGCGAGATTGCTTCGCTACCGCGGAATCTTCGGCAAGTGCGGTAACCTGCACAAGTATAAGTTTAAACTACACCCACGAATATGCCCCTACGCCGGACATTCTGTCAAAATTATACAGACTGAAAAAAATCCCACTTTCTTCAGGCATATCCGGTACCCGGCGGTGCCGTGAAGAAGAGCTGAAGCCTGAGAGGAAATCAAAACACAGGATTGGTTGGGGGCTGGGGAGGCTACCCACAAGAACCACACGCACCTGTTCGAGATGCTGTGCTAGCGCCCTCCAGCCACCAGTCCACTCCTGACCCACGACAATCCGGATACTCGCCTCCAGATACTTGCTGGGCATACCCAGCCCATATATGCAACTCACCTGGACATACGCAGAAAGAAATTAACGACCACAGCTTCTTCGTGGTACAGTCACACTGACAAAACACATACACGATGAACATTCAAAGTATTTCCCTGCACACCTCCAGCGTTGGTTGAAAGCTAGAGCCTCGATGCGACTTTTCCCCGACAGATTAGCGCCGAAACTCATCGAATGACATCCTCAAATGCCGGGCCTTGCGCGTGTACGCGTTTGCGGTCCCGCCTCAGGATGAATTTCTCTTGCTCGAAGGGGAAAAGCGACGCAAATGTATAGCGGTGCACTCTGAGCTCTTCGCATCAAGATCTAGCACGTGTACGTTGGGCTAACTCACTGAGGCCACGACGATGACGTCTCTCCTCTCCAGCAGGGATTGTGTGGCAGAATGGCGCATCCGATCGATGTCGTCGTTGATCTGCACAACCTGTTTGATCCACCAAGCCCGGTCACGAGGCCGCACCGGTGACAACGAGACACAAGCAAACCAATTCTCAAAAACGCAGCTCGAGTCGGGGCGAATAGGTAATATACGCTGTAAAGGGAGGGAGGGTCCCCATCGATGTATCCACCCTACGTTTTTTCACAATACACTGGGCAACCGCGTTGTATCCTACCAGAAAAGAGAGACAAGACGGCTGTTTGTGGCAGCATCGAGCGCATAGGACTGCTGCGAAGAAAGTCCGCTGCTGAACAGGTAGACGCGTTGCTGGCGCTGAACAGCTTGTAGCGGCCGGGGCCTGCGTAATGTGAACCAACCCAAGTCACCGTACCTTGTCGATGTAAGTGTCTGAAGCAGAGTTGAACGCTTCTGGCAAGTAGTAGTCGTAGTAGCTCACAAAGAATTCCACCGCATTGTTGGGGAACAATGCGCGTAATTCGTTCGTGAGCTGCGAAGCCAGGACCTGTCCGTCGCGGAACGTCCCGGATTGTCAAAACAGGCTCGAGCAAAGAACAATGCAACAGCGGTTCCTGTGCAATTTTTCGGGTGGATGAATCCCAAACACTGACAGGCTGACAGAAGGCAACGTGATTTGCACCCTTGGGATCTGAAGAACGAGAGACTGACCTTGTTCGGAGCAAGCACCAGGGTCGGGAGGCGAGCTTCCTGAATCACGTTAGCGATGATAAATGTCTTCCCCTGTTCCCACCCAGTACACCAGCGTTTTAAAACGCATGCACACGTAAATACAGGGACGTGGGGGTGGATTGATTGGGAGAGTGGGTGACTCCTATTCCCAACAAAACAGACAAAACAGAGGAGGGATTGCATCTACGGTCGGTAGAAAAATCGATTGTCAACAGCAGGCATCTTTTGCAGAAACAGACAGAGGACAGAGGACGATTCGCGACGCGGGGATGCACATATGACACGGCAGCAGCTAAAGACCGCACCGTGCCCGTCGCGCCGAGGAGCGTCTGATGCCGCTTTCCTTCCTCAATTCCTTGGCAAAGGGCCTTGATTGCCTCCGGCTGATCTCCAGCTGGCTCAAAAGGCGAGTTGAGATCGAACACCGCGCCTACGCCGCGCTCCCGCTCCTCGACCAACCACGCAGGTAGTGCAAATGACGGCGCGTTGGGATCACCACTTCCACCCCTTCGGCGAGAGCGGGACGTGATAAGGTGCCGCCCGAGGCCCCCTTCTTGAACCAAATGCTGAAGTTGTTCCCACCTCATGACGGCGACACCGCCCGTCTCGCCAAAATCGGGCGGTCCAAGGTTCGCGTGCACCCCCTGAAGAAATGCGTCGGCTGCAGGGGCCACTGCCGCACGTGTTGTCAGGAGAAGCTGCCGCACGTGTTTGGTCTCATCGTTGAGGCATCTGGCAGCCGCCTCGTCGCTTATGATCCTAAGCGCTGTGCGAGCGTCTTCGAGCGTAAATGTCGATTTCTTGCTCACCACCAACACCGCTGCTGCCTCTGACCCATCGAGGTACAGGTCCCAGGCGCGTCTCCGTTTGAGCTGGGATCCTGCCGGCACTGCCTGATAGTGAAATCCGGTGGCAGGGGGTGGAACAAAGCAGCACAACAACAATGAAACCAAGTGCGATCCACCTGCTGGATCTACAGATCTATGCATACAGTAGAATACACTCGATACACGAATTCGCAGCCGTTGGCGCCAAAATCTGACAGTCTCGGGTGGAAAGACATGAGCGATGCATACACTGTAGAATGTATTGCTCTCACCCTCTCCGCCTTTCCTTGCACGACTCTAGATGCAAGCTCGCTTAGCAAGCTGGATGTATCTTTGGTGGCTACAAGAGGTGGTTGGACCGTTGCTGCTGCTGCTGACACCTTCACCCAGGAGGCAAGGGTTGCTGAACTTCGCTGAGCAATTCGAGGAAGGCCGAAGGCTGTCCCTCTGTGCAGCATCCCGGCCATGAACAACAGCGAGAAGACAGACAGCATTCCTCAGTGAAAACTTGGGGATTCGTCGATGACGCAGTAGCGCATCCCAGAGTAGGTCAGAGGTAAGGGAGATGCAGGAGAGAGAAAGCTGCGAGGTGTTGAGGTGTTTCGTGTGGCTGTGCGGCGCAATTTTCAATTTTCAATATTTTGAAATTGCGCCGCATGTGGGAGGTTCCGTGGTTTCGACAACGGCAGGGGGTTGCCGAACCCACGCGTGGGTAGAGCAGCGGCGCGCAACGCGCACACGGCAGGGTAGCAAGGCGGCTGAGCACAGAGAGAGAGCGCAGGAAGCGTGGAGAAATCACCATGACCAAAACCGCCAAAGACAAGAAAGGCGCCGCGTCCAACAAAAACAAATTCAAGGCAGATGACAAGGTCTATGCTATGGACAGCGGTGATCTGTACGAAGCCAAGGTCAGTTTCAAACTCACAATTTGAATTAGACTGTAGCTTGGCGGTGGGTCGGGGGTGTAGTGGACTGAAAGGTTGGAGAGACCCGCACTCTGAAGATAGTTGCCGGCATGCGATCGAGCCGATACCGGCTGTCACGTGATCGGTGTGACGGTTACTGAAAGAGAGAGCATCTTCCACAGGCAGTTTCACGGGAAACTGTACATAGCTCTGCTGTCTGGATTCAGCAGTTTCATTATAATGTGGCCTCTGTTCCTTCCCTCTCTGTAGCGCGAGTAGATGGCGAGCTATGCGTTTGGGAGATGTGGGAGTGGCGATGCGTTGTTGTTCTTTTGTCTTGGTGTTCTTTGTGTGTGTAACTTGCTACGCTTGTTCACAATTTTACACAGGCTTGTTACAAGTGGTAAGCGTCGTTAATAAGCGAGGCGGCGCTGAATTCAATGCAATTTGTCCGGATATGTGCAACACCCAGCTGTCACGTTCGTACGTTTTCGACGGGGATGCGGAGGACTTGTCGCGTAATTGCATCCATACTCTTTGGGTGGCGAAGAAAGACACTGGACGAAAGGCCTAGCGCTCTGACGTACATCCATTGATGGAGTATGGAACTCGTCTGCCAACATTGGCTCGTCGTCTGTGGCGGCTTTGGTTTAAAAAAACTCGTCTTCCAAATCAGAGGTCAGCGATGGAGGACCTTCGGAGTCGATCGAGTTGTCCTCATTGCGAACGTTTTGGTTGCTCGGGGTCTTGGTGGTTCGTGTTCATGTTGTAGTCGGCACTGTGGTGCGACAGTGTGGGGTCCAGGGTTTGTGGTCAAATGGAACATTCAGAACCGTTCCGGTCTCCGCTCAATACATTCTAGTACCCGTACTGGTCCTGGTGCGTCAAACAAATACGGAAAGGTGTAGATTGGCGCCCAGCATTTATGAGACGAAAACACCCCCAATGCACATGTGCTGTACGGATTAGGCAAGCGATGGCTCTTGGTGTCCGAACTCTTCCGTGGGTTCATAATATGTCCCTGTAAATATCGGCCATTTTGTCGTTTCCGTTGTTTGGGTCTTGCCCAGTGAAGCAAATTGATTCAGATGTTCGCATGCACCAGCCGGGCGCACCAACGCAAACGGAATTTTTGTGCTTGGAGTTGAACTGCAGCTGCAGCCCGCCAGGTCTCTCGCAGACCGCGAGCAAGAGGCATAAAGGTTCCAAGCGCGTTGACGCCCGTGGTCCTGACTGCGCTCTCTCGGTGCTACGCAATGCTTGGGTGTTGCGCGGGAAGATCGTTGTCACCCAGGCGTTTCTCTCTCGGTTACTATTCGGCCTTTTTTATCGCCATGCTGGCGTTCAGAAAGAATACCGAGAGGAACAATAATGCTGACATCCAGAATAAACGGAACGAGGAACACACGCACACACCATCCGTTGCGCCAAATGAACCCGCTCAGTGCAAGTAGGCCTCGTTCCTCTCGTGTCATGCCCCTGTGTCCTTTGCCAGGTTATCAAGTTCAAGCCGTCCGGAGAGCAGTTCACGTACTTCTTGCACTACATGGGGTGGAACAGCCGATGGGACAAGTGGGTTGTCGAGTCGGACCTCATGGCGGCGGGGCCTGAGGCTTTGGAAATGCAGCAACAGCTCAAGGACAAGAAGAAGAAGGCGAAGGTCAGCCAGCTCTCCACGTGGTTGTTGCGATCGAGATCGGTTTCTACTACTGCTAAGGAGTAGTAGGACCTTGTGTTCGGGCTTGTGCTGTTGAACCCGGCGTTATAAACCTTCCTTCATGAGCTGGGTCCGAGCTCGAACAGAAACTGTCATGAAGTTCCCAATTGAGCGGTTGGTCCGTCAGCGTGACAAACACCCGGTATCCGTGGAAGTAATGAACTACTGCCCCGGGAATGGCCTGGGCGAAGGGATTCGGTCGGTGTGACCTCGGCGGATCATGACCGTTCCCAATGTTTTTATCCCGCTGCTCTTGTTGAAGCAAACGTGGCGTGTGAATTTTTTCCATTCCTCGTTCGGTCGCCGCTGGGGTCCAGGTGAACGCGGCCAAGCGCAAGGAAGACCAGAAGGTCAAGGAGCAGATCAAGAAGGAAGACCAAAAGATCAAGAAGGCTCGCGTAGATGTCAAGAAGGATACGGTGAGAGGGAGCTTACATTTAGGGATGAATTCCACGCTCGATCAAACGCTCGATCGAACGCCTTTTTTCAGTCAAGGAAGAACCGTGTATGGTTCTAGTCAACCGCTGTCTGGAGCGATGCGGGCATACGTAGCGTTCCGGCTGAAAGCAAACATCAGCACACGTGTGGAGGTTTAAGTATTTGCTGCACAAGCGGGGCAACAAAATCAACAAACCTACGAACGCCGACTACCTGAATCGTGGTCCTCGCCTTGACGCCACCTGACGAAACCTCTGCGAAATTACTTCAATGCGCACTGCTCGTGTACCACAAAATTCGCTGCTCTCCTCCGGTGCTACCAGATCCAGACAAAACGTACAGCAGTTGTTTAAGTATTTGCAGCTGTACAGACCTAGACAACAAGAATACTTAGGGAGTAGAGGAGGATATTGGTTGCTAATGCTTTGCTAGCCGCTGCTGTTCTGCTGTGCAGTACTCCAGATGGCAGACGAACAAAGCCGGGTTGTTGAGGTCGCTTGCGTGCGCTTTGTGAATCTTAAATCTTCACGGTCTCTGTAGTGGATCGTTCATGAGGATGACGGCATACGTGTTCTCGACGACGAAACCTTGCTCTCCCCGCGGGGACGAAAACAGGAAGACGACAGCGGGGTGACGGAGGTTAAGGTGGCGATGCCCTTCACGCTCAAGAAGCAGCTCGTCACCGACTGGGAGCACGTCACCCAGGAGCCGCGGCGTCTGGTCAAGCTGCCGCGCGAGCTGACCGCCGCAAACGTGATGGCACAGTACATGGAGAGCAAAGCCAACCGAGGGACGCCGCAGCAGACTGCTCGCGCCCAGGAGCTCATGGACGGCGTGCGGATCTACTTCGATAAGGTGAGGGCTAGGCCAGACTAGATCCGGTTCGGGTGAGGGGGGGATCAGATGGGGGTATTTGTTGCGTGGAGCAGGTTGCCCGTACGACAACGTGAAGCATCGCGTCTTGGCTAGTTGGCGTTTCGTGCTTGAGTTGCCGTCCGGAGGAGGCTTTTCGCTCCGGGACATGAAGCGCCGGCCAGCGCGACGACCACGCGGCATTGTTTCTATTTCGTTTTGGTGCGGTGGCCATCTAGAAGTAGTTGAGGCCGGCGGATGCTCTCCGGTGCTGTTCGCTTAAGCCACCGTCGGTGGTGCCGACGAGCGTGCCCGCCACGCATGAGGCATGTGCGTATGCACGGCCCATGTTTTTTCGACTGTTTCCAAAATTTGTGCTACGTGTCGGTTTACGCTGTGGGAAGCGGACACTGGGCGTTCTTGGACTGGCGCGGGTGGCTGTTTCGGTGCACACGCCATAATTGCCGTTCTGAAGCTTGCGGGTTCCCCAACGAACGTTTCCGTTGCCTTTTCGCTGGACGTAGGCCCTGCCTTTGATCTTGCTCTACCGGCAAGAGAGGACGCAGTACGACATCACGGTGCAGAAACTCCCCGGCAAGAGTCCGAGCGAGATTTACGGGGCAGAGCATCTCCTGAGAGTCTTTGGTGAGCCACCGCCCGTGCTCTCCATTGTGCAGCTCACGAGGCGTGTCGTACGCAACCTTCCAGGGCACGTTGCTCTAGCCCGTCGAATAGTTCCGTGGGCGTGGTCGCCATATCCATACCGAGGGTGGGTGCCGAAATATTTTCTCGTGGACTGTGCTTCCAGGGTTGAAAATTCCTGTGGCTTACACTCTGCGGCATTCCGGGGATGAGGTACTGTTTTCTATTTCCAAACTCTCATACGCCCCTTGTTTTTTGCGTGTGATGGCGGCTCCTTCGTCACCCCGGCCGCCCGCTGGCTACGACGCCACCGTGCTCCAGTGCGGTTGCCACAGCTGCTCGCACAGTCTGCTCTCACGCCGCCGGAGGTGACCCAGGTGCAGAAGTTGCTCGCGGACTTCCTTCGGTTCATGCAGAAGAACCACGCCGCCTTTTTCGTGCAGGAGTACGAGGACGAGGAACCGGTGGGTGTTGTTGAATTCTGCCGGATCCAAGCAGGAGTAGCAGCAGGGTTGGAAAAAGGGTGGATCGTTGGAGAGCTATGGTGCTAAGTTGTGTTTTCTGCAAGGCGTAGCGCTTCGCTTCTCGAGTCGACTTTGGGGTATAGCACAGGCAGGGGCGGCTTGTGCGCCTGGCTCTGTTGTGCCGGGTTAGCTCCTCCGGAAGATTGGATTGCAAACTCCGCTGTTACCATGCCCTTGGCTGTCGCCTCTGACGCAGCTATCCCATAACGGAGGCTGCCAAACGATGTACACCCCAATAATGCAACATATTTTGCCTTGCCCCACATCCTCATTCCGCCCTGCTGCCCCGTGACTCCAGGAAGAACCGCAAACCGCATAGCCACCACCGTTCCACGCGGCACTACGCCCATCTTCACCCGCTAGTCGAGCTCGGCCGGACGAGGCTAGGTCGTGGAGCCCTCGCGCAGACCGGCTCAAGCTTGACAGGATCGCCATTTCTCCATAACAAGACCAACCCCTTGGTGGTATCGCGGGTTGACCGGTCTGCCGAGAGTGAAAGGTTGGGGCTGGATTGCTCCTCTGGTAAACGGGTTGCGACATGCGTCCACAAGCGATTCTTCGGTGTTCTTCGTATATACATAAATTTTGGTGTGTTGGAGACTGAACGTAGAGCGGGTGGTTCAATGTCTCTGGATTGTGCCGACGGTAATGAGTTCTTCGGTTGAAGCAGTCACTGTGTTGTTTGACGCGCTTGCACCTTGTTGTATGCGTGTCAGGATGCCGAGCGGCCGTCGTCGTTCGTGCAATGATGGTCTGGCATTGGATCCTGGGCACTACCTATTGAATTCGTATGAGATTGCAAGCTCCGCAACTGGCCCCGAATGTGTTTCTACTGTTTTTTTTTTTGTCGTTTTGTCATCAAATATTTTAGTTCGGTTGGTGTGCGAGTGGTTCGCACGGTGTCCTGAGTTTATGTTCGACTGGAGAGCTGTTTCCTGTGCATGGGGAAAGGGGGCGAAGTCATGTTTTCCGAGGGCTGCTGATTTCATTTTGGACTATCAGCATGCTGACTTCTGCTGCGCCAGTGACCTCCGTGTCACAGCTGCATCTGGATATCCATGTTAAAAAAATGTCGATTCTCTACTACTCTATGTGGTATGTTGTGAACGGGTTATCTTAGCCTGAGGTTCGAGGCCCCCCGCCGCTTGTGCCCGAGGCCCGCTAGGCGGCAAAATCCGTCCAGGTGACGCTCGTTTGCTGTACGGAATGTCTTTCCAGAGGTGCGGAGTACAGAGATCAAACGGCAGCATTACGCCCTCACGGCCTCGAACCGATCCTCGCGCAAAAAATTCTAGCGGTACGTGCAAGTATTGAGTGAAGGTTGCGCTGCCCAAGGGTAGAGAAGTTGAGTGTGTGTGAGTGGCTTAATTGTGAAAGCAAAAAGAACCGCGTGCGAGTGGTCAGGTGGACGACCACTGAGCAAAACATTGCTGAGACTAACTGCTGTAGCCTCGATTTTTTTCTACAAGTACTTGCACTCAACCATGGGACTTTGGGATTGATTGGAATCTGAAATTTGTGACATCCTGGCGTCTCGCAGTATCCCGACGAGTCAGCACTCCTACAACAGAGGAACAACCAGGAGGAGTCGACATCACGCTCACGTCACCCGTGTGCCACAGGGGACAGCAGCATTGTGGTATGTTGGCAAGAAGACACCTGCGCAACACGCTAGTCGATACGAGGATGTATGTGGTATGGTATAATATGTCATGATCAGGTGTTGTGGGGTTCGCACGCGTGCAATCCCTGAAGGCCCTGATGATGACTCACTTGCATATTTTTCTTGTGCTCTTGATTGTCTATGAACGCATCAGCACACTTGCTGACCTTTGTTCAGATAGACTGAACAGGAGGGGGCGCGGGCCGCTCCTCGTAGGGAGGGGCCGCTATGGCAATATCCCCACTTCGACAACAAATCGTAGGGAGTTGCAGTTCCCGCCAGATCCAAATACCTTGCCTAGAACCACCGTTCACATCCTTGTACTCACATAGTAACACACGCAACGTTGTTTTTTTTTTCTTAATATGACGCAACGAATCCATCTCTATCATAGAAAAGAGTCTGAGACAGATTAGCAATGAATTCTTAGCGTCAGAAAGTACCTGTATATGTCTACGATTTCCAAGACAGCATATATATAGGGACATCTCCCCTGCGGGTAACTTTTCCCTTTTTTTGAAAATGTACATACATGGAAACACTGGAAAACAGGAAAACTACCCGTTCGAGATATTCCACAGTCGGAAGGGATGTGCTGAATATTTTCAATGAGTGGAGCGAAACCGGCTGGAAATTGGGCTTGTTTTGCCTATTTGGTCATTTGGTATTGCACCCCGTATGTATCCAGCCCGCAGGTATTTCGATGTGCTTGTTGTTTGGTCTCAGGAGAGAGAGGACAAATAACATGGAACCGAAGATTTGAATTATGGAGTTTTGGCACCACGCTACGTCAGGCAGGGAAGCGTATATACGCATGCTCGCATCACTCGTTATCTCAATATCCATCTCCCCATCCCCATCTCCCATCTCCGTCTCCATGTCTCCGTCTCCCATCTATCTCCAAAATGCGGCGTAATAAATGCTGAATCGCAACATATCCCGCCGCAACTTCGCTGCCCGTGTCTTCCTGTCTTCGCGTTTTCGCCTTTCGCCTTGCAGCCTTGCAGCAGATGGGACGCTGTGATTTGCTCAGCTGGTCGCGAGTTGCCCGCTGGCAGCGATGACGTTGATCAGTCTCAGGTGGTCATCTGCTTCAAGTCGGGTGAACCGAGTCCCAACAAGGGGCGCTGGTCGAGGTGCGCACTTTTGTGTCTGCAATGTCAGAGTTTCGCGAGTGAATAAAAACAACCAACACTCAATCCCACTCGTGACCCGCACAGCTTGAGGTACTGATAACTTCGAGCAGATTATGCGTCATTCGCACGCGTCTCTTTGATGCTCAGGGTCACAGGCCGCAAGCGTCTTGGGCCTGGGGTTTTAGTTGATCCGCCGTGCGTGCATCTTGGCCATCATCATCATCGTTATTTAATTCGGCCGCCATCCTTCGTCGGAAGCCCACAGTAACATATTTTCTCTCTCCCGTTTTCCACCGCAACACCAGCAAGAGCCGCTAGCCAGCGATCTCTGTCCAATAGCAACGCCCCAGCAAGACGGCAGGAGAAGCCGCGAGATATATCTACGAGCAGGTGGAGGTTGTCCAGGAGTATGAGCGTCTCTGGTTCCAAGCCGGCCTTTTCACCCAAACCGCCACCACAGCCATCACCCCAAGGGGGGTTAGCAAAGCAGGGTGTCAGCGCTCAGGATGCATTGGTGGGTTCAAATAGAATAGAACCTGCTGTAGAGATCGGCAAAGGGTCAACAGCAACAGCAGCACCTATGGCCAAGACCAAACCTCTTCTTCGAAAACCCCTCCCAGTCCCGGTGCTGGAGGTGAGTATTGTGCGCGAAAAGCGAATCTCGGGCGGTCCCTTCAAGCAAGACGGTGTGGCTTCTGCTGCGGTGGATGCGGAAACAACATCTGTGGCAGCCACTGCCCGAGAACCTGCTGCTGGGGGCGGTGGCGCCCATAGGATTGGTTTTCAGCAATTGCTGTCGACAAAAAAACCAGAACAACAACTTTTACGGTCGGGGTCAGCACCTGACCCGCCGACGACGACACTCAGAATCGCTTCGAAAATGACCACTGGTGTACCTACATATCAGCTAGCAGAGGTAAGGCCACACCTGCTTCCCGAACGGGGCAAGGTTGAGTGTGCACCCTCTGAGCTCCAGGTGGATTTTGCTGGAACAACTCGGGGTTGTTGGGGCGAGAGCAGAGACTCAATTGTCCCCGTCGGAGCGGTGAGTCGTTCCCAGGATGGGACAGCACCTACTAGCGGAAACACAGCGGCCAAGCCAACTGCAGCGAAAGGCAAGTCAAAGCAGTCCAGGCTATGTAAACGTATCCATATTTCTCGCGGTTTTAGTTTGGGTGGCAGCCGAAACGGCCGTCAATTGTGAAACCTTCCTCCGATTCCTCTTTGACAGAGGCAACATGCCCCAAGTTCAGATCGCTTTATTGGCGAGTGCGTGCTTGGTTTACGGTGTGAATGTGAATGAATGTGAACCAGACACCGTTGTCTCCGACCGAAGAAGACAGAGACCCCCAAAAGTTGGAACTTCAAGTCTCAGCGTTAATAGTTCTGTTGTGTCTTGGGGTCATACAGCGGGAGGGAGTCATAGGAAAGGAAGTGTTCATAAGATTGAATAGTTTCACTGAGGTGTTCTACTCCACACGAAACAATCGAGGTAACACATGAGAGATATGTCGATCCTTAAAGTGCGTCACACAACAACAGAGGAGAGGACCTTCTGAACCCTTCTCACTTTAAAATTGAAGGTACACAACGCAGGAAACGCCAAAGAAAGAAAATTTCCTGAGGGACGATTCCCTATGTGACCCCGGCTGGTGCGTCAAACACGTACACCGTAAGGTGTAGACTTACCCCCGGATATGTGGGGCGAAAACACACAATTCCTAACCTTTGCGGCTTTCGCCCGTTCGCACGCCTCATTCGTACTCTGCCAGTGCTACCGCTGCTCTCACCAGAGCAAGAACTTACAGGCAAAGGTGTAGGCAAATTGAAACAGCGGCTCGCGCCATTGCATCGAAGGAAATCCGACGTGGACGGTCGCTTTCGTAGAAGATCCCGTAACCTCAGCAGTGCCCAGAGAAAGCCTGCCTCGTCGGGCCAAGAACCCAGCTTGGCGAGACGAAGGAGCACTACCCCTGATGCATCCCGACCGAGCACTACCAGCAACACAAATACGGCACGTGAAGGAGTGCCAAGCAGCCGGACGTCCTTCAGCAGCGAGACCGCGACGGACCCGGGGGCTGATCAGGCCCAACTGAAGGTATCCTTTTGAAAAATTGCCCCTTGTTCCTGAACATACAGACAGACTTGCATTCATTGCAGTCCTGGGTGTACGCGAGGAAGTTTGCGTATGAAGCGACTGGTGCCCCAAGCATAGCGCACCTCCGGGGCTAGCAGCCGCCAAATCGCTGAGCCGCCAAAAAGGGGCTTAGTCTCTTGGTGATCAGTACGTTACTCGCCCCCTCTACGGCAGAACCAAGTACCACGTGCATACACCTGACGATGGTGGAGGTTTGGTAGCGCTGGCGCCGGATTCGTGTGTGTCAGGCGTCGAAACTGCAAGGTTGTTTCCAACTTCGTCCGCTTTCAAACAGGCACGGTTACGGGTGATGGAGTGGAAACGGCGAAGAGCAGAAGAGTTGGAAAGCCAACAAGAAGAGCAGGCTACTCAGGAGCACAGGCAGCAGGCAGAAGCGGAGACGGAGGCCGCCAGAAAACTAGCAGCGGCCCGAGCCGAAGAGGCGGAGCGACGAATTCTCGCTGAGCATAACAATTCGGCGGATGCCGTCCGAGCGTCAGAAGCCGCCGAGAGGTGGGCTAAGGCTTCGCGGGAGAGAGAACGTAGAAGGGCGGAGATATACGCTATCAACGCGGTCATGAGGTAGGGGCACGTTTTTTTCGTTTTTTCCTGTCTCGAACTGACTGAGGAAAACTGTAGGCAAGTGCATTCATGATGGTCATACGGACGTGCAATTACTTCATAGTCTCTAATCTTTATTCTGTTGTGACAAGCAAGGGACCTATCGTTGGCTGCGGCGGCAGCACGTCTGTGAACGGGGTGTTATTGTCATGGGAAGCTTGATTCGTATGAAGGGAGTCATGCCAAACGTTGACCTGTTCATTTTACGAAAGTCCGCCAGCTTCAACTCACTCCAATCATGCCAAAGCTCAAATCCATAGTTTCTGCGAATAGTCTAGCCAGCTAGGAACCGTTTACTTAGCTTGGAACTGCTTTTTTTTATGCCCGAGCGCCTGACCAGTTTGCTCAGTACATCTGACCCAGGGTTATTGCGTGTTTTTCCCTTTTCGTTCGAAATTTCAGAGCCGCTTTTGAAAAGGAGTTCAAGGCATATAGCTTGGAACAAGAGAACCGTGTGACGCAGGCATCTGCGCCCGACGTCCCAGATCTACAGCCTGCTGTGGACAATGTGACCCCTCCGCGACAGTAGTAGTGTTACCATGGGTTTGTCCTGATGTTTCTTGGGGCAGCGAGAGGAGACAGCATTACGTTGACGGGGGCATTGGGGGACGATAGTGATTGGTCGTTTCTAGTTACGGTTAAGTTTACCTAGTATAACGTACATGTGAAATAGAATATTACCATTTTTTTGTTTTCTTTCGCGAGTGGGGACTGCCTGCGTTTAACGGGCCACACGAGCTTTGCTCTACAGGCTTGCTTGATTGATTGAAGTTGTTTCAATGCTTGTATCGTCGGAGGCCCCTTGTTGAGTGCTGTAACACAAATTGTACTTGAGGTTGTGGTACTATTAAGGGCAAGTGTCTCGTACATTCCTATAGTGCACTACCTAGCGCTGGCTAGATTTTTGGGTTTTGTGCAGACGTGCCTCCTCATTCGTGCGTTCTACACAGCAGGTGGGAGAGAGGGTGTGGAGAGACAACACCACCAGTAGATGAAAACCTTGTGCTTTTGGGCTCTTTTGAAGCCGACGTTCCTGTGTGTGAATAGTATGCGGGTTAATCTGTATTCCGGTTGTTTTGGTGTTTTGTTGATTACCATATGGATGCCTCTGACGTTTTACGCACGCAAGGGAAATCAATCGTGCAAAGCTGTAGAAGAGGCATTGAGAGAACATCTGCAGGCTAGCTAGTCATTTTCTGGCCTTGGTGACCAGCGGGGTCTTGATGAACCGTTGGAGCACGGGGTTTAGAGACCCTTGTGGAGAAACATGATGCAATAGAATAGTGCACTTAGCGAATGATCGCTCACCATGCGGGGTTTTGCAGCCTTTTCTATGCAAGCAACTGATGTGGTGGCATCGTACAGCAATGTCATCCTACCTCGGGCGTGATGCGAAACAAATACGATACTATGTACATCGCTTCCTGCATCTGTTTAGAGGTCGTCCCCCATCCCCCCGCCCCCGGAGGTAATTGTTATCCGAACGAAAAGTACACATCCACAGCCGCGCAGTGCTGTGTACTGTAGAACAGTAGTTCAAATGGAATTCCCAGAGGATTGACCCAACTCTCTCCTTATTGCAGGAAAGAGGCCGGCTCAACCCTCTCGCGCATTTTTGTGCCAGGAAGGGTGCTGCTGTGTTTCTTGGTTGTGCGTGCGACTATTTTCTGGGGGGTTGGTTCCGGCATTCAAGCCTAGATTGAACATGGGGAAGCAGCAAACGACTCGTCGTGTATCCTGCACTCACCCAGTACATACCATCCCTTCACGGGCGGTAACCTGTGCTGATCGAGTATTTATTCTAATACAGGCACAGACAGGTTCAATGGTACAGCACAACAGCAAAGCACGTTCGTCAATACTGTGATGCCACACCCTACTAGTAGCAGGTGTGTACGGCAAACAAAAGGGAGAGCGTCTTGTGTGTGTCTCTCTGCCACTCACGGACGGACAAGCAAGGCAGCAAGAACCTATGGAATATGACAGACAATAAAGAGCGAACCCAGGGAACGAAAATAATGTATGTGTGATATGTGGAGGCGTGATGTAGCAGGGGATGGCCCTCGGCCATCCCCGGTTGAACGGCGGCGGCGCCAAACGTTGCAATGCACAACTTTGCACGCACACCACCTTCTCTGTCCACGCGCTGTCAGTTGCAATTCGCCGGTGCAGGGTACAAAGGAGAGAACCTTCCTCATAGGTGAGAGCACTTGGCGCGTTGCTGACTGCCGCTCCTGTGCAGACGCACAACCACCTGCTCTTTCAACTTTGAACAAACTGCTCTCTCAAGTTGCGCTGCCTCTTTTTCCCCTATTCGTGTGCTCGCAGGAGCAGAGCGCAGTGTTGCTATGGAAGAAGACCCTACTCCGATACCCTCCGTTGGTTTGAGGAAGCACCTCATCACGAACGAGGATGGAGTTATCACGGGATCTGTCTGCGCTGAAGACCTTGGTCACACGGAGAGCGGGTATGTGTGCAATAAAGCTGACTGCTTCTGTAGTGCAGCCCCGAAGTTGATGTTGCTCTCCATCACACCGCCGCGCTAGCTCTCTCGTTGATCTTCACGAGTAGCCAAATCGTCGTCTGTCGGGCGTTGTCGGGCGACACCCAGGCACCGGAGGAGCAGAGGTAGTTTCGGACTAGGCTTCGTACGTGGTGCATGCTGGAGAGTTGGTCCATGCTTCCTGCGTTGAGAGCGCAGACACGCAGTGCCAACGAAGTTGCAGTCTCCTGTACTTTACTCTCCGCGCCGAACTTGTACTGTGTGTACCTGCACGCCAACCGTGACGTCAAACGTGCATGCTACAACATCATTTACGTTTCCTAACACCATCCATCATCTTACGTACGATCATCCCCAACACCCGAAACTTTCGAAGCAGCGGTGGTGTAACGGCTTCTTGCTGCCGAAGAAGCCGCTAGCAGCGATCCTGAGCAGTCATTCCACCGTGTACCCGTATGTGGCATTTAGGCTTTCTGCAGCAGTTTTCTGGTACAAGTAGAGGAGAGGGGGCGGCGAAAATTTTGAAGTCATGATGCGGACGATCTCGCTGGGCCGCGCACCATATTGTAGCGACCTCCTCAAACGAAGAGGCGCGCCTCAGTTCCCTTTCAGCCTTTCCGCAGCGGTCGTTCGCGTTTAGAGGCCACCCCATGTGCACGTTGTGACACGAATAGCGATGACTGTGTTTGTATTTGTTTGCGCATGGTACGCATACTGCTGTTGTTGTAGTCGTAGCGTTTGATGTGTTGTTTCAGCAGTAGTCCACTCACGACAAAGCAGAAGTCTTCGCACTTCGCGCGGGCGGCTGGCGACCTTCGAAACGACCACAAAGATACTGTTTTACCGCGTATGCGAATTTGCGGTTCGCCGGTGCAAGAAGCTTTGACTCTACAATAATTTTGCATTGGCCTCTTGGTCGCACGACCGCGTTCCGACCACGACACCTTTATACAAGGCGGGGCACCTTCCCTCTACGTGCCCTTTGAGAAAGTACCGTGTCACTGGAAGACTACCCGTGCGAGATATTAAGCCAGTCTTCTGCAGGAGAGAACGTCTCTTTTTTCAAACCACTGTTATAGTTGAATGTGATGCCTGGTGCCTGGTGATCACTTCTCGTCTATTTCTGCTTTCCTTGTATGCACGTCGAACAAAGCGCAATCAGCGGAAGGAAGGGTCGTCCCCGTGTTGGTGTTCGTGCAGCAAACACCCTCGTCTGTATGTATGAATTGCTCGAGGGCTTGGTGCAAAATAAACATCGAGGCTCTTCGTGTGGTATTCCATCACAGGCTGAACAAATTATTTTTTTTGTCGTTTTGAACGTTCTTGCTTCTTGTGCACCTGATTCGTTAGAGCCTCGACCTCTCTGAGTGGTTGGTGCTCAACCCCCCTTCGCACCGATCACGTGTTTCCGAAATAGTTTTTGTAGTGCGGAGAAGAACGACTCTCTCGCGAGTGTTGTGCCTCTCGGTTCACCCATGCGTCAAGCCAGCCCGCAGTAACAGCGTTGACGCAAAGCAATCCCCCCAAAAGCACACGTTGTCTGCACATGCGCGCCCTCGTGCGAAATTCTTCTCCGTCCCCTGCTTTGCCTCGCTCCGTTTGCAGGGCTCCGCCTTGCTCCGAGCTGTAAGCAGTTTAATGTGGCTCACTCCGCCCTGCTTTGCTCTGCTTGGTCCTTCTCCGGCTTATCTGTCGTTTTGCGCCGGCTCTGCCTTGGCTTGCCTCGCCCCGCAGCATGTTCCTGGACAAGATCATCATGTGCGAGGTGCCCAACCTCAACGTCAAGTTCCCCTCGTCCCTAGCCCCCAACCGCGAGATCACCGTCAACACTCAGGGCAGCCCGACGTGCTACAACAAGCTCCTGGGGCCGAGGGACTGCATCATTTACGGCGAGTGCGAAGTGCGGAACTGAGAGAGCGGAGTCGCTCGCCGCCCGTTGGTCGACTCTGTTGTTTCACGCAGAAATTGTGCGAGCGCTCTCTCTCTCTCTCTCTCTCTCTCTCTCTCTCTCTCTCTCTCTCTCTCTGCAAGAAAAGAGTGGTGCCCCTGGGGCTGGGGGCAAAAACGCTGTTGTGCTGTGGCGTCTACCTTGTGTGTGTGTTTTTTTTCATGCACATCGTCTTTGACCCGTTGTCGGCGGCTATGCACACACGTCGGCGAGGACAAACCTCCAGAGTCTTTAATGGTACGAGCTATGCACGCCACTGGATTTTTCCCAGCGTGTAGGGAATCCGATTGCTCTCCCAACTCCGTCGTTGTTGCTTCGTCCAAGCCGCAGGATACCGATGCACTACTTGTACTACCGTGGACCTTCCCTTTGCTCGCTGCTGTCTCTGACCACCGCTGCTGCGGTTGCTGCTGCCGTCGATAACCCCTACCCCTTTCGGTCGAGCAGAGCACGTGCGCGACAAGAACAAGCCCCCAACGGCGAAAGCCTTCCTCCGAGCAGGTGTGTTACGTACATTATGCGGGGAATAGTCTACAAGCATACCATCGTGCGGACCAGGGGCGGGCACTTGGAGAACACATGCTTATTTTGGGAAAGCCTACCGTACCGTGTCTGTGCACGAAGATTGCTGCGGTACGGTACGGTACGGTACGGTGCGGTACGGTACGGTACGGTGCGGTGCGGTGCGGTGCGGTGCGGTGCGGTGCGGTGCGGTACGGTATACCGTGACGCACTTCAAGGCCTGGAAGAAAAACGCCGAAATATCGATGAAATATATGTTCCGTGCCAAGAATGACCCCGTACGCATCTATCTCACATGGTTGTTGCTGCTCTGCCGCTGTGCATCCAACGCGCACTGCGTGCAGGGCCTCGACCCGAGCTTCACTTCAACCCCACGGAAGTGCGAGGGGCGATTGTTACGTGCGGCGGGTTGTGCCCGGGACTCAACAGCGTTGTCCATCACCTTGTAGAGACGATGCTGCTCACCTACAAGGCCGACAAGGTGTGCCGTTTTTATCAAAAGTGTTTTTTGTTGACAACGGCCTCGTTTTTGGGCTGACCAGTAGAAAAGACCCCAGTGGCAGCGGGACAACAACGTGTGTATGTGTGCGTGGGGGAGGGGGGGGGGGGGGGGACGATGCGACGGGTGGGGAGATCGAAGTGGCTATGTGTTAAAGTGGACACGAAGTGCTGCCGTGTACTGCACGCGGTGTTGTTTTACCATTCAGGTCCGTTTGGTCGTCTTGTCTTTTTTTGCTGTCGTGACGAAGCACTCTCTGAATCTCGCTCCATGCGTGTTGTATGCAGGGTTTTTCGTTTAGGTAAGCATGTTGGATAAGGAGTGCTGGCTGGGAAAGTTGCGTTAGGGTTAGGGATAGAGTCTTCGTACCCCCCGCTCCCCGTCCTTGTTGTATGTCCTCATAAAGTTGATTTCTCGCGAAGGCTGTCCGTTGTCGGGTCATTCTTTTGCGCGTCTCCGCCGCTATCCCTTTCACCTCTCACCCGGGTAATACCATTGCTCCTCAAGCGCACGTGTTGACTGTAAGATGACGACGACCCTGGTATGGCCACTCCTCCTTTGCTTGGCGGGCGGCGACTGCTGTCACAGGTGTTCGGCATCAGGGGCGGCTTCGCCGGGTTCTACGACGAGGCTACTCCTGCGGTGGAGCTAACTAGCGAGGGGGTGGAGTTCCTCCAGCACCAGCCAGGGTCCGTTCTCGGGTAAGGGAGGAGGTGCTGTCAGCTGTCAGAGAAGGTTACAATGCTACCTTAGCTCTTTGTCCGGGACCCGTGCTTGTCTCTTGGTACTTGCAAAGGCCGAGCGGAAACTGGCTTGTTTGTGTTTTGGCGTTAATCAAGAGAGTGGTCTACTGCAGGGGATCTGAGTCCACCACCAGTGAACGGCAGTCGTTGAATCAGGTCGACAGCAGCATGAGATGGTGTCGACAGTCGTTTGAACACCAATACCTTGTCGTCGCTCGTCCAAACATATCCAAATACGAATCCGACTTTGCTTAGTTCTAGCATGCCTTCAACGTAGGGAACGGGGGCCTGGAGGTGTGCGTTGGAGTGCAACGCGCTCGTTGAAGGTTGAAGGCTGTGGGAACTTTTCCCTTGGGTGCTATTCTTCATATCGAATATTGTAAATATGGAATATGAAATGGGACATGAAATGGAATATGCTGTGTTGTGTGTGGGGAACTTGGCCCTGTCTTGTGTGTCGAGGCAGGACGTTGCACGTATGCATATGTGTAATGACCATGCGTCTGCACGCATAACGCTAGGAAAGAAAAGCGCAGAATAGAAATCCTCTTACAATCATGCGCACGGGTCATCATCTAAGCCGTTGTACGCGTCAAGCAGCTTGATTTTTTTTCCTTCCCATCTGTTCTGGGTGCCTTTCTGCACCTTTCATCATATTGAGATGCAGTGTTTGCTTTTTCTGTTGCACTCTAGATGTGCCAACCTGGCGAGGGCTGCGTTTGCATACGTACAAAGTGACGCTGCCCCCTGTTGTTGCTAGTGTTGTAATTCTTGTTGCCAATTGGGGTTGTGATTATTGTCCTCTTGCGGTGTTGGTGTGTTGCATGCAGGTCTTCCCGTGGAGGCTTCGACCTCGACAAGATTATCAAGTTCCTCGTCGACAACAAGGTGAGTGGGACCACGACAATGTACAGTAGTCGCTAAGACCATTAACAGATTGACATGTGCACAATACTTGCATTATGTGTTGATTGGTTGCACCAGCACCAGCAGGAAGATTGCCATCAACTGTACCAACGGTCCTCGCTTTTAGGGTAGTCCTAAGATGTTGTTGCTTGTCCTCTCAAGAAGGGGTGCCGACATGTTGTGACTGGTGTTAGTTGGGGTTTCGTATTTGGTGCCCATGATATCCGCCTTGCGCTCGTTGGCCCTCCTCCCTCTCCTCCCGCCTGGTCTGACGGAGGCCAGGTGAACCAGCTGTACATCATTGGAGGCGACGGAACTCACAGAGGAGCGCTGCGAATCGCGTCGGAGTGCATGCAAAGGGTGAGTGGGCATGCCGTGTGCGAGCGAGCAGGGTCGTGAAGAGACGCTGAGAGCTTCGGCGGTGACGGTATATTACCCACAAGGCAACGGCCCTCTGTTGTACAATTGATTTCATGTTATCCCCCCTCCTTTCATACCCGTCATGTTATTTAGGGATAGGCACGTGATGTTATTGGTGAGGGCCCCTGTTCTGTTCACGGCGATGCGAGCTATTCCGTTCTGCACTGTCAATAGGCCGAAATATACGGAGAAATGCTTGTGTGTGGCCTCAGCTTCCTGTACCTACCTTTTTGTTCACTGCTGCCGTATCTCATTCGCAATCCTTCCTGTAACCGCTTGCACAAACGCCTTCACTTTGCTCTCAGGGTTGCTGCCTGTGCACTACCGCATTCGCCGAAACTGAAGGAATGTACTGCGCATTATTTGTTCCCTCAAGATCAGACTTTCCCTGTGTTGCGTATGCGAAGGGGGAAAATCATCTACTGAACGAATGAAATGTACCTCAGAAAAAATGCCAACACATCATCAGTCGGGGACAAAAACCCTTTCTCGGGTGGTGGCCGCTACAGCAGTACATACAGTACACGTGAACATTGCTTTTTGCGTCTGTTTCGCGTGGCGTGTTTCTGCCGCATCAGGGTCTGAACATCTCGGTGACCGGCATCCCCAAGACCATCGACAACGATCTGGACATCATCGACCGCTCCTTCGGTTTTCTCACCGCCGTAGAGGTGACCCAGAGCACACCAAACCAAACCAAACCAAACGCTAAAATTATGAGACTATTTAGTGGGAGGATGGATGGGGATGATATCTCTACATACCACCGTTGTCGTGGAGGGTAGTATAATATAAATACAAGGGTGACGGGTTTGGTTTTTCATATCGCTTCTCTCTTCTTGGTTTGATACTGTATCCATCGCTCCTCTAGCGTTTCTAAGACCCTCCAGCGGCGCATCTTTTCTCGGCGAAGACGGCAGCTGTTCGCAGCCCGCGTGATTGGCTTTATGGTGTCTTTCCAGTATTCTACAGGGCCACCCTTTGTGACGACGAACTCGCCCACGTCTCATGATGACGAGATCCCGCGGTCATCGAGGCACCCACAACTCGGAAAACCTCGTAGCGTTACATGCTTCATCAGCAGCAGTAGCAGCATTGCCCAAATTATCATCCTCTGTTTTTTCGTCTCGCACTCGCCTCCCAAACAGTCCGCACAGGCGGCTATCCAGGCGGCCACAACGGAAGCCAAGTGCAACCTGCCCAACGGCATTGGCGTCGTCAAGGTATGAAAGAAACACTCATACAAACATGACATTTGTATGGATACATGTAGATAAACGTTGTTTGGGTAATGAGTCATTGAATCTGGTCGTTGTATCGGCGCGAATGGCCCAGCCCACCGTGCGTTTCGGCCTCTAGGCAAGATCATTAGAAATCATGTACATGAGTAATGTACGTGAGCACGAGAAGCCAATTGAAGTATTGTATTGTGCATGCGATAGATTGGTAAGGTGGTGACGTTTGGGGGAGGGGGCAGGACGTTTATTTTTGTTGTTGCCTACGATAGGTGCGTGGTGGCGATAGATCCGCAGAGGCAAGACACCAACTGTCTCTCTTTCCAATCGCGAAACATCCAGTCGCTCCATACACTAAGCACGGTACAGTACAATTCAGTACCGCACTAGGTTTACGGTTAGCCCTGCCGCTCTCCTTTTGGCGTCCACCCTTGTGCACCTTCTCGCGATTTATTTAGTTTTCTTGGCGTGGTCATTGTACAGGAAGATAAATAGGTGATCTGGTAGTGCCATTGTGTACGTCGCGGCTTTGCGACCGCTTCACTCCGTTCATCATTCGCTTGCAGCAAGTAGCTCTCAGCAGCACTGCTGTCTTTGCTTCGCGCCATGTCGAACCCGCCCTTGCGCCTGTTTGCGCGCACTCCGTTGCTCCCCTCCGCTCCCCCGCGGTTGTGTCGTTTCTCGCGGGTGTCGGTTGAAACCAATCACAGCTCATGGGACGATCGGCAGGATACATCGCGGCATACGGTGAGAGACGACGATTGAGCGTCAACACGTGCAGAAAACAGGACGGTTGTCTGTTTTTTTTTTATTTGCTACTGGCAAGTCGTACCATCACCGCCTTACCACCAACTATCTGGAGCACTTTCTTCCAGCTGGGGTGTCTCGAGTTTCGCACACCTACTTATTGCTTATTGCTTGCACACCTTGCTGCTGTTGGGACTGCGTGTCCTCCCCATCCTTCCTGCCCGTCGCGTGTTTTTCCCTCTCTCAACACGATGCAACGCGCATGACAGCCACGATGGCGTCCGGAGACGTGGACCTGTGCCTCGTGCCGGAGTCGCCTATCGTTCTCGAGGGACCGAGCGGCTGCATCCCTCACCTCATGAAGAGGGTAAGCCAGGCACACACTTAGGACAGACAAGGCAAGACAAGACAGAACAGATACCGTGCTGTTGTTGACGATGTTGTCGGCAGATATCGTGCCGGGGTCATGGGGATGGGCGTTTGTTGGTGCCGTGACATCACCCTCACCGCCTCCGGCCGCTTGCTCGTTCCGAGGGCAGGTTGAGGAGAAGGGCTACGCCGTCGTGGTTGTGGCCGAAGGGGCCGGGGAGGAGTTGCTAGGGGAGAGCACGGCCAAGGATGCCAGCGGGTGAGCACAACATGCCGTGTGTGTTGTACATATATCGCATCACGTCACAAGCAACATAATAAGTAGCAATTGATGAGAGAAAAGCGTTACATTTTTCAAGGATACCTGGGGGCAAACAACGACGCACAGCAGCGGTAGCAACAGCAGCTGCTGCGGAGAGCTTCATGTGCAGCAGAGCACTGTCCAGCTACCAAAAAAAAACACAAGTTCCACGTATGTACACAGTCGTAGCGAATGTGCTTTCACACACGAGCAGAAAAGAGCACAAAATGTTGGCAATGCGTTGGTGTACCAGCGGGAGCTAAATGTATCAATGCCCTCAAGAAGAAACGCCTCATTCTGCCGATGGCGTTATCTCGCCAATTTTGCTGCCCCTCCGGCGTCGTGAATGTTCCGTTTTTTCCTCCCGGATGTACGCGGTGGCGTTTTTTTTTTTTTGTGTCGTGTTCTTTCTGCTGCTGAAGCAACAAGCGACTGCCGGCGATCGGCAAGTTCATGAAGGGGGCCATCGAGGACGCGTACCACGCTGAGGACAAGATATGCAACGTCAAGTACATCGACCCTTCCTACATGATCAGGTCAGGCCAACTATTGAGTGACGGACGAACTTGCACATAAGACGTCATTTGACTCCTTTCTCTCCCTGAAAGCAAGGGACACTTGCTTCCTTTTCTCTCACGATAAAAACGGACGTTTTCGCCCATTCAAATCCAGTTTCTTGTGCGGCACAGAGTTGTCGGCGTTCGATGTGGGATGGGGCGGTGGTGTGCCAGACAAAATACCAAGCGCGCTACCATGTTGAGGGGGACCAAGCAGCCCTACAATAAAAAAACAGCAGTGTGTGGAGTGTGGCGGAAACTTGCGAAAATCGTGGGCGTAACCACCAGACCATGGAGTAAATACAGTAGTAAATAGTGTCTTTACCACGGTCCCTCCGGTGGTTGGGTTGGTACAGTATAACTGCTGCGATGGTCTCGACGATAACTGCTGTGATGGTCTCGAGAATTGTGCCGTGTCAAACGTGCTGTGTCTTTCGGCTGGTTTTTGCTTCGTCTTGTCGAAAAGAAGCAATAATAGTACTTTCTCGTCTTGGAAGCGAACGAAGCTTTAGTTGTATCATCATGTAATATTTTTTTTTTGTCGTATCATTGTTGGCTTGGTTCAATGACTCGGAAATCGCCTGCACCCCTCGTCAGACCTACATGGTGTCACCGCGTTGTCTGGAACTTGCTCTCTCTCGACAAACGGGATACCACCACGTCTAGGTGAAACGACTCATCGTCTCTTCTCTTCCCTTCACTGACCTCTCATCCCTGGTCTTTCATCTCCTCCCTCCCCACCGACTTGCAGGTCCGTGGCGGCGACGGCTTTCGACCAGATCTACTGCATGCAGCTGGCGCAGAACGCGGTGCACGGAGCCATGGCGGGTTACACCGCCTTCAGCGCGGGAGTGGTCAACAACAGGACGGTCAGTGAACGAAAGAAATAAGTAAAAGTGGAGTGGTTTGGCTGCCTGATGATATCGCGCTCCGTCGCACGCGAGATCCACGACTGTTGCTGCCGGCTGCGCTACTGCACATGCGAGAGTACGTGTGTATAGCAATGGTACATGTTCTGTCTGGGGCTTTCGGGCAGGAATGTACAGTAGAGGTCAGGAATGGACGTAGGTTTTCCAATGGTGGAAGAAGTGGATGGAATGGTGCTTCGTACTTCCGTCTGTTTGTGTGTGGACACGGTTTGTTGTTAACCCGGCTGGTTCGTATTTTGTCATGCAAGAATGGCAGTTCTACTGCGTCATTGCAGGCGTGTTTCCAGGATGTAACCGTCAGGAAGGCCGCTCTTGCTTGACAGTCTCTGGTTGTAGTGATGGGGTTGATTCCCGTTGTGCGTATCCTCTCCTTGAGATGGACACGCAAACTCCAATGGCTTACTGCTGCCTCTCGCCGCACTGGCTTCGTGACGCTACCTTCACCCCACCCAACCACACGCGCTCACGATGATGAAGCAATTTTCTTGCTAATCTATACATATGCATACGGCCTGAGTATGTGGATGGACAACATTTTTTTTTTCTTGTCCCCGCTTCCCGATGACAGCAGCAACATGTTCACCACCTTCCTGTTTTTTTTTCGTCGTCAGGTGTATATCCCCATCACGGAGCTGGTGGAAAACTCGCCGAGATGCCTCAACATGCACGGCCGCACGTGGGAGCGGGTCCTCACCATCACACGGCAGCCCAACACTATCGAGAGTCGCGCCGGCAAGTAGTGATTTGTTTGGGGCAGCCAATCTTCTTTCTTCCTGTCTCCCACGGCTCGGCACCCAAGTCGGGGCCTCGGTCGAGCCGGGCAAGTGATTCGCTTGCTTTGGTTTTGTCATCTCTTCCTCTCACCGTTTCAAAACGAAAAGCAATGGAGCGTCATGGAAGGTGACGGAACGTTGGGGATTGTCATGGGAAGTGATGGGCAGGATAGAACAGAGAGGCATGGAACGGAACGGAGCGGCAAGGAACGGAACGGAACGCTACTAAACGTTGAGGAACAATATGGCACGTCATGTCAGGTTACGGAAACGTCATGGAAGATTGCGGAACGTGATGGTAGATTGCGGAAATGCATGGAAGGTTACGGAAACGTCATGGAAGGTTACGGAACGGAACAGGATACAACAGAAAAGGAAAAAGAACGGAACGGGGAGAACCTCGCCAGAAAACGCTGCGTGCGTAGGTTTTTGGGCATTTGGTAAGTAGAACTCCTGGCCTTCTTTGCCGTAGAAAGGCCGCTAGACCGTCCCGATAAGCACATACGAAAGGGTGCGGCGGGGTGCAAACGCGAGAGGCTCTGTTTGTGACCGTTCTCCGTTGGGTGTGGAAAGAGTGATCCCGAGGTTAGGACAGAATCCGGCACCAAGACTTGTGTGTGTTTCACTGCAACGCGGCGTACAGTACATACAGTACACGGGTGATGGAGTGGGGTGGGGTGGGGGTCGAATGCTTGGTTAGAACCAACCGTGCCCTTCTTTTCTTCTCTCTTTTGGAGAAGGTTTTTCTCCGCAGGAGCTTGTTTCGTCCGGTCGTTGTCGTGTGTTCGACGAAGAAAGAAGGGCGGCACTCGACACGCGCAGCAGGTGCACACATGCACGACCGACAGCGAACGAAAGGAGGCGTCTGCCACGGCGAGGGCGGCGGCAGCCGCATGGTTTACATGGTATCTGGCTGACCAGATAGACCACGTAGTGTACAGTAGCAAGCTCTTTTCACAGTTAGTTTTTTTTTGTTTGCCGGCGGGGGGGGGGGGGGGGCTTGCTCTCCACACCTGTAGGTGTTTTGAAAGTTCCGAGGAGTATAAACCTTAGTACGAGGGAGCCCTAGACTGCTGTCCCTTGTTCTCTGGTTGGTGGTGTGTCGGTGTTACGGGGTGACTCAGGTTCGTCGATCCTTTCGTCGTTGCCAGTTTGCACGAAAGAGTCAAGCGTCGCATATCCACCACGCCCCGTTGGGGGAGCGGGTGTAGCAGGGACGGGGGGTGACGAATCCAGGGGCCAAGAACCTGGCGTGCTACGAGCCAGCGTCCTACTTTATTTCCTGGGCTTCGGTGAGGTCGTTTTCTCCCAAGTGGGCTGGTTGTCACGTAGCATGCTGGTAGCTTTTTTTTCAAGCCTCCTGGACTGGTCTGGTATCGGTCTCTCTGTGTGCGTTTGTCTTGTTCCTGCGGTGTTGATTTGGTGGTTTCCCGAGAGAAAGTTGTGAAGTTTTTAAGCACGACACCAAAAACACAAATAAGTGCAGGCACGAGGAGAGTGCGAGGTGATGGCATATTGTCCCTGATGGCATGTGTGGACAGCAGGTCAAACACGGACACGGGAGAAGACAAGAGTTGTGGGCAGCGTCCCTTTTGGCACACGTAAAGGTCTCGCCCTTCCACAACATGCATGCACAGAGATAGAGGGGTCGTCCTCTTGAGATTTTCTACATGAGCCAGGACACAAGGGTAATCTTACACGAGAATCCTGTTTTCGGTCATCATGTGTGGATGTTCTCGCGTTCTTTTTGCCTCGCATAGCCAGTACAACATGCGCCGTCGATATCAATTTGCTTCTCATGGGGCGAGGAAGACATGTGTTGGACATGCTTCTCTGGACAAATTATTTGTCGAGGGCATCCTCCCTCGCTGTCTGTACAGTATTGGCATTGTCGCCACACGTGGCCCGTCTCCAACGGTGCCCGCTAGACGATCAGCTCACACAGCCACTGCTCCGCGAAAAACCCATCACAGCGCTGCCAACCCCCGACGCTCCGGCGAACGATCACAGATGCGAGCAGTGTGCAAATCAAGAGGCGCAACCAACAACTCGTTGTTATTCCCCACAAATGCAAATGGGGGTTTCTGACGCTTCTAGATAATCGACTATTATTGACATAAATTATGGACCGACACAGGATAACACCTACCCGTCCCGTGCACGGCGCGAGCGTACACTCGACCAATCTACCTACAGCAGAGGCGGACAGACAAAAATCGGTTCGGTAACCAACCGACACCTCCTCAGCCCCACAACGCCAGCGATGTCGGGGGTGCGCATGATAGGTCCTTCAGCGGAGCGAGCAGCTCAGTGGTACCCAGTAATAACGCCGCTTCAGACAATCTTTTGCTTGTCGTGAGGTTTCCAGGTAGAGTAAAGCGCATTTCCGGCCATCGTGCCTTCGGCTTTCACTTGAACTGCCGCTCCACCTCCTCGCGAAAGTAGTCGGGGTGCTCCACTCGGTACTTGCGCATCACCTCTGCAGACGTCTGGTTGAGCAAACACGAAAGTAAAAGGATTCGTCAGGTGCGGGAGAGGAGCACAGCGGCAGCAGCAGCAGAAGCAGAGACCGGATCAGAAGCATCCAACCTGGGATGGGCTGTGGTTTTGAGTCGTCGGTTGCCCGGGGGTGGTGTTTTAGATTATGCATGGGTCGCACTCAAGAAAACTCCGTGAACAGTATGGAGAAAGACTGTCCTAAAAATAATTTCACCGCGTCCCCAAGCCACCAGCGGTTGAGTGGACCAAAGCTCGACACCGTTCGAACGTGACGTGGAGCACCGCCAATAGTGAAACTCTGGAGCAGAGCACCGGGGCTGCGGGAAAAGTGTTCCGTCTCCCGACTCTGCACTATCTTCACACCACCACTAAACCAACACTGACTCAAAGGTGCCACAAAATCCCCAAAATGTTTCCCCCTCGCCCCTCACCTGTCGCAAGAGGTCTTGGGTAGAAATGTCGTCCAATCGCGCGCAGTACGCCTTTCGTAGGGATGTCGTCCGTGTACGTAGCCGCGACGACAGACAACCACAAGAGAACAAGACAAACGAGCAACGCCAGCCGTCAATTGTCGTACGAGGCAAAGTCGCCCATTTCAACCAAGCCATCACGCACGCACCGTCAACATCAAATATGACGCCCATGCCATGGTGGGTGAGTGGCAACTAATCATCAAAGGAGCCGGGGAAAACATGAAACAGCTCGTACCGTTGGGGGTATGCGGGGAATAAAACGAGCAATATTTACGGTCCGAAAGAAAAACAAGTCAAGGATGGCGTTGGAAGCTTCAAAGAGATAAAAAAAAAAAACTACAGATGCGCATAGTAGTGGTCCCCGTATAAGGCCGCACATCCAAGGCCGGTCGCCCTGCACAAGGCCATGGAAATCGCGTGACACAGGTGGAGTAATGAAGCTGATCTCATACTCCGAATAGTGTCGGGTGCTTGGTACAAGGCCGATCAAACTGTGGCCTTTACTCATCGACCATTACTGTGGTATCACGAGGTCTTGCCTCTTCTATCGGCGGCCACACAGGACTTCCCGAGACGACCTCTGTACTCCTCGCCAACTTCGAAGCTATTTTTTACACTGTATACCTTAAAAAAAAAAAACGCCACACAGACCGATCAAGCGCTATCCACAGGCTGCACCAATTCATTTTTTCTCACGTCCCACATCTCGGCGTTCGCGGACAGATCCAGCTTGACGCCGGGCCCGGTAGGATGGGTGCTGCAGGTGAGGACGAACCCCTATACAAAAAAACCAACCAAACGAGGAGACCAGTGTAAACACAAGCACAGAGAGAGAGAGAAAGAGAGAGAGGGGGGGGGGGGGGGGGGGGGGGGTCTCCCCTCCCACACTTTCTCTCCCCCACTAAAAAAAAATAAGCAATTCATCCCAACGGAGGGGGAGGCTCGCTGAATAAAAAATTCAACGGCAAAAAGAAAGAGCGGGGCCTGTTAGTATGGTCGCACGCTGACTTGTCGCGG
>FN649751.1:5151354-5163348 GCA_000310025.1 Ectocarpus siliculosus | reverse complement strand
GGGGGGGGGGGGGGGGGGGGGCAGGCATTGGCATGCAGACAGACGAAGGAGAAGCAGGAGTGGTTGTTAGGAGAAGGAGCGTGGCGCGGTGAGCGTGTATGAAGGACGGCCCTTCAGCGTGTGGCAGTGCGAAAGCATGGGCTTGCCCAATTGGTTAGGTGTCGCTGAAGCGCTACAGTACAAGACGAAAACAATAAAAGAAAGAGGGTGGTGGTACTTTTAAGGAACAGGCTATATTCCATCTGTCCGGAAAAACGACGAGTGACGTTGCTAGAGCCTTCGACGACTCACATCAGGAGCTCCGTCTTCGGGTATTCTGTCCGCCGAGTTCTCGAAGTGGCTCGACGACCCTGCCACGGCCGAAAGCAACACGGTACAGCAGTCTGTCCTTCGTTTCATGGATGCACGCATGCCTTCGCCCATGTAACCACTGTCGTGACAACACCGAAACAAATTCACCTCGGCCACGGACTGCCACAGCCAAACCCCTTGCTCCTCCTCCTCCTCCTCCCCCACCACCTCCTCCTCCTCCTGCCCCCCCGTTATTCTCCACTTCTGAATAGATACCTTCACATGCTTCGAACCTACGCCATGCCATCCTCCATGTTAAAGAGACATGACGGTGTAATTACTGTTGTAGCTGTGAAGCCTTCACCTAAACAACAGCGAAAAAAGGGCGAGTCTCTGGGCTTTGAATGCCACAAAGCCATCACATCACATAGTTTTTTAGTTGTCGGGTGTGCCTCGTTCCAGTACACACAACTGTTCCTACTTAATAATTCGTTGGCGAAAAAACACAGCAGTACAGCAGTCACCAGTCACGGAAAAAATGTACAACGCTGTGCTGCCGTGGGCGGGTGACTCTCATTCTGGAACGTTCCACCAAGGAGACCGACCAATTAGGCTAGCCTCTTCAGCGACCGAAAAAAGAACATGAGCGAGAAAAAGCGGGGCGCTAGGAATCACCACGCCATTTGTGCTATTTCGTGCCCACCGTTCTGAACCCTGGCCGCGCAGCTGATGCAGTTCCCCCTCCTGCACTCGTACGACAGGTTCATGCCCGACATCTCCGCCTGCCCGCACGCGCGCGTGGTTGTTGGTCGATACCAAGCTCTTGGAACGTGGAGAGGGTACACAACTACTGTACTGTAGTACTACCGACGAACGACGGGCTTGCTTAATGGAAACGCGCAGGAAGCGGAGGCCAAAAATAAATGCCTCAAGAAAAGGTTCTAACTAGAAGCGGTAGCACCATTTATTGTGGTTGCACTTGCGGTCTTGTGGAAGCAGACAGAAATCTGATGCCCACAGTAGTAGTTTCTCTTGTTGGGTGCTGAAATTCTGATTGGCCGAAATTGCCGGTCACTTACGACGGGATGCTTCCACTCGGGACTCCTTCTTCCCCCGCAAAAATCTACAACTCAGAGGTTTGGGGGGGGCAGAACAAGTCCCGAGTTCAAGAACTCGTCAGCCAGGGTACAGCAGTACCCCGACAAAACCCAAAACAAAAAACAAACCCGTCAAATGACCAGCGCGAGAAAGCACAAGAGGCAGAGATGGCGCCCACTCACCGCCTCCAAAATGCTGTCGCCAGGTTGGACAGTGATCACCCGCCTCTCGCCGTGGAAATCGACCTCGACATCCCTGACAACGTTTCACATGCACGCGCAGAGCAAATTAAAACAGCACTTGGTCCCGCCTTGATCTTGAGGAAGATACTCAAGGCAGACAACATACATCGTACGATGACTGGGGGCCCAATGTTGGAACAACAATTGTTCCTCTCCAGTTAGCTTGTAGTTTGCGGTTTTCATACATGAAAACGGCGTCAGCTCCGGCTGTTGTCCATCGGAAAAAAGATAACATATATCTCACCATGGACGCTCCAGCACAGAGCGAGGAGGCTTCCCTTCGCCACCCTTGCCCTCATCGCCGCACTCCTCTCCCCCGCCCCCTCGATCCGCTGCCGCACCCAACTCCGTGGCGTGCAGGCCCCTCTTTGCTCTCGGCCTTGTCGAGCACGCAGGAGATGTCGTCTGCGCTACAACCGGCGTTGATGTCGCCACAAGACCGCGACCAACAGCGGACGGTCTCCGCTCGTGTGGGCTCGGCAAAGCAGGCACGAACGCGGAGGAGAGGGGGCAGAGGAGGAGGGCAGCCGTGGCAGCGGCGCGGTGCGCGAATGGCGGCATCGTTCGCTGGAAGGACACGCGGACGGTGCGATGAGCCGGAGGGGGAAGAGAGAAGGCAAAAAGGATCAAAGGAAAGATCATGGGGGGGGGAAGACTTGATGATACAGGCTGGATGCGAATAGCATAAAATATGGCTGTGTGTAAGTTGGCTTGACGGACGAAGCCTGTCCAGTCATCATCGCAGCGCGTGCGCGTCGTCGCGAAAGGGAAATTTCCGAGAAACAAATGCGTTTCGCTGCTGCAGGCGAAACCAGACAGACAAGAGCAACATATATTGTATGCATATGAGAGCTTGCGATCGTCATTCGACGACAATACTCGTGTACCGCGGTGAGTGCTGTTGCTGGATCGATGGCTAGAGACTGCTGTGTCGTTGTTGGGTTAACGGGAAAAAAGAAATTTGAATTTTCTCGCCTTGCCGCCACTTAGCTTTCGAGTAGTGACTGCTGAGAGACAAAAGAGCGTGGCCAATACAGGATCCAAAAATCAAACCCGAAAAACGTTTTTTTGACCACATGAGTGCTGTAACAACACAACACAGCGCAGCACGTGCCATCGTCACCAAGTACAGTGCACGTCGACAAGCCATTAGAAGGTCGGCGGCCTGAAGAACGTGCAGGACACGGGATGCACATGAAAGAGAGAGAGAGAGAGAGAGAGAGAGAGAGAGAGAGAGAGAGAGAGAGAGAGAGAGAGAGAGAGAGAGAGAGAGAGAGAGAGAGAGCTTCGTTGGCGTGCTGTGGCCTACCCTACTCGCACCAAGAAATCTGGCGTGTGCCTTTCGAAAAACGGTACTCCCTCCACTATTCGTGTCGTGTGCCTAAGGACAATTATATACAGTACAATTAACACCTCGCACCAGCAGTAGCTCCAAAAGCAGTTGAAAAACAAGTTATATGATTACGGGGGGGCGTATCCCGGATGCATTGACAGCCAACTCCGGGCGTACGGACACAAGGACACACGCGAACGCTGTCGACCACGCCACGTTGTGTTCCTGCAAAACGTGCTGTATGCTGTATGCTGGATTGAGAGGTGGAGGCCAATTACACCGCTTTCGCAAACTTTTCCGAGAGACGTTTTTCCTCACCGTTACCAACCTTGACTTGACTCCGGCAGCTTCTCCGTAAGGTACTGCCAGCACGTGATGCACTTGCACACACAGGAACGCTGTTTTTCTGCCTAGGGGAAGATGGGGGGGGGGGCGACTGGACGCAGGTCGGTGTGCAGGGAAATGAAGAGCCTGGGGGATCCGCAAACGGTAATCGGGGTTGAAGTGGGCAGCTGACAGTCCCGAGATAGCACGATCACAGCGACACCGCACGACAACCCACAGCCCACCCATCTCTTTCTCTCAGCAAGATTTCAGAGCGAGACGAAAGCAACCGTGCTTGTGGTGCCGCGCTCGCTGTCAATGTGTGCTTAAATATATCGACCATTTCTACAGAAGAACAGAGGCGCAGTACCGTAGTAGTACTCGACGCAAGCCGTTGCGCCGCGTTGCATAGGGCACCAGGTGTTGGAGGAGAGCTCGGGGCGACCCAGATGAACACCGCAAAGGCGTAGGTGTTGATGGAAGGGGATCAGGATGACGAGCCTTACCCGCAAGCAGTGGTGCTGTCGCAGACATGCTGGGAGTACAAAACGCTCCTCGATCAAGAATCGGCACCGCAGCAGAGGAGGCAGCCGCAGCACGGCAAGAGAAAGGAGGCCCGAAAGTCGATAGAACTAGGAACACCCGCCGAACGACGATGGGCGAAGAAGGCCAAGACAAGCGCGTCATCTGGTGTGAGAGAGCCGCGATGTGCTGGAACGGCACCCCTCGCGACCCTTCGTCGGGCGGGCAAGGGTGAGAGCAGCAAGGACGTTGGGTCCTGGGACGTATTCGTGCTTGTGCTGCAGGCTAGCGGCCTTCAGCAGGTCACCTCCAAGAGAGGTTCCGAGGTTGATTTCGGCACGCTGCTCGTCGCAGACCAAAGCCTCTCTTTTTTCCGGTTGACGCTGTGGGGGAGAACGGCTAGGGCAGGCGGGAGGCTGGTCCGGGCAGGAGATCTCGTCCGTTTCAACGGGTGAGTGGGCACAGCGGGTGGAAGCTTAAGCTTCGCTACACTCCGCACGATAATGTTTGTTGTTTCGGGTGTCGGGCAACGTTTGCCCTGCTAATGACCTAGATGAGCTGGCCTGCTGCCGTAGCATTACAGACAAGGGAACTCACAGGCAGCACGGCAATGGCTAGCGCAAGAGCGCACGGTGAGTATTGCGGCCTAACACCCTATCGTACGTGTGGTGAGATTGGGCAGAGCGGGACGCGTCCGACAACTGCTGTAGCAGATGTCGCTCGTAGATACTTGCCTCTTTTTAACTAGCTCAAACTTGCTTTGATCAGTATTGCACGCTTTATGGCCCCTGGAATGGGCGAGAAGCTCTGACTGCGGCGCCGGTCCATGTTCATCGTTTTTCTCATGCAACCGTCCAAGAACAGCTGGTTCTTCTGTGCGGACCCTGAACTCGATTTTCAAGTCCTTTCATTTTGTCGGCGAAGTGCCTCTTCAACGAACAGGTTTTCATAAATGAGTGCAAGGCGTCTTTTTCCCTCTGTGGCAACCGTACTAGAGTGGTTCTTGGATTTGGCAGGAGGGGCAAGCGTTACACCTGCTGTAGTGGCCAGAGACACTTCGGGCAGGCCAGCCCTCAACATAGTCAACGTCGGCACTGGTATGCATACGTTACAGCATTCGCCTTTACACGCTACACATCTCCTTGTTCTGCGCGTGCGTGGTCGAAAATCATATCCCCTCCCCCCACCGTGTCCCCTTCTCCTCCTTGCGCATGTGGTAGGGTCGGCGTGAGCTCGTTTCGAGGCACCGTCCAGGCGTGCTCCACCCGAAGCACCAGCTTCCGAGTCGTTTGGCGAGGCGACGCCTTCACCACCCCGCAAGAAGCCCCGAGCACCACCATGCTGCCCCAGGGGCGGCCGCCCCCCGCCAGCGAGCGCTCCGCGCTCTCACAAGGCGGCGACCTCTCCGTGTCGCGAGAAGCGGCCTGCGCCCTGGCCGCCTGGGCGAAGACCGAGTTCCCTTCCGTCACGTCACCCGAGCCCCCCCGTGGCGGCGGCGGCAGCGGCGGCGGCGGCGGCGGCGGGCAAGACCTGTGGAACCGACACGCCACCGCCGCCGGGGTTCTGCCGTCGGTGGAGGAGGCGGAAGGTGCAGGTGCCGATGCTGGCGCTGGTGCTGGTGCTGGCGATGCTGCTTTTCGGCCCGGGTCGCTGGGCGCCGTGAGGAACGGGGTGGAGACCACCGTGCGAGCTTGCGTGGTTGAGGTTTCCGAGGTGGAGCGGCTGTGGATATGGAAGTACGCGGGAGGTGAGACAGAGATACAGATAGGATGTTCGCAGCAGCCTGCTGCTGTTGCTGTTGCTGTTGCTGCTGCTGCTGTTGCTGCTGCTGCTGCCGTGAGGGTTGGTATTGTGTCAGAAGATGTGGCGTTGTTGTGCTGCAGCTATGAAAGTGCCGGGTGCCAAGTGGGTCGTCGTCCTCCCCTCTTGTGCTCCATTTGCTAGGAGAAGGCGGGGGGGGTTGAAGCCGGGCAGCTGTTGGAGGTAGTGAGCCGTTCCGTGCCATGACTTTCGCTGTCAAGAGGAACGCGTGTTAAGGACAACCAGCAGTAGTACTTATGACTATTATGCGAAGTTTGGGTGACGTTGTCGCGAGATGTTCTTCCTCTCTGTGCTGGCTCTATCTTCGAGGCAATGCAAACTCAAAAAAACGACACCTATCATTCGTTTTTTAGGGTTCGTTTTTAGGGTTACAGTGTCCTCCCAAGCTTGCCCTAATCGCCTCGATGAAAAAACACGAGCCGAACCATGTATGCGTTTTTTTACGTGACGGAAAGGAAAACGTAGGAAAGACCTCGTCTCGAGAGCTACCGCGCTGCTCACCGACGGCCGGCACGAGATGACGCTGCAGCTCTGGGGCGACATGGCCTCCGACGAAACCATCGACAGCTTGAGGGGAAGAGTCATCACCGCCGGCAAGAACGGCGTCTCGGCTCGAGACGGGGCGATGGAACGACCCGCGGTTTTCGAGTTCACCCGCCTGCAGCCGTCGTTCAGCTTCTCGTGCGAGGCTCTGGTCCTCAACGGTAAGAGCGGCACCGCGACACACATGGACCGCGGTTCGGCGGAAGCGGTTTCCGTGTCAACAGCAGTGCTGGCCTCTGCTGCTGCTGCTGCTGCTGCCGGCGAGGGAGACGAGAGAGCTTCGGTGTCGCTTGCCAAGGCGAAGAGCTCGTGCGCGGGAGCCCCGTCATTCCTCGCCCAAGGGGCCGGGGCACCGGCATCCGCTCGGAGGTTCGAGTCCGTCGCCGCGCTAATGAGCGCCGACGGCTTTTCCGGGGCGGGGTACCTCGCCAACGTCGTCATCCGGAAAGTTTGCGCCCCGTGGCTGTCGGCTGCGGGGCCCCCCGGTGAGCACGGCCGCACCGCGAGTCTACCGTCTCTCGGTAGTGTTGCCCCGCCTGTGGTTATTTACTTCGGCGACCCTGATGAACCGGTCCCAGCGGCGGCGGCTGGCGATGCTCGATCGGCGGGAGTTGAGGCCGTCCTGGGAGTGACGGCGGACGGCGGGGCTTTGCACGAGCTGTTGGGCGGCGTTCCCCTCGACCTCCTCGCTGTCGGAAGCGGAAGCAGTAGCCGTGGGGGGATGGCTGGCGACGTCGGTAGGAGAGTGGTGCAGTGTCTGCTCGATGGGTTGGAGGTCGGGGGTCGCCGAGGGGAGCGTGTAGACGTAGCACTGGCTTGCTCGGCGTCTGCAGACGAAAACGGCAGGCTCATTCCCGGGGGGAGCTCGTACCGCCTCATAAGCCTCCTCCCTAGATACGAGTCGGTCCCGGGGCCTGATTCTTGAGAATCGGGGCGGGGAATGGCGGGGGCCCGGGCGTGTATGTATATCATGGTAGTCTACGTGGCGTGGCACGCTGTCGGTGCTACCAAAGCCGGGACACATCTTGGTGTCCAGAGAGATGTATGTTATGTAGCGCGTTTGAGCTACAAGTATCACGCGCTTTTAAGAGTTGGTGTCGGCGACGCCGTGAAGGTAAAGATAACGGTGTGATATCTTCGGTGTTGATCATTACTGCTCGCCGAGCGCGGAAGGTCGTAAGTAAGGCGTGCTACGGTGTGGCGTGCTGGGTCGATTCCATGTTGCCTTTTTTTACCCCAAGCTTCGAGTTTCTGTGTCCTCCATCTATTTAACGATCGCTTCTGAACTTGAATTCTGTCCACCTGCCCTACGCGCCGGATTCCTCTCGCCCAGAGACCAATATTTCGTCAAATGTTCAACACTTGCGCCCAGCTGAAAAGCACAACACTTCCGATTTAGACATGACTTTTGGTAAGCGTACACTCTGACTTGTTGCAAGAGGTTTTCAGCTTGTTATCCGCTCGTCTTTCGTGTTTCCGCTTAGAACGGCGGAATCGCACACGAGCAATACGAATGCCAGAAGGTAGTGAGCAGAGATCGGAACGGTTTTGAGGGTGTGCAGACAAAATACAAGAACAACAAGAACAACAGTTCAGAATCGGCCTCAGTTTTCTGTTTACCCTATTTTTCTACCACACACCGTTGATCGACGCGACCCCCGTTGCCTGTTTGTTGTTGTCCGAGCGCGGCAGCATCGGGCCTTTTCTGGTGTGCTTGCCAAAAAAACAAAACGGCTGCTGCTCGGCACGTATCACAGCTCAGCGGGCGATGGTTGTTTCGCTGTCACTAAAAACCAACGGCGGATGGATTATTGAGTGTGATCGGGAGCATCGGCTGTATCGTATGCATATGCACGTGTCTCCTTCCGTCCCAACTGTGGCATCTGCCCTAGTCCATCGCCCAACGACTCACGGTGAAAGTTGGTTGCTTTTCCTACCATCACGCTGCCCGAACCAGAGAAATCCCCACGTTGTAGCAAGATGGATGCGCTCCCGCGCGCGAACCTTAGCAGCAATACTTATACTTGCATTTGCATTACATCAAAACCTGATCTTGCATACGACGTGCGTGTGTGCACGTCTTTCATTACATTGACAGACATTGACATGGACAGATACAGACGCAAGAGAGCCAGCCCCCCGAACAACTACGACAGCGCATGCATAGATCGTACTACGTCTGGCCGAGCACGAAACACATGTTTCCAGCACACGATTTAAAAAACACCAAGTACAAAACGCGACGCTTGCACCCCACGCACTACACGGTTTGAAACCTCCAATCCGCGCGGCGTGTATCGAATGCCCCTACATGTTCACCCGGGAACACTCCAACAGGCCTTGCGCGACAGAGACTTGTGTAAATGCCCTTCCCACCTACCTTGTACCTCGACCTGAAAAATGTGCTGGAATGCATCTACGTACGACGACCTACCGACGGAACATGTATCCCAAAGGCTTGAGGAAGCGAAGGCGGCGGTGACTGGCGTGGTGCTCGCGCCCACCCCCGGGAGTCCACGGCCTCGTCACCCTTCGCATTCCACAAGCCTTGAAAGCGAAAAAGATAGTACACCATGTCGCCATGTCAGCCTCGCGAACCTTGTTCTCTACGTCATGCTCAAGGCGAGCGCCCGCCTCATCAGACCTTATCAATGAAGCACCCAACACCTGGCCTCTTTTACGGCCCCAAACGACGTATGATATATGCAGGCAGCGCCAATCTGCACTGACCTGATCCCCCTCCCACACGCACCCCCGCTCCCCAAAAGCACATGTTACGGCATAAGGCGGGATTTCAGCGATATCATACCCCGCTGTACGTGTTCTCTTGGTTTTCTCTTTTCTATTTATCGTCATGAACTAAATGCAATCCCCTATCGCCCCGCGTGGCAATGCTTTGCACATGTAAGGCAAAACGTCACTTCCACCAACTAAATACTTATACCACGAAAAAATTACGTGTACCCACCAAACACAACAACCTCCTCTACTGCTTCCGCTTCTGCGGGAGAGACAACGCGACCAGCGAACGATCTCTGACTCTCTTTCCGAACGACCCCGCATCACGCTACGGGAACACAAGATGTTAACCTGCGAATCAACAAATATACAACTGGTACACTCCACCGTGGAGCCGGCTGCTCCCACCGCCCGACGACTAGCTAGAGCCATGCCTGTTGCCGGATGCGAACGATCAAGTCGACGAGAGTGGGCACCGCGTGACGCGTCCGCATGCGCGCGCACCTCGATGTCGCCACTCGGCAAAAAAACAAAATCCATCCAACTACAGTATCACCAAACAAAAAGTCAACGCACTCGCGTAACGCGCGTGCCAAAATCCAAAGAGACACCATCCCGCTCCCGTCCCACCAGGCCGTGCCCTGTTCACGGCTGGAGACCACTGCTGTCCGTCCCAACCGACAACACTCCTTCCCTTGCTCTTGTGTGCCATGGCACTGAGTATCGTTTTGGCACCCCCCGAACACTCCTGACGCTCGTTCACCACCCGCAAACTTTCCGAATCAACCCTGCCAGGCTGACTCGCCGAACAAAACAAAACAAAAAACCCTCGGTAAAAATATTCCTCTTTTTTACCATTCCGTGTCTACAGCCGGCGACGACCCCCCCGCGTCGGAGAACGCCACGCTCGCTTTCCGCTTCCCGCCGGCGGCATTGCTTGGGCTTGGACCCACGCTCGCGGTTGCATCGCTCGCGTTGCTGCTGCCATGCCCCGCGGCGGCGGCGGCCGTGTTGTTGTTGCTGTTCGTGTTCGATGGGAGCCCAGGAAGCGTGTGGGGCGGCACCCATTGGCTCTCCGCCGCCGCCGGCAAGGCATCCCCCCCCCCCCCATCTCCGGATTCCGCGGGGCCTCTTGTACCCCCCCCCACGCCGCTAGGTGGCGCGCCCTCTGCGCCGCCGGCGGGACCAGGGGCGGCCGGTGGCGGGGCCGGCGTTGTGGCGGTCTGTGCTGGTGCCTGCGCCGGTGCAGACGTCACTGACTGGGGAGGAACAGGAGGGGCGCTCGTGGCACGCTCCTGCCCCGTGCTGGGATTGGGATTGGAGCTAGCCACACCCCTCCCGCCGTCCCCGCTGGCCCCCCATGCGTTGGCCGCCTCTACGTTTAGGGTCCCTTCCCGGTGCAGATCCCGAAGGACCCCCGCCGCCACGGGAGGGACTCCCACGGACCCCGCGCGGAGGGCCTCGCCCTCCGCGTGGCCGGCAGCCGCGTGCGAACGGGCTGTCTCGGGGTTTACGGGCGGGCTGGCGTTGGTGCTGTTAGCGTCGGCAGTGCTGTTAGCGTCGGCAGTGTTGTTGGCGGCGGCGTTGTTGGCGGCGGTGTTGTTGGCGGCGGTGGTGGCGGCGGCGGCGGCGGTGGTGGTGGTGGTAGTGGGGGTGGGGGTAGCTGTGGAATGCAGAGTGTTTTGGTTGGTGGTAGTGGTGGCGCTGACGCTGTTGCTGTTGTTGGTGGTGCTGGTGCTGGTGCTGGTGCTGCTGACGCTGTTGCTGTTGATGCTACCGCTGTTCACCCCGATCGCTGCAACTGCTCTGTGGGCCACAAAGTCGTCGTAGACTAGGCGCAAGGAAGAACCCAGCGGCATTGGGACGAGCCCCAAGTGGCTCAGGGCAGCCGCGGCTTCTTCCAGCAGTGCCTGTGATTCGTTTTTCCCCTGGAGCGTCTCCCAGCAACGCAGCGACCACCGGAATTTGAGCATCTGCCAACAGAGAGTGGGCGAGCGATGTCCCGTCGTCAGGGGGTGACTATTGTAGTGGGAGATAGGCCAGAACCAGAAATGTGACACATGAGTAAGGTATGGCCATTCTTATTCTTTCTAGGGTGTTATCATGATACATCGTCAGGAGGTGATGAGCGGCAGATAGACCCAAAATAGAATTTGTGTCATGAGGTATGACAATTTCTTATACAGCAGCAGCAAGTCTTCTCGAGCATATTCCCACCGGTACAGCGTGACGTTCCTTCACGATACGGTACGGTACGGCACGGCACGGCACACACACCGGTTATCCGCCACGGCATGTACCATACGCAGCCAGGTCAGCATCACAGCGGTAGAAACAAAAAAGGTACACCTCTCGCCACCAAGTTCGACCAGGCCTGCTTGCCGCTTGTCTCACATCTGCCGGCATGATCTCCGCCAAGAAGTCGAGGTATCCCGGGACTTGCCGCATCTCCACGAGCACCGAGTCCCCCGCGCCCGGCAACGGCTGCGCGCGAAGCTCCCACAGCATCTGGCAGAACAGGTTTGATGTTGCACCGGGCAAAGCACGAACGGCAGAGTTGAGAAACTCGGCATCGAGATTGTGGGGCGTGAAAAAAAAGACGGTTTACGTCGACGCGCTATGTATCGTGTTGCCGAGGTATAAAAAAAGGTGACGTGCGCGACAGAGCCGGCCTCGGGAGTTCGAGGTTGGCAATCCGGTGTCGCAACGAGAAAAAGAAAGCGCCACAAAAAAAAAGACGAAAACAGCAACAAAAAAGAAAGCCACACAACAAGCGAGCGTTGCTGTCGGCGAAAATCTACACGGAAAAGCACCCGCTCGACAAGTCGAGCCGGGGATGCTGCGGCCACGCAGCAAGAACCGACCAGAGCCGAGACACAAGACACAGACACACCTTAACCGGGACACTCCGAGGACGCTTGGGGTCCATCATGCCCAGGAAGAACGGGGGCAGCGTGACCCCCCACCCTGGCTGAAGCACAAGCACGGGCGGCGAATCGATCCTCACCGCCGCACCACCTGGCGCCGCGGCTGGCGCAACGCCCGCCGGCATCGCCGCGGGCGCAGCCGCGGGGGGGGGGG